>CAWUFW010018351.1:0-225190 GCA_963921515.1 Calotriton arnoldi
TGTGCTCGTTCAGTTGTATTGCTACCTTTCGCCTGAAACACCAGCCCCAGCACAACCCCCTACACTGCCCGAACACCACTGCACTGCCCTAAACCCTGAAACACCAGCCCCAGCACGACCCCCTACACTGCCCGAACACCACTGTACTGCCCTAAACCCTGAAACACCAGCCCCAGCACGACCCCCTACACTGCCCGAACACCACTGCACTGCCCTAAACCCTGAAACACCACCCCCTGCATGACCCCCTACACTGCCCAAACACCACTGCACTGCCCTAAACCCTGAAATACCACCCCCTGCAGCACCCCCTACACTGCCCGAACACCACTGCACTGCCCTAAACCCTGAAACACCACCCCCAGCACGACCCCCTTTACTGCTCGAACACCACTGCACTGCCCCAAACCCTGAAACATCACCCCCAGCATGACCCCCTACACTGCCCGAACACCACTGCCCTAAACCCTGAAACACTCACCCCCTGCACGACCCCCTACACTGCCCGAACACCACTGCACTGCCCTAAACCCTGAAACACCACCCCTACACTGCCCGAACACCACTGCACTGCCCTAAACCCTGAAACACCACCCCCAGCATGACCCCCTACACTGCCCGAACACCACTGCACTGCCCTAAAACACCACCCCCAGCATTACCCCCTACACTGCCCAAACACCACTGCACTGCCCTAAACCCTAGAACACTAACCCCAGCACGACCCCCTACACTACCCGAACACCACTGCACTACCCTAAACCCTAAAATACTACCCCCAGCACAACCCCCTACACTACCCGAACACGACTGCACTGCCCTAAACCCTCAAACACTCCCCCAGCACGACCCCCTACACTACCCGAACACCACTGCACTGCCCTAAACCCTAAAACACTCCCCCAGCACGACCCCCTACACTACCCGAACACCACTGCACTGCCTTAAACCCTAAAACACTCCCCCAGCACGACCCCCTACACTACCCAAACACCACTGCACTGCCCTAAACCCTAAAACACTACCCCCCGCATGACACCCTACACTACACAAACACCACTGCACTACCCTAAACCCTAAAACACTACCCCCAGCAGTACCCCTACACTACCCAAACACCACTGCACTAACCTAAACCCTAAAACACTACCCCCAGCAGTACCCCCTACACTAGCCAAACACCACTGCACTACCCTAAATCACTACCCCCAGCACGACCCCCTACACTACCCAAACACCACTGCACTACCCTAAACCCTAAAACACTACCCCCAGCACGACCCCCTACACTACCCAAACACCACTGCACTACCCTAAACCCTAAAACACTCCCCCCAGCACGACTCCCTACACTACCCAAACACCACTGCACTACCCTAAACCCTAAATCTACCCCCAGCATGACCCCCTACACTACACAAACACCACTGCACTACCCTAAACCCTAAAACACTACCCCCAGCACGACCCTCTTCACTACCTAAACACAACTGCACAATTTGTTACAGGCGTTGCAACGCAGGCCTGTGGTGCTTACTGGAAGTACCTAGTGGGCTAGTTGGGCCCCAGGGACCCTCAGGATTCAAGGTGACCTAATCCCCCAACTTAAAACGCACCACGGGCGCGTTTGCACAGTGGTGAAGGGAGGGGGCGGGGCCTCAGGTGACATGTGCGCAAACACGCCCTGTGGTGCGTTTTTAAGTTGGGGAATTAATTCCCTTTGAATCCTGAGGGACCCTGGGGGCCAACTAGCCCACCAGGTACCTTCAGTAAGCACAACAGAGTTGCGTTGCAGAGAGGTGAAAAAGGTGCGTGGCCCTCGGAACGCCTCTCTGCAACTCAGCTCTGTGGTCCTAACTGTAGGTACCTGGGGGCTAGTTGGGCCCCAGGGACCCTCAGAATTCAAGGGGACTTAATCCCGCAACTTAAAACGCGCCACGGGGTGCGTTTGCACACATGTCACCTCAGGCCCCCCCTCCCTTCAACACTGTGCAAACGCGCCATGTAGCGCGTTTTAAGAGGTAGTTTTAATCCCCCTGCCCTATTATGTACTAGGGACTTGCAGAGGAGGTCATGCTAATCACAGGGGTACCCCAACGCATAGTGTTCCCTAGTGTATGTAGGTGTTTTCACTGTATTCTAAGTGTCTTTTAGCATAGCACTGGCTCTGGTTAGTCAGAGTCAGTTACCACCAGTACCCGTCTGAAAAAGTTGTGGGCACAGGATGATTTTGCAACAAGGCCTCTTTCTGCTCCTCTGTTGGTTCTTTCTGCACATCTTTTGCTTCTTTCTGTGTGTTTTTTCTTCTTTCTTCACATGTCCTACCTCTGTAGGCATAGTTAGAAACTAGCATTTAAAAAAACCTTTGAAATTCACTTAAAAAATCATAGGTTTCAGGCACGTTATAGTTAGAAATTAGCATTTAAAAAACCTTTGAAATTCACTGAAAAAACCATAGGTTTCAGACACGTTATAGTTAGAAATTAGCATTTAAAAAACCTTTGAAATTCACTGAAAAAACCATAGGTTTTAGGGACAGTTATAGTTAGTTGGACATTTCACTCGTACAAAACCATAGAAATTCCCCGTTATAGTTAGTTCAGCTAACTATAACTCGCGCCCCCGCAATGCACTGCTGATGACGTCACATATTACATCACTCATGACATGGTCAGTGACATCACTGATGACATCACTGATGACATCTCAAATGACATCACTGATGACATCATCCATGTGATAATTTCATGCATCTTCTCACACCCTAATATAACTTTTGATACACCCACTCTAAATTACAGACTGCCATTCTCAAAACCATAGACACTCCAACACCAAAAACTACATACCCACTCACTGATTCTTAGGTCTACACACACATCCACTCACTCACCCGTACAGTCACTCATACTTAGTCACTCAGTACAGGACTATCATATGCACTCATACACCTATATAAACACTCACACACCGCCACTCATCCATAGAGGTACTCACACACCTAGTCAGTCATGCAAAAACTTAATCACACACCCATTTACTCACCTATACAGTTATACACACACCAGCTCACTTACTCATACAAATACTAGCACATTCTTACGCTCTTATACAATCACTGCTACAAGAACACACTCATCCATACAGCCACTCTCACAATCACACACTCTCACTTATAGCCATTTATATACTCCAACACACATATATACTGCCTTTCACATATGTAGTTACTCACACATGTACCACTGAGATATACATTCAATCACTAACACACCCATACACACACTCACCCACCCATACAGTCCATCACAGATGCACTCTTGAAACCATGCACCCAGTGAATCACCAACTCACACATCTATGCACAGAGTCACACACACCCCACCCACACAAACACTCAGGCACCCATACAGATACTCAGACAATCAATCAATAACCCATGTAGACACTCATGTAGCTATTCAGAAAGCCATGCAGCCGCTTACAAACCAACAGACAGACGGATACAGACATTCACACAGTTTAGTCACTAACCCATGCATTCAGTAAGATACATTTAATCACTCACTTGTAGAGTCAGTCACTCACGTACTAAATCATCCATTCAGACACTTATACACCCACTCATTCTTCAATACGCCTTTCCCTATATATATTAAACATATTTAAACTTTACAGAAACACACAGTCACTGGATGATGTCATCAGTGATGTCATCAGTGATGTCATTTGAGATGTCATCAGTGATGTCATCAGTGATGTCACTGACCATGTCATGAGTGATGTAATATGTGACGTCATCAGCAGTGCATTATGGGGCGCGAGTTATAGTTAGCTGAACTAACTATAACGGGGGAATTTCTATGGTTTTGTACGAGTGAAATGTCCAACTAACTATAACTGTCCCTAAAACCTATGGTTTTTTCAGTGAATATATATATATATATATATATCCAATAGATCTTGCATGGGTGAAATCTATTGGCTTTGCCAATTATTGTATTAAATGTCAAGAATTTAAGGCCAAGACAGCTCTGAGTATTCGAATTGATGATCGCAAACTCACCTACATGGCTGCATACACTTGCCTCGCTGAGCTAGCTTAATAGCGCTTTATTAGACAATGAAGGATATGCATGTTGGTGAGCTACATCCAGCTGTTTTATGCTGGTTTCATCACAGCATTCTTATGGTGATACTAAGCCCTGGTTGTCATTGTGTATCATAAACGCGACACAACAACAACAATATACACATTTCACAAGTGTTTATTTATTCTTCCAAATGGTATTTAACTAGCATCTCATAGCCTAACACTGGGTTGGGCACTCTCGTAAATGTGGCGACAGAATAAACGAAGAAGGAGGCCTCCCATTGCCTGGGTGTGGGGGGGGGTGTACAACGTGGATTTTCTATTTATGGGGGATAAGGTGGGAAGATAATGGAGGTGGCATCCCGACAGCTCCACTTTGTTATTGCCACCGTCCGCCACCTGTCTCCAAGTCTGGTGCCCAGAGCGGACAGACTGTAAACCTATCCTCGTTTTGAAGCTTAAATGAAATATGAATCGAGGCTAAAAACACGTCCCTGCTGGAAGAACTAGAGTTTGTGTAGCTATACGAAAGCAGCGCTGCTACGCCAAGGAGCATCGACCCAGTGCTCACCTCCCCACAGTGCATCTGGATCTTGTTGATGTCAGCAAAAATGCTATGTCGTTTTGTCACGGCTGAGCATGGACCTACTCCGAGAACTGCCATTCGTGGTAGAAAACCCTGGGAAGGTGTTGCAGGGAAATATTTTCTTTTCCTGCCTGTGGCTGGGCAGCAGCAGGGCGGCTATTAAGAAATCTGACAATGCCCCAGCATTAAGGCATTGATACATCCCAAAATCTGTGGTTTGTGAATGCACACAAGCTTGCTGTTCTTGACCTGTGACCAATTCAAGCATTGTTGTGCTATTATGTGGGCAGCCTGCTAAGAGGAGCCTTTCGCTCCAGGGTCACAGCACTGGGCAAAATGCAGTGCAGCTTCATTGGCAGCATAGCAGCTGTTTCTGCAAGACAAGCAGGATATGTAAAAAAACATACAAACAGTGCAAGAGGGTTGGGAAGGGCACAGGCAACAGGAGAAAGGGGTGTGGGACAATAGACAGCGGAATGAGGGCAGGGGGTGGGAGCGAACAGCAGGAAGAGGGGGGGTTGGTGAATCAACAGACAGGGGTGGGGGACAATAAACTGCATATAGTGGGAGGAGGAGTGTGGGGAACTACAGACAGCAGTAGTAGAGCAGGGGATGGTGAAATAACAGAGAGGAATGATGGAGTGAGGGAGAGGGACTGCAGAACACATGCACTCCATAGGAGTGAATGTGCAAAAGTTTTTTTTTAAAAAGCGACAATTTACGGTTGGGATTGTAGTATACCAACTGTGAGGGGAAAGACATTTTTTGCAAGAGTGTGTGCTGGTGCTTCATGCCGAACGTAGGCTTCACTGTATTTCATGATAAACATGGTCTGCAATCTGCTTTGGGAAATCCGTGCGCCGGAAATAAAAAACAAGCAGGGGCAGCCATTGTGAGAATTACGTTTACAGAGGGAGAAGCTATGACGTGAGCTGGAGAAAATAAAGAGGGTAAAACCATCAGACACCATATTATAATAAAGCGAGGCTAGGATTAAATAAATAAAGAAGCATATGAGGCAAGGATGTCATCTTGGCAAACGATCGGCACTGGTTTATTTAGGGAGGGCAACTAGACCAGCGAAGGACTGGGAGGGTGTTAAAAGTTTGTCCTTCTTCTGTATCAATGGGTGCTGTGCAAGAAAGGTTAAGAAGAAGGGCGTGTCTACATAAGTTCAGTTTCGGCCGCTACTGAATTGCGATGAGCGCTTGAAGTAGGTCTACCGGAGTAGTAGGTGGGGTGGATGTGCACAGGGCCCACGGACGTATAGCTGGAAGAGCTACCAACGGGATACACATGGAGGGTATGAGATATGTAATGACAGAAGGGCAGGCCCATAGTGTGGTGACGTATATGGATAGTTCTGAAATTTTTTTAGATTGCAGGAGGTTTTCTCCTGCAAATTCTACATTTGCTAATTTTTACTCTGCATTCAAAAACATTGCAGATGTCACTACATTTGCATAGTGTTTTTCAAAAACTATGGTAAGTTTGCAGAAACAAAATAAAAATAGAAGAGAAGGGGAAGGACAAAGGATCTGGCTAAGCTGAATGAACTGCCGACTTTGAAGATGGGGAGCTGGGTTCAAGTCTTGGTTTCAGCTCACAAGCACACTTGAAATGCGTGCTAACACAAAAAGTGTAAATTAAAGACTTCATAGAAAGCAGAAAAAAACTGTCAGAAAGAACACTTTAAATGCATGCAGTCCTCAGACAAATCAAATAAACGCTGTTCAGCCTTAAGCAAATAAAAGAAGTTCCCATCAAAGTGGGCGGATGAGAACAGAGTACTTGGGCCACGGGAGACTGATAAGAGAAACATAGATGGAACAACATGAAATATAACAGCTACAACCAATAGAAACGAGGAGAAGTAAAGTGACAAGCACGCGGACCAATAAGAAGTGAAGGCAGGATGTAAGCCCCTTTAAGATATATTAGAACATTCGAATGTGGAGCACTCCATTGAATACAATGGAGTGCTCCGAGATTCTACAGGCCGGTAAAGCGCCTGCAGAGCAACATTCCAATGTTGCTTTTGTTCACAGTAATACTAATTCTCACTTGGTAACCAGGTAACGTTAGTGGGCGCTCTACTCTTGTCACGGGTTAAGTACACATAACTAATACAATCTAAGTGGTGCTCAAAGGAAAGAAAGATTGGTTACCAATTCAATCTTGTTTTTACCCTCCGCCAGAGAGTAACAAAGCATTCAAATTCGACCCGAGCACACTATAAGTGGAATCTACAGTCTGTATTATAATTGAAAGAGTCCAATAGTTTTCAATCAAATGTCCTCGTATTTATTCAGTCTTTCCAATTTTCAAAGTAAATCAGGTAAACTTTTCTAGACACAGCTAGATCTTCAGTTCACAGAGTAAAAACAGCCAACACATGTTTCGTCGTGCAGAATAGTGCACATGTGACTTCTTCGGGGCTGCAAAACCCAAAAGGAACATAATTACTCTATGCATTCTATACAGTAAGACGTATATATCACGGTGGAGTATATCATAATCTGTATCACTAATCAAAATAGAGTGTGGATTATACAGACATAATCCCTTGTTAAAGAAAAGGTGAGCACAACCATCACCCAAAAATAGCCAAGAATCAGTGAAGAAATAAAAAAATCGTTGTAAGTCACCCTAAATGTGATTACCCGAGAGCAGAAAGCTAGTAAACAAATCTAAATTATCAAATCACCTGGATAAACAATATGCAAAATCGGGCATTCCAATTGATATACTCCCTTAACAACAAATGCCTATGGAGACAAAAGACACAACATGAGATCATCTCCAATCAAGACTGGCTGTCTATCTAGTCCAACCCTGATAAATAATCATAGTCACCTCACTCGTTTCTTATTCAAGTATCAGTTCCAAATTCGAATCAAATAGTAATACACTCAAAGGGAGGTCTCTATTAACTGTAAAAAATTATAATAGACAAAATATACGCTTATTTCATTTTAGCAAGGATCATAAGAATGAGCTAGTTAATAACACCCCATATCATCTCTCTGGATATTTAATACTCTACCTATATTATAGATGTCCAAGTTCTGAAGGCGATATTTCAACATCCTACTCCTCTAAAGTTCAGGTAAAGCACAAGTGTAAAGATTATATTCTCTCTACGACGTCCAATGCCTATGAGTAGTAATAAAGACCAAGAAATAAAACTTTGTAAAACATACTATATAAATCGTTATTTGAGACAAAAAGTTCAAGGAATGCAAACGTAATAACACCATTCACCTATAGTGAAAACGATCATATTTCAAAAGAATGGTCTCCCCTAACGATCAGGTAAAACACACGTATTGTAACAGTATGAGAAGACTGTCACCGGGTCGTAACCTGTAATTACAACAAAAAAGAATTGTAGGGCCAAACTCAGCAAAACTGCTATCACTAAGAGTGACCCTGTTAATAAAATAAAGCAGCATTTCCTCATCATCATACCTGTAAGGAATGCCTCGTCCCAGTTATCCTATTCTCTCAAAGACGTCCGATGCCTATGTATTATGGTAAAGCATACGAGATAAAGCTATTATGCAAACTATTAATATTTATTGACTAAAATTTAGGTTAAGGGATAAATAAATTATGACACACCTGACTCTCTCTGTAAAACGATCAAGGTTTGAGAATAGCCTTTGATAACGTTCTAGTAAGATACACGTATTTCAAGGTTTACATGAATCACAAGTTCGTGACCCATGGATATAACCAGAAGAGAAATCGGGCCACAAATCAGCATAACTAATGTACAAAGCATTATCTGTTCATTAAAAGCAAAGCAAAATTCCTCATTTGCATACCTGCATGAAGTACCGCGTTCTATTAAGATACATGTATGTTGAGTTTACAAGAATCACGAGTTTGTGACCTATGGGTATAACCAAGAGAGAAATCGATCCACAGTTCAACATAACTATTGTGCAAAGCACTGTTTATTAAGTAAAGGCAAGGCGAGATTCCTCACTTGCATACCTGCATGTAATATCGCGTCCCGGTAGTCACATTCTCTCGACGGTGTTCAGCGTAAGCGCCATCTTGGTGTAATCTTATATACTATTCCATTTCAAGCGCCATCTTGAGATGGTGAATGTTCAAATAAACTTATTATAATTACTAATATGATCAAGATAGCGATTAATAAACCTTGCAACATGCAATCCCTACCCTTAAGCTAGGTGTTGCCTAATTATTTGACAGGTATCATGTCTCTATTTATTGCATTCGTGTAGTCGCGTCCGAGGCACAATAAAGTATTCACTACAAAACGTGCGTGCTACGTCCCATCAACTATCATTCTGTATTCACGCTACAGAAGGCGCCATCTTGTGATAATAAGTATCATATAGGTTAAATTTATGTCAAACACCCCAAATATTAAAGAGACAATATCCAACTGTTTCTTTCACATGATCGCGTCAATATTTCAGATAGGTAATATCTATCAACCCAAATAAATCCACTCATGAGAAAGTGACCACCAAATTCAGTAAATACAATTGACAAATAAGAGCACGTCAACCATAATTTACATTATTCTCGTTGTGGCACAGAGTGCAATAGTATCTAAGTATTCTCCTTAATATAAACATTCATTGTAAAGTCCTGGCCCGAGGATAAAGTACCAAAATGAGCGCCATCTTTAAAGTTATTCTTGTATACCACCTCCATTGGGATTAATTTCTAAGGTGGATAAGTTAGATAAGACAGAGATGAGAGAAAAGGAAAAAAGAGAAGTAGATTGAGGTAAATAAAAAATATATACATAGAAGGTACAATAATTACCAAATACATAATTCATCATTATTAAAGCAGCGAGAAGCCAACTAAAAAGACGTGTACATTAAGTATCATTTGGCTATTCATCAATCGAATAAGACACAACGTATATCCATCAAAGTTCATTAACGTAACAAATGAAGTCTTGAATAAGTTATCTCTCAATTCTTCATAATACACAATATATCTGGAAGGTGAAGGCGATCGGGTGTTTACCTGCTTACTTCTTCAACATCTCTAAAATAACAAAAAACATACTCCTTGCAAGACAGTACAGACAATAATGTTCTGAAAATAGGGTACATCAAATGTCCATCTAAGTTCAGTTACAAAACAAGTAAGATCTTTGATATGTTGTCTCTCAATTCAGTATAGTACATACAATCCTACTGAACTATATTTTGCATCATCCTGAACACAGGAGACCATAGGTTACTGTAACAAATGTCATTGATAATACGATAGATGATTCATTGACCTAAAAAATACTGTAGCTCACTATCAATATTCATACCGAGTTCTACTGCCCTCAATTTCATAATCCAAAGTGCTTCTTTGCGTTTGAGCAGTAGTTCTCTGTTACCGCCACTTATGTCCATCTTCACATGCTCAATTCCATGGAAACTAAGCTTATGATTCTCTTTGTCTTGATAGTTTTGAACAGCGTGTGCTGCTATAGGATATCGGGTGTCACCATTCTTAAGTGCTCTAAAATGTTCCACCATCCTGTCTCGAAGTCGCCTGATTGTACTACCGATATATATCTTACTACATGTACAAGTGAGGACATAAATAACATAAGTGGTGTCACAGTTGATGAACATGTTAATCTTATGAGTGCCAGTATTGTTATAATTAAAGTGAGTTATCTTATTTACAGCCCACCAACATGAAGCTACAACGTCCACATTTATGGAATCCTTTCACTTGGTTGCTCAACCAACTTACATTCTGTGGTGGTCTGGGATAACTAGGCTAATAATATTTGCCAGTGTTAGTCCCTTCCTAAATGTCAAACTCGGTTTCTCTGTCAAATAAGGCATAATCGCTTTGTCAGATCTTAACATATGCCAGCGTTTATTTAGTAGCCTGTATAATTTATTACTCTCTTGACTGTCTTCTTATCACTGAGTTAGTAGCTGCATTATCAATTACAATTTGGAGTGTAATTGATAATGCAGCTGTGAAAGCTCAGAAGTTACATAGGAAAGAGACCCTGAAACCTATCAGTAAGAAAAAGCAGGTCTATGGCAGTGATAAGATCAGACTGGTAACCAATTACAGTCAAGAGAGTAATAAATTATACAGGCTACTAAATAAACACTGGCATATGTTAAGATCTGACAAAACGGTTATGCCTTATTTGACAGAGAAACCGAGTTTGACATTTAGGAAGGGACTAACACTGGCAAATATTATTAGCCCTAGTTATCCCAGACCACCACAGAATGTAAATTGGTTGAGCAACCAAGTGAAAGGATTCCATAAATGTGGACGTTGTAGCTCATGTTGGTGGGCTGTAAATAAGATAACTCACTTCCTTTTCTCTCATCTCTGTCTTATCTAACTTATCCGCCTTAGAAATTAATCCCAATGGAGGTGGTATACAAGAATAACTTTAAAGATGGCGCTCATTTTTGGTACTTTATCCTCGGGCCAGGACTTTACAATGAATGTTTATATTAAGGAGAATACTTAGATACTATTGCACTCTGTGCCACAACGGGAATAATGTAAATTATGGTTGACGTGCTCTTATTTGTCAATTGTATTTACTGAATTTGGCGGTCACTTCGATTTTCTCATGAGTGGATTTATTTGGGTTGATAGATATTACCTATCTGAAATATTGACGCGATCATGTGAAAGAAACAGTTGGATATTGTCTCTTTAATATTTGGGGTGTTTGACATAAATTTAACCTATACGATACTTATTATCACAAGATAATATGGCGCCTTCTGTAGCGTGAATACAGAATGATAGTTGATGGGACGTAGCACGCACGTTTCGTAGTGAATACTTTATTGTGCCTCGGATGCGACTACACGAATGCAATAAATAGAGACGTGATACCTGTCAAATAATTACGCAACACCCAGCTTAAGGGTAGGGATTGACTGTTGCAAGGTTTATTAATCGCTATCTTGATCATATTAGTAATTATAATAAGTTTATTTGAACATTCACCATCTCAAGATGGCGCTTGAAATGGAATAGTATATAAGATTACACCAAGATGGCGCTTACGCTGAACGCCGTCGAGAGAATGTGACTACCGGGACGCGATATTACATGCAGATATGCAAGTGAGGAATCTCGCCTTGCCTTTACTTAATAAACAGTGCTTTGCACAATAGTTATGTTGAACTTTGGATCGATTTCTCTCTTGGTTATACCCATAGGTCACGAACTCGTGATTCTTGTAAACTCAGCATACATGTATCTTAATAGAACGCGGTACTTCATGCAGGTATGCAAATGAGGAATTTTGCTTTGCTTTTAATGAACAGATAATGCTTTGTACATTAGTTATTCTGATTTGTGGCCCGATTTCTCTTCTGGTTATATCCATAGGTCACAAACTTGTGATTCATGTAAACCTTGAAATACGTGTATCTTACTAGAATGTTATCAAAGGCTATTCTCAAACCTTGATCGTTTTACCGAGAGAGCCAGGTGTGTCATAATTTATTTATCCCTTAACCTAAATTTTAGTCAATAAATATTAATAGTTTGCATAATAGCTTTATCTTGTATGCTTTACCATAATACACAGGCATCGGACGTCTTTGAGAGAATAGGATAACTGGGACGAGGCATTCCTTACAGGTATGATGATGAGGAAATGCTGCTTTATTTTATTAAGATGGTCACTCTTAGTGATAGCAGTTTTGCTGAGTTTGGCCCTACAATTCTTTTTTGTTGTAATTACAGGTTACGACCCGGTGACAGTCTTCTCATACTGTTACAATACGTGTGTTTTACCTGATCGTTAGGGAGACCATTCTTTTGAAATGTGATCGTTTTCACTATAGGTGAATGGTGTTATTACGTTTGCATTCCTTGAACTTTTTTGTCTCAAATAACGATTTATATAGTATGTTTTACGAAGTTTTATTTCTTGGTCTTTATAACTACTCATAGGCATTGGACGTCATAGAGAGAATATAATCTTTTACACTTGTGCTTTACCTGAACTTTAGAGGGGTAGGTTGTTGAAATATCGCCTTCAGAACTTGGACATCTATAATATAGGTAGAGTATTAAATATCCAGAGAGATGATATGGGGTGTTATTAACTAGCTCATTCTTATGATCCTTGTTAAAATGAAATAAGCGTATATTTTGTCTATTATAATTTTTACAGTTAATAGAGGCCTTCCTTTGAGCGTATTACTATGTGATTTGAAATTGGAACTGATACTTGAATAAGATACGAGTGAGGTGACTATGATTATTTATCAGGGTTGGACTAGATAGACAGCCAGTCTTTATTGGAGATGATCTCATGTTGTGTCTTTTGTCTCCATAGGCATTTGTTGTTAAGGGAGTCTATCAATTGGAATGCCCGATTTTGCATATTGTTTATCCAGGTGATTTGATAATTTAGATTTGTTTACTAGCTTTCTGCTCACGGGTAATCACATTTAGGGTGACTTACAACGATTTTTTTAATTTCTTCACTGATTCTTGGCTATCTTTTGGTGATGGTTGTGCTCACCTTTTCTTTAACAAGGGATTATGTCTGTATAATCCACACTCTATTTTGATTAGTGATACAGATTATGATATACTCCACCATGATATATGCGTCTTACTGTATAGAATGCATAGAGTAATTATGTTCCTTTTGGGTTTTGCAGCCCTGAAGAAGTCACATGTGCACTATTCTGCACGACGAAACACGTGTTGGCTGTTTTTACTCTGTGAACTGAAGATCTAGCTGTGTCTAGAAAAGTTTACCTGATTTACTTTGAAAATTGGAAAGACTGAATAAATACGAGGACATTTGATTGAAAACTATTGGACTCTTTCAATTATAATACGGACTGAAGATTCCACTTATAGTGTGCTCAGGTCGAATTTGAATGCTTTGCTTTTGTTCACAGCTTTGCTCTGAAGAAAGGCCTCTTGGAGCTCGAGGGGATTTAAACCCCCTCGGGCTCGAGAGGCCTTTGCTTTATTTGTTAGAACATTCTGCCCTCTAATGGCAGAATGTTCTAATAGCCTTATAGCCCTTCGTAGCTGGGCTATATCGGCCATTAATGTCCCGCTCCCTTGTTAAAGGCCCGAGCCGAAAAGCTGGAGCGGGCCTTTAATGGCCGGTATAGCCCGCTACGGCGGGCTATAAGGCTATATTAAATGCAATAGATACCACAAGCACAGCACAAGCGCAGTGCAGGCAAAACATAAAACATGGTATTGCTGCTGTTAAGAAAAATGAAGTAGGCTGCGAGATTAAGGTAAGCGCATTTGTGTTGTGAAACAATGTCAAGCAGGGCTTGGACAGCTGTTTGGTAATATTGCCAACGCTGTACTGTCACTTCTAGAAATATATAGTAGAGAGATAAAAACTATGGGCCCGATTCTGATGCGGGTTGGAAAAGCTTCCCGACCGAGGGCCTGATTCTGATGCGGTTAGGAAGGCCTCCTAACGGCATTTGCTCCTTCCAAATCGGATCGGGAACGTGTCTTCCCGACCGAAGGCCCAATTCTGATGCGGTTAGGAACAAATGTTCCCATTGAAGTCAATGGGAGTTCAACCAAATCGTATCTGGAAGCATCCGGATGCATCCTACTCCGCCGGTCGGACTTTCCCGGTCCGAGTGGGTCGGACACCATTTCCCAACCGATTCGGTCGGGAAGCTTTTCCAACCCGCATCAGAATCGGCCCCAATGTATCCAAATCACTCAGAAATTCCTGGGTGAACAGCTTGATTTGAGAAGCCATAAGTATACTTATGTGATGAATGAGTTACTTTATTTACGCAGTATTTGAAGGGGGCAAAATATACTACTTGCCAAAAGTGCTCAGGTCCATTCTGCCTCCGTTTGCAAGAGCCTTAACGAAATGCATTGTGGGATGGCCAATTTAACTTTTGTGTGGTTGAGCAGACGTGGAGGAAGCACAGCACGAGCCGGTGTGTTGTCTGATCACATTTGTGGTCAACAATCACAAAATCCTTGTGAGATCCTTTGCAAAGTGCCAATGTGCCACCGTCCTCCCCAGGCGAAATGGAATACGAATATGCTGAATCTGAAAACGTCCCATTCTTTGCCGTAAGTGCTGTTTGCATTGAAAGGGGACAAGATGCCATTTTTCTTGTGGAATTTGCACAACAATTTCAATGCTCTTTTGAGTTCCTTTAAGCAAAGAGGGTGGTCCATACCTGTCCGTGTTTGTGAGAGGTGCATTTCCTTCTCAGCAAAATCATTACACTGTCAAAATTACACATCGATAGCCGATTACTATGACATGGTGCCATCTTGATTTCCCACAAAACAGGCAAATTCACAGGCATACACACAGATGCAGATTGCACCTTAGGCGGAAGCAAATTGGGCACCCCTTAATCCCCTAGTTTTCATCGGATCACTGACAGAAAATCGACAACAGAAATGTCGACCTACAAAAACATTGTGACAAAAATATCGTTGTCAAAAATATCGACCTCCTATCTACATAATGGTAAGTACAAAATTATCGGAAAAAAAATATCGTCGTTAAAAATATCGTTGTTAAAAATATAGTTTTTTTAAAATGTTTAAAAAATAATGTAAAATAAATTAAATAATACATATAATTTTTTAAAAACATAGAATTATTAAAAAAAAAATTACAATTATAAGTAATAAATATAATGTAAAAATAAATTAAACATACATATATATAACATATAATATATATATTTACTTAATAATATTAATAAATAATTATTTTAATAAATTATAAAATGTTAGAAACATATTAAAAATTATAAATACATATATATATATATATACATACACCTGTAAATTAAAAATACAAATAAAATATATATATAATAAATTAAAATATTAAAATATTTTTATTTTTTTAATTCTACATTTTACACGACATTAACTGCAACAGTAGGTAAAATGTTGGATAGCAGAGGGGATAAAATTACTATTCCCACTCCAGGGAGTGCAACAGTAGGGAAAGTGTTGGTTAGCGGAGGGGAATAATTTACTATTCCCACTTCAATGAGTGCAACAGTAGGGAAAGTGTTGGATAGCGGAGGGGAATAATTTACTATTTCCACTCCAGGGAGTGCAACAGTAGGGAAAGTGTTGGATAGTGGAGGGGAATAATTTACTATTCCCACTACAGCAAGTACAACAGTAGGGAAAGTGTTGGATAGCGGAGAGGAATAATTTACTATTCCCACTCCAGGGAGTGCAACAGTAGGGAAAGTGTTGACTAGCGTAGGGGTAGAAATTACTATTCACACTCCAGGGATAGCAATAGTAGGGAAAGTGTTGGATAGCATAGGGGTAAAAATTACTATTCCCACTCCAGTGAGTGCAACAGTAGGGAAAGTGTCTGATAGCGGAGGGGATAAAATTACTATTCCCACTCCAGCGAGTGCAACAGTAGGGAAAGTGTTGGATAGCGAAGGATTAAAAATTACTATTCCCACTCCAGGGATAGCAACAGTAGGGAAAGTGTTGGATAGCGTAGGGGTAAAAATTACTATTCCCACTCCAGCCAGTGCAACAGTAGGGAAAGTGTTGGATAGCGGAGGGGATAAAATTACTATTCCCACTCCAGCGAGTGCAACAGTAGGGAAAGTGTTGGATAGTGAAGGAGTAAAAACTACTATTCCCACTCCAGGGAGTGCAACAGTAGGGAAAGTGTGAAATAGCGGAGGGGAATAATTTACTATTCCCACTTCAGCGAGTGCAACAGTAGGGAAAGTGTTGGATAGCGGAGGGGAATAATTTACTATTCCCACTCCAGCAAGTACAACAGTAGGGAAAGTGCTGGATAGCGGAGAGGAATAATTTACTATTCCCACTCCAATTAGTGCAACAGTAGGGAAAGTGTTGGATAGCGGAGGGGAATAATTTACTATTCCCACTCCAGGGAGTGCAACACTAGGGAAAGTGTTGGATAGTGGAGGGGAATAATTTACTATTCCCACTCCAGCAAGTACAACAGTAGGGAAAGTGTTGGATAGCAGAGAGGAATAATTTATTATTCCCACTCCAGGAGTGCAACAGTAGGGAAAGTGTTGGATAGCGTAGGGGTAAAAATTACTAATCCCACTCCAGGGATAGCAACAGTAGGGAAAGTGTTGGATAGCGTAGGGGTAAAAATTACTATTCCCACTCCAGCGAGTGCAACAGTAGGGAAAGTGTTGGATAACGAAGGGGATAAAATTACTATTCCCACTCCAGCGAGTGCAACAGTAGGAAAAGTGTTGGATAGCGTAGGGGTAAAAATTACTATTCCCACTCTAGGGAGTGCAACAGTAGGGAAAGTGTTGGATAGCGGAGGGGAATAATTTACTATTCCCACTCCAACTAGTGCAACAGTAGGGAAAGTGTTGGATAGCGGAGGGGAATAATTTTCTATTCCCACTCCAGAGAGTGCAACACTAGGGAAAGTGTTGGATAGCGGAGGGGAATAATTTACTATTCCCACTCCAGCAAGTACAACAGTAGGGAAAGTGTTGGATAGCGGAGAGGAATAATTTACTATTCCCACTCCAGGGAGTGCAACTGTAGGGAAAGTGTTGGATAGCGTAGGGGTAAAAATTACTATTCCCACTCCAGGGAGTGCAACAGTAGGGAAAGTGTTGGATAGCGTAGGGGTAAAAATTACTATTCCCACTCCAGGGATAGCAACAGTAGGGAAAGTGTTGGATAGCGTAGGGGTAAAGATTACTATTCCCACTCCAGCGAGTGCAACAGTAGGGAAAGTGTTGGATAGTGGAGGGGATAAAATTACTATTCCCACTCCAGCGAGTGCAACAGTAGGGAAAGTGTTGGATAGCGAAGGAGTAAAAATTACTATTCCCACTCCAGGGAGTGCAACAGTAGGGAAAGTTTTGGATAGCGGAGGGGAATAATTTACTATTCCCACTCCAATGAGTGCAACAGTAGGGAAAGTGTTGGATAGCGGAGGGGAATAATTTACTATTCCCACTCCAGGGAGTGCAACAGTAGGGAAAGTGCTGGATAGCGGAGGGGAATAATTTACTATTCCCACTCCAGGGAGTGCAACAGTAGGGAAAGTGTTGGATAGCACAGGGGTAAAAATTACTATTCCCACTCCAGGGAGTGGAACAGTAGGGAAAGTGTTGGATAGCTAGGGTTAAAAATTACTATTCCCACTCCAGGGAGTGCAACAGTAGGGAAAGTGTTGGATAGCGGAGTGTAAAAATTACTATTCCAACTCCAGCAAATTAATTAACATTAATTAACAAACAATTAATTAATTAAAAAATAATTTACCTCCCACCATATTCCCCTATAAATGACACCACCAATGTCGTAAAACATGACACAATTAACATAATTAATTAACAATTAATTACTCAATTAATAACTATTAACAAACAAAATAAAAACAATTTTTAATAAATTAATTCACACAATTAACACAACATTAAATAAATATTATATAAAAAATATTTAAAAATGTATTAAAATTAAATTACTTCCCACCCTACTCCCCTATCAACCCACAACCCACTCCTAAAATAATGACACAATTAACACAATTAACAATTAATTAATAAATAATAATAACCAATTAATAACTAATTAATAATACATTATTTACCACAATTAACATGATAAAATATTAAATACATAAATATTAATTAATAAAAAATATTAATTAATTATTTATAATGAAATTACTTCCCATCCTACTCCCCTATAAACCCACAACCCCCTCCTTAAAAAGTGACACAATTAACATAATTAACAATTAATTATTAATAATTAACAACCAATTATTAACTAATTAATAATAAATTAATTACCACAATTAACAATATAAAATATTAAATACATAAATATTAATTAATAAAAAATATTAATTAATTAATTATAATGAAATTACTTCCCACCCTACTCCCCTATAAACCCACAACCACTATGGAACTAAAACGCAAAATGTAATTTAAAAAAAATAATAAATTCTAAAAATTATTAATAAATTTATTATAATTAAATTACTTCCCACCCTTTTCCCCTATAAACCCACAACCCGCTACAGAACTAAAACGCAAAATATACTTACAAAAAATATAACTTCTAAAAATGTAACACATATATTAAAAAACAAATGCAATACTTACATAAAAAAATAGAACACATACAATTAAAATACACACTAAAATACATAACACTAACTAAAACAACAATATTTTATCAACGATATTTTTGCAAGCGATATTAATGACTTCGTTATTTTTAAAAACGATATTACTTACCTTCAACTCGATATTCTTGACAACGATATTCTGACAGTCGATATTTTTGTATTACGATATTTTGCACTCGATATTAGTGCAAGTCGACATTTCCAACTCGATATTATGTCTGTTTACCGCTTTCATCCTAGCTGTAGCCTGTTGCTTGAGATATAGAAAGAGCAAATCATTATCTTCATTAACCTGGCAAATATGTGTTTGCTTTGCATCCTGGTACTTTTAGTCCTCTATTTATAGAGAGGAGAAACAAAACTGCAAGTACTAGAATGTAAAGAGAAAAGGTAGAACTTAGCAAAATACCATTAGTAGAGTAACGCAGAAGTTTCGTATTTGCCAATACTATGTGACCAGAAAGATGTAAGATGGTTCACGTTTAGAAAACAAAAATTAGAATTTAGTGTTATAGAGGTTCAACTGCTCCGAACTGAGGGCCCCCCTGCCCGCTGTCCTTTTCTCGAGCCCAGCTGCTACCAGGGAAAATGTGACAATAGGAGGTGGTGCTGAGCTATTGTATTCTGGGTCCGGGCTTGGCTGATTACACAACCTTTCCCACTCCTGCCCCATTCTCACCTGAAGCATCCACAGCTCAGCTCCTTCCTGCCAGTGCTAAATTTTAGATGAGATGGGGTGGAGGGTGGTAAGGAGATGGGAGGGCGCGAGGATTTTAATGGGGTGCCTGCAGCCTGTACAAGAAAAAAAGGATGATTGAACACAGTGTGAACTGAATCACTGGAGCCATTTCAGAGGGAGTGTGCGGCATGATCTGAATGCAGACAGCGCCTCGCGCCCCTCTGAATGTCGACGCCATGGGCGTGGGCCTAGCTCCAGCATGCTACAGTCGGCCCTTCACAGATGCACACTCACAAACGTATAGACGTTATAGATGTGGCATGTTTCACAGTGTGATTGTGTATCCACGGGAATGTGATATTATACAGATCTGCAGTAAAGGGTGGCTAGTTAGCGACCTGCCCTGGCCTGACTTCTGCTGCACCCCACCCCGGTCCAGTGACGTCAAGGCATTCCTGTGATTGCCTGTTACTTCACTCATGCATGGGACCATGTGTGATCATGTGTTATTAATGACCTTTACGATTTGCACGATTGCTCTGTTTACACATTTTAGCAGTCATCCCAGTAGAGCAGAACACGCATTCATTAAACTTAAGCATGCACTAGCGCATATTTTGGGATCATGCATGCCCAACTATAAGATGCACATGCTGACGTCATTCATGTTCCCGGAAAAAGGTGCATATACATATGTTCAAAACTGAATGAATGTTACTATTGCAGAAATACTGGCGTGTCAAATCCACTTGCATACCGCCGCAGCAACACAGAGGACATGTAAATGTACCTTTAAATAAAGAATGCGCGTTGTACATCTATACATTGTAGGCTCGCACATGCCCAACAGGGATTTGCACATGCTCAAGTCTAACATTTCTTCACACAAATGTTTTTGTAAACGTGTTTTAAACCGGATCATTCCGTAATATTATTGCAGAAAAAAGTGACGGGTTACATCTACTTGTAGATCGCCCTGGATACCCTATACATCGGCGCTATATGATTATTCTTGTTATAGTACAGTCTGTGACCTTTTCACCGTCTGCCGTCTTAGCAGCCAGGCAAACATTTGCTCTAAGATTCCTCCACTCGATATTGCTCTTGTACTGCAAATGTCACCGCGTGAGTCACTCCTCGCGAGAGCTTTAGTTCAGTCGACTCTAATGTGCCGGCCGTCGCCTGCTGTTTGTCTTTCAGCAGCTTAAAGATTTCTTCCTGCCTACCCCCATTTCAACAGCTCAGCATTATTCCATACACAAGAGCATCATCATCCTTAATTCCATCATTATCAATTAATCCACTTACTGCTGAATCCCTCCTCCAATGAGGGAAGGCACACAGTTGCTGTATATGCCGCGCTTTGTGAGGTGTTTGAGGCCCACACCGGAAGGGATATAAGTGGGTCAGGCGATGGTAGTTCTTAATAATTAAAAACTAGCTTTAAAACCTGTCTCTATGAGGCTCTAAATTCATGGGGCATATTAGCAAGACCGGCGATAACATTATCGCCGTTTTAGCGGCAGGAAACTGCCGCTAAAACGGCGATAATGGGCTTGCTAATATGCGTTATAGAATTCCATAGAAGCCCAGGTTAGATGTCCTGCACATCTAACCTGGGCTTCTATTGCAATTCTATAACGCATATTAGCAAGCCCATTATCGCCGTTTTAGCGGCGGTTTCCTGCCGCTAAAACGGCGATAATGTTATCGCCGGTCTTGCTAATATGCCCCCATGTTCTTAATTTAAGGGGCAAAAATCCCATCTCTCAAACTGTAGTTTTCTTTGTACAACATTTGACTCTTGTATGGTGCATACTTTGAGCTAAGTCGCCTCCACGTGCCTGAGTGAGTTCTAGTTGTGGGTAAGTGTTTACAACAGCACACGACTGAGAACTCTGATGGTCAGTGCGGGTTTCTCACAGTTCCTGTTAGTTGGTCGCATAAGTGTGCAGACTATGTGCACATCCAATCCTTGGTCTCTCTGCAGAGTGCAAAGAGTGATAGTCGCATATGTGCCAGTAGACATGGTGGAAAAGTGTGAGATGTGCAGATGGAGGATTTCAGAAAGATGTGGGGGAAAAAATGGGCATACGTGATGTCTAACAGAGATACTGCAGAAGATGTGGTGTGAAGAGGAGAACAGGAGTGTCTGAGACACCCGGAAGGACTCTAACCCTTCCACAGACCTTAGTAATATTAAATTCACAGTCTCCTATTTTCAGAATTTAAAGATTTTCAATTGTAATATTCAAAACAAAACCATTGTTGTTGTTGATTTATCTGATGCAGCATACACGCATCGGCAAACCCATGAGGTCTGACTTGTTTTAGATGCAAAAGTTGGTTGTTGTGTGACATATCTACCTGCAATAACAGCATACTCATAGAGAGCCACCCAAATGCTGGTCAGCGAGCATGCTGTGTGTAGAACAGGATTTTAGTTTACATATTTTAAGCGCGCCCTTAATTAAATAGGCCATATCTTTTGGAAAGGATTCTTCTTCTCCGAGTCCACACCCTTTTTGGAGACCCTGCCGCTTTTGTCACCCTGCTTACAGCACTGCACACAGAGGTTTATTTTTGCCATGTGTTTGCCAGTTCTCTGCACCAGCACTTATTTTCAAACCCCAGCACGTGCTTATGATTGTACACCACGTGGTGGGGCTTTCAGCCTGTTCCTGGGCAGAGCAGGTCAGTTGGTGGTGCCTCCTGCAGTAGAATACCTTGCTTCCATACTTATATTTTACAATTTAAGCACTCGGCCCTTCTGATACTAAATCAGATGTCTCTGTTGTTGGTGCACGAGCCCTGGAGCCATACTAGATTTTCTGGCGCCCCATCTGGAATAATTTTTCATACATTTAAACTAAATGTATTAATATTCTTATATATTTGGTTATCCTGAAAATCTGGGTTTGAGCAAGTGCATGCATTAGGGCAAGGGTTAAGACAAGAGTGTACAGCTCTTGCCTGATTTCATAGATTACCACTTCGTGTGTGTATAATTCCCATTTAGTTGTAATGTTTAGACATATATGCCACGCGGATTTTCAGCCAGAAAACCTGACATGAAGTAACCCCCAGAGATTATCTCTGTATGTAAAATAATGGGATTTTTTAAAAATGTATTTTATTCCAATTAGCAGTTATGATGTAAAGTGCGGTTATTACTGCAGTTTCAACGTTTTATTTTAAAATTGTTTCCATATATGTTCTCGAACTTCCGTTTACAAACGTTTACTCTAACCATGGGGACAGAAGAGCCTTTAGCCAAAATGACACAGCAATATGTTCGTGTGGGAATCACACCTGCTGCACTTCTGGAAGGTTCCATCGGTTTCTCTAATTTCTTACAGCTTTCACAAGATTGTTTACTCATTGAATGCATGGCCTCTGACTGAGGCAACCTTGTCTTGGACCTAGATGCTAGACTCAATGACAGCCAGGAACTACAACAGGTTTGAGGGTCACCAGTAAACGTACGCACCATTAGAAAGAGAGACAGTGTTGTTGAATGTACATAACACTTACTGTTTTCCGAGAAAGGTCCGCTTGGAAGAGGTGGAAGAGCTCTGCATTTCTGTTGAGAAAAAAAATGCAAGTCTAAGGAGAAGGTCGGAGGGGAAAGGTTCGTTTCCATGGCAACATGCATCGAACTGAAAAACACAACTGAATCAAAAAATGCACTTTATAGCTTTGGCAGCAATTCTTCGTGTTATCATTAAAGCATCAGGGAAGCTTCACTGGTACAATGTAAGGACACCCAGGTGGGGATAGGAGATAAGGGCATAGCTCCATCACCCCCTACTATCACTGATTGACGACAATAAACAACACAGCAAGAGAAACCCACAGGCAATATCAATCTATGTTAGACCATGCAGGATGATAGAGAGTTTAGTGTGTGTAAACTGGGAATAAAGCACAGGAACAACATGGTTATTTTAGTAGCCAATTAGGGTTCAATGACGTCCCACATTTCCCTGCTGAGGTTTGGAATTGCTACCACTCTTGTGAGTTACCGCCTTAGCTGGAAGTTACACCTTCAAGTGGAAGAAAGTTGAGAGCTGCAGCATGGTGAAATCAATCATATTGGTCTAACAACAATGTGATTGTCTGAAACACCCTGATTATGAGCGGGACCACTTCTGTGGCAATCCAGGATCCATTTACGCGGCAGGGTTTGCAGAATTATGTGACAAAAAAGGAAAATTATACAGTGCAACATGGTTTATATTGTAGCAGTATTATTTCACTATCTTTTAATTTTAAGACAATCCTATACTGCCTGAGCAAACGTTTTACCTCATGAGTACCAATTTAACACATGGATATACAAAAAAAAAAAAAAAGTTGATCAGTTAAACATTTAATGGGTCGGATACAGGGCAGCATCAGTGGGGCTTTTGTATTGTCACTTCCAATCCGTCTGAGCTAGAAATCATTTCTTTGTCAACATCTGCACATTACACTGCAGATCGTGGATCAACCATGGTGCATTCATAACCATGCAAAAAATACTGCTGCAAGTGTAGAATTGCATTATTTCGATGGCCCTGGTTTTGAGCCAAAAAGAAATGCAATATTGGCATCCATAACATGAGTGCAAAGGTCACAACGGGGACACTGCTGCTATAGTGCATTCCCAAGCAGAAGTCCAAGGATTCTGTTCTGGAGTTGGGCGAGTGAGGTGCATGTGGTTTTCATGTGAAGCATCTGAATGGTCTGATCCACAATACTTTTTCTGCAATTAGTTTGTCCTACGTTCCTGCTTCCAACGTAGCAGTGATTCTAGAATTTCGAAGAGAAAGAGACATTTGCTCATGGGCTAAAGGTTTGAGAACCAGGCCTTAAGTTTTTGTTATTTTATATTAGTCTGGAGATAGGGAAAGAGATGCACAAAGCCACAGCAAGTCCCTGTTTTTTATTGTATTGGCTATAATTGCATTGCATATTGTTGGCACATGCTACATAGTAAATAGGGCTTGCAGGATGTCTATTTGGTTTCATTTTATAGTGTAGTTCAGGAGTTGCCTCTGAGTTCTGTTTTTAATTTATGTGACATAGTGGGCACACAGCAAGAACTTACACGGTAATAGTTTCCACTTAAAAGGAACTGTTGGCTGCAAAAATGGTGAATCTGATTTTGATTTTTCTAAATGAAGGTCCATGGGCATTTGTTAGATCTTTTCCAACAGACAGCGCAGGTTACAGTGGGTTTACAGCCTGTCCATTGCTTACCATTGGTTGGCTTTACTGTGACTCTCATTTGCTTGCTTCTTAATCAATGGCTTGTCTTTCTCCTCTTGTATTTTCTCTCCCTGGAGTGCAGTCACTTTGCGATGTCTTTGATATAGCCTTCCACTGCTTACTTATAGGAATCTTCTTTTTGGTTAAGCACACCATGAGAGTGTCTATGTTTTCCAGCTATCTCTCTTGTGTGCTTCTCTCCCGTCAAATACCCGCCCGCTCTTCCTGTTGTTCTTTCCCTCATGTGCTGCTCACCAGACTCCTACGTTCCTGTACTCTGTGTTGCTCTCTCCCTCGTGCACTTCTCTTCCCACCCTGTGTAACACTCTCTCTCGTGTGCTACTTTTCCCCTCATCCCCCACCCACTCCTCTGTTGCCCTTTCACCTCCATGGTCCTTTCTTATTTTTATTTCGAGCTTTTGTGCTAATGTCATGTTTTCTTTTACTGATCCAAGTGGTATCCACCATCTTGTAATGGTAAATAAAAAAATTAATGGTGCCCGCTTCATTGCATCATTCTGTAGAAGTTTGCATGTGTGGTGGCGCATGCATGCATACAGAATAACACAACTGGCAGCATTGGTCACATCAACACATTTTTTATCTTCTTTTATTTTGTTTCCCCCTGTTGCTGTGCAGCATCAAACAATCCTTTTTCCTTTTGCTCGTGCTGTACAGCCTGGGCAAACTGCAGTGGCAAATTCAAGAGGTCCAAAAGGCCAGACTTGGTTTTGCCAGTGCTTGTTACAGATTGAAATTGTGGTACCTTAGTATTGATGTTGATTTATGTTCATTTAGCATTTTGCCTTTTGCAGCCTGTCAGACCAGGTGTCACACGGTAGCTTCATGGGTTGAAAAGTGAAAATCAGGGGTCGTCCCTGTGGCATCTGGCAACCCCCAAATGACATCCACTTCACATTGTAATAAGCTTGGCACAGTTTTTCTGTTTCAGGAAGATTGATTAATCTAAATGTGAATATAAGCTATAAATTTAATGCAAATGGAGCTGAGGCCCTTTTTCTCTGCTTGACACCGTAACCTAATTAGTAAGGTCTGGGCACCAAATCACAATAAGCACACTTTCTGGACCAAGATCTAGTTTTCTACCAAATTTGGTGTAATTCCGTTCAGCTGTTTTTGCGGCATCGCTGTCCAATTTTCCTATGGAAAATTACATGGAGAAAATACATTTTGGGACCCCCTTTTTCTCAGCACCCACTTGTGAAGATTTGTCAAACTGTGCCAAATTTATTAGTACACCAAACAATGCTTTGCCTATGGAAACATGGTTTACCGATAACTACCCAGTGCCATCCACCACTGGGTAATAACCTCACACACACACACACACATGCACGCACTCACACATGCATGCACGCACACACACACGCACACACACACATACACACACACACACACACACATGGGGACTGTTGGTCAGCTCCTTCAGCCATTGGTTCCTTCAAATGTCAATTAGATTTTGGATCAGCCCACATGTAAAATGCATCATGCATACAGTGGCGCTGTGGGTCATTCCTGCTCTTCCATTGGATTTGTTCCTAAAGTCATTCACAATAAGTTTCAGCATACTAGATATCCATTAGGTGTACAGGGTATCATACAGTGTGAATGACAGCTTGTTTCTGCTTCACATTTCCATCTGTCCAGTAGCGGTCCGTGGTAGGAGTGCCGGCCGGGCGGTGACGTGAGGTGGGGGAGGGCATGGTGGGGGGTAGTAAACCACGGATTACGGCCGAATACAGGTAAGTAAACATTTAAATAAATAAAACGAATTTCGTTGTGAGCGCTGCATCGCCAAATGCGATGCAGTGCGCGCAACGAAATTCCTTTTTATTTATTTAAATGTTTACTTACCTGTATTCGGCCGTAATCCGTGGTTTACTACCCCCCACCCTGCCCCTCCCCCGCCCCACGTCACCGCCCGGCCGGCACTCCTACCACGGACCGCTACTGCATCTGTCATGGTAAGGGACTGGCTGCCCAAACATGGAACTAAAGAGTCCCTTTTCAGCCTCACGTATTGCCCTCTATTCAGATGCAGAGGGAGGCTATTATGATATATTGTTTAACAACCCACAGTTTCTTAAGAAGTATCCACCATCAAGACACATACTTTTGTAATGCTTTGCAGGGATTTGGCTTGTGATTGACATGCTTCACATACGAACCTTTAGTTGAGAGATTTTGTCAACTTTGTTGAATTAAGGTGCTTGGTTTAAAGTTTGCATGTTTTCATAATAATTCATTTTCATTGATGTATTTATGAAGGAAATTTACACCTTTATTATTTACATAACACCAATTTGAAAACTGGGCAATGGCAGTCTTGTTCTCAAACACTAGAATGACAGTTCTTATTTACAGCACAATGTAAGGTACTGGCACAATGCCATATGTGGGTTTTGTGTCTTTACTGTTTGTATTATAAGTGGAATGTAAATAGCTTTCCAATCAGAAAGCCGCAAAGGTATAACAAAGACAGGCGTGGTGTGTGTGCGTGTGGCTCTTTGAATAAGTGCTACATGGCACTGTGTTGTAACTAATGATGGATCCTTTGTAGGTTACAGAATGTAGGTTTATTTAGTTTAGTTACTGATAACAGGTTTGAGGTAACACCCCACCAGGAGCAGCAACCTTGCTGCTCAGCCCACTCTCACCAACTGACATAACATAACGTAACACATAACTGCTATAACACCACCAAGGCACTCATCAACATTCCGTGATCTCACACACACACACTCGCTGAGCAGCAGGGACTTGGAACTATGGAGAGGATGCACAGCAACCATGACAAGACACAACACATCTCCCCCTTAAAGAAACAATTGAAAACATAAACAAACAATCAACGAGTTCCATAAATATTCATTCTCATTAATCATCACATCAAAAGGACCAAAGATGAAGGAAAATGATCAAAAAGACCTATGAACATTAGACCCATAAAAAATCAACAGGTGAATCCAATTTACCCCTACCGCACACATTACACCCTCAACTCCTCAGGAAGGATGATACTAACATCAGGGTGCAACACACATGCCCTTACAACACACCCATAACTACTTAGGAAGGGTATTACACACATCAGGGTGCAACGCACCTCAGGGTGCAACACACATGCCCCTGCAACATGCCCTTAACCCCAAAGGAAGGACACTACAACATGCCATTAACCCTTTAGGAAGGACACTACAGAAAAAGGTCCCTTTCAACCCTCACTCAACCCCACACACAGGGCATCTTGTGAAAATATCAATGGGTGTCTTCCAACCCTCACTCGTCCTCACACACAGGGCATAATGTGACAATAACAATGAGTGTTTTTCAACCCTCACTCATCCCCACACACAGGGCATCATGTGGGTATCCACATAAAACTCATGGCAGAACCAGGGACTTAAACAGTCCCTCAACTGCTCGTACATTGGGAAAACCTATTGCACATTCCCCTCAACCACATTCTTTTACAGAACTCACACAAGCTAGTACCCTAAACAAGGTCTCACATCAGGACCAAGGATACTCAAAACACAGTCTCACTTCAGGACACAGTCTCACATCAGGATCAGAAATACTCAAAACATAGTCTCACTTCAGGACCAGCATAACATTTCACAAATACTTAAACATCCAACGCAGCAATTGAAAAATGAACTCAAGCAATGTATGATATTAAGTAAAAGGCACATGACTGTATATCTAAAGTTAAATTAGTCTCTGGAAAATACTCAAATCCACTACGTCGATGAGCAGCCACCCACCCGAACACATTGCCACAGTACATATCCTTTACATTAGATGGATGCAATGTTAAACACGTATTGACACTGATATCACATCCTCTTCCATTCTGCAATGTGGTTTGTGCTCAAAACACAATGCTGCACCCACATTTATGCATTTCTAAAAGTCACTGGAACAATTACTTCCACCACTTTGCTTCCCGTGTTAAAACTAGTGCAGCCCCCAATCTGTTCCTGTGTAACAACTACAGCGCTAAACCCTCCACTCACCTTCTTTCACGTCATTCACCAGTCGCCTACCTGATCACATAGTTTCCAGGGAATGCGACTCATCCACTGCAAGTTGCCTCGCAGCACTAAACGGGGGCCAAGTATTTACTAAACCAATAGTTTTTAAGAAGAATGGTAATAGCTTTCCAATCAGAAAGCCGCAATGGGATAACAAAGACAGGCGTGGTGTATGCGCGTGATTCTTTGACTAGGTCCTACGTGGTACTGCATGCAACTTGTGAAAGCACATGTCCCCTTTACCAGTTAGATAAATCATACAGACCATAGTATTGTGGTTGGTGCAGTTTCATTTAACTTGTGATGAGTTCTCATCACAATTTAGGGGCTGATTACGATGTTGGGCGGAAAGCCTCCTCCTGACAGTTGGAATCTCCTAGACCGTTTCAGAACCCTTCCGACCGACTGATTACGATGTTAAAGGTCAGTTTGTAAACCGCACGGTCTTTCCGAATCGGTTCTGACTGGGTCTCTGCAAATCCGCATCGGTCAGACCCGCATCGTACAGCTCTACGTACGGCGTTTCCAACCGAGCGATTATGATGTCGGCCTGTCCGACACGAAAAGGCTGTCGTAAGGTGACTTTTGGGGCCCCTAGCAGGGCCCCTTCATCCTGCGGCCTCTGGCTAGGGGCCAAGGGGGTACTTAAGGGACCCCACTGTAAAACCCTGCACTGTGTGGCAGGCACCATGGGGTGCCTGCCACAGGGTGCAGGGTTTTCAGCACACCCCCATTTCCCCATAGGAGCCTGTGCTGTCTGGCGGAACACGGGCTCCCATAAGAGTCAATGGGAATCCAACAGAACAGTGTTCGATTGCATCGTAATCATTCGGGAGGAACCACTGACAGCGAGTCGGTCGGTCCCGATGCCTTACAGGAGGTGTGCCGTGTACGCAGAAAAAATGGGCCGCCCTAAGATGGCGGCTCAGGCTGCACCAACTGCAATGGCCATTAAGATATGGATGATTATGCTTGCGCACAAATCCCCTGATCAAAGAAGGCATCTTCTGCCTCTGCACTCGGATCCCACAGCTGTTCCCCTTCTCCTGAAACCTCTGTTCCAGTGACCCATAGAGGTCAGTCTGCTTTTGTCAATATAGAAAACACAAATAATGCAATGGCTATAACTCCAGTAACTCATACGAGACTTCACAATATGTGTCTGTACAGAGATTGCAGCAGTTCTTTTAGCTGATGTCATTCCTAGGAAAGGCTGGCCTCAGCCATTCATCGATCTACCTAGTTAGTCACTCGCCTACCCATTTAGCTTTTCATCCACCCACTCACAGTCTCTTTTTCTCAATCGTCCATTCATTCAACCACTCAGCCATACATTTGCCTAGTGGTTCTTGACCTGGGTCACAGACCCCTGGTGGTGCACAATGGATACGCCTTCTTAAACAATTTTAGCAGGTTAATAAAGTATATAAACATAAAAATGAAAATTGTAAAATTGACAATGATAAAACACTCCGTAAATGTGAGGGAATTTGAAATTGAAGACTAAACATTAAATTTGTATCCTTATCTTGATTTTTTGAGAGCGGTGCAACTTCAGCACACAGAATCTAGAAAGAACTATTTGTGGCCTCAACTGAAGTGCATGACTTAGGAGCTGAAAAGACAAAGTGATATGCTAAAGTGTAACTTATTGGTTTGTCTTTTATCATTAAAATCAAATATAGAAATGGTAAAGCTCCAAACTTCAGGTTAAAATAGTTATTTTAGTATATTTTTGTTTAAGAATTAAATACTGAAAACAATGAGTGCTTTGTGTATTTTTGTGTTTTTGTGTATTGTTTTGAGGCTCAAATCAAAGAAACTGCTTATGATAGGGTCTGCATCTTCCAGTAGTGATTGAGTGGGGGTCCACAGAAGTCTAAAAGTAAGAACTGCTGCACTAGCTAATTGTTTGGATCACTGACATAACATCGTGAACAACAATATCTAGACACAAAAATATTGTGATCCTATTCTTATAATGTAAAATACAAAAATATATTTGGCAAGAATATCAACAAAAAATAGGCAAATATTATCTTTCCTAAAAATATTAAATTTAAAGCAACATATTTAACGTAGTTTATCATGTAAAAGTACTATATTGGCTATTTAATAATTACTTTTAATTATACATATATATAGATACACATACATACATATATAAATAAAGTACATCTATATAAAAATAAATATATTATTAAAAATTCTCAACAATAAATAAACAATTTTAAAGTATTTTCAATGAAACTATTAACAGTAAATAAAACAAAAATTAACAAAAATATATGCAAGCAGCAAAAATATTTAACCTAATTAAAATATTTAAATACAAATATTAAATGTAGTTTTATTTATTTATACTATAAATTAAATTTAGGAAAAATGTACATATTTTAATAATATTTTAATAAATTCAAAATTGTTCAAAAAGAACAAAATCAGCTAAAAAACGCTATACATATAAAACCATTGACTAAACTAATGCAGTAAATATACAAAATATAAAAATATTACTCTAAAAAATCTACATTATTAAACCTAAAAAAGGTAAGGAAATAAACATAAATTTTAAAAATGATTAAAAATCCACTCTAAATAACAGTAGGAAAAGCGTTGGACTTTGGAGGGGTTACTTTACTATTCCTACTCCAGTCTAAGTGACAGTAAGAAAAGCATAGGAATTTGGAGGGGTTAAATTTAGGGCCTCATTACAAGTCTGGCAGTCCACGGACGTCCAGACTCACGGGGGCACGGCGGTGGCGGTCTTCTAACTGCCCTATTATGACCAGGGCGGTTGGGCCGTCCTGGGACCACTGCAACCACTTGGGATCAGAGTTCCCTGACAGTGGCTCGGAGGTCTTGAGGCCGCAATATGCATGGCGGGAGCGCCGCGGTCCCACCAGACATATTACAAGTTTCCTCTCCGCCACGGTTTTCATGGCAGTGAGCCTGCCATGAAAACCGTGGCAGAGAGGAAACAAAGGGGGCCCTACAGACCCCCCTGTTGTCTCACGGCCATGGGGTACATGTAGGGGGGCACATGTTGTGCCCCCTATGTGCATGCACCCCAGTACCTGCATGGCCTGGACTGCAGCAGTCCAGGCCATGCAGGTACTGATTTTGACATTCCCATTGTGGTGGCACCACCGTGGGAGTGCCAAAGAACCACCCACCAGACAGCAGAAAACTCCTAATCTGGCGGGTGGTTCAACCACGGGTTTGACGGTGCGGGAGTGGGGCGGTCCTGCTCCCGCATCATTAAACTCATAATGAGGGCCTAATTATTCCCCCTCCAGTCTAAGCAAAAGTAGGGAACACGTTGGACTTCAGAGATGTTACATTCATTATTCCCCCTTGAGTCTAAGCAACAGTAAAGAAAGCCTTGGACTTCAGAGGAGTTAGATTTATTATTCCCACTCTAATCTAAGTAACAGTAGGGAAAGCATTGGATTTCGGAGGGGTCAGATTTACTATTCCCACCATAATATAAGCATCAATCAGGAAAGCAGTGGAATTTGGAGAGATTAGATTTACTAGTCCCACTCCAGTCTAGGCAACAGTAGGGAAAGCAATGGACTTCTTAAGGGTTAGATTTACTATTCCTATTCCAGTCTAATATAAACTAGGGAAAGCGTTGGACTTCAGAAGGGTTAGATTTACTATTCCCACTCCAGTCTAACAACAGCAGCATGAGTGATCGACTTCAGAAAAGTTACAAAAAATAAAACACGTATTATTAATCAACTAAATATATGTCAACAGTAATAAAAATGAATAAATTATAGGACATATAAATAAATACTTTATTATGCAATACAAATATGAAAAATGTGCAAAACATGATATAAGAAAAAAACCTTACAAGAGCATTCACTTACCTTACTACAAACAAATTACAAAATTGAAAATTAAACACCGAAATATTTAATTAAAATGAATACTAGAATTTCTAAAAATTGTATTCCATACACAAAGTTATTTTCACTTAGAATTTAAGTATTTTCATAAAGCCAATATAATTAACATAAAAGTACATTAAAACTATAGATAATCAATTATCAATTACTGCATTACATTAAAAAACAAATACACAAAATATTATAACTTACAAATCTTCCGCCCCTATGCCCACTACCAGACATAACAAAGTAGAAAAAATACATTCAAAATAAACATGTCAAAATTAAAATACACATATAAAAACGTTCAGAAATTAAAAAAATTCAATAAATCAGTAATTTATGTAATCAATAGTTAATTGAATATTTTATCCCATTTAAAAATATTAACCACACATCTAAATCCCCTACACAAGCAAAACCGCTACTAAAATGTGACTTACTTTTACTAAAATAACATTAAAATATAAATGTAAATTAGCAAATTGAAATAAAAAATATAAATAAATTAACACTTTAGTTAATTAAAAATCAACAAATTATTAATTTACAGTTAAAAACTAATGATCATTAAATATAATTTATGTAATTATAATAAACTTCCCACCCTATTTCCCTAAAAACCCAACAACCAACCACTACACTATAACTAATGAATTACATTTAAAAATAACTTAAAATGACCAAGTATTTATTAAAACCTAATAACAATTATACTAACAATGCTAACACCTAACCTTAATATATTAAGTAAAACATTTTAAATTAATTACAAATCTAACGGCCCTATTACAATGCTGGTCGGACCGACCGTCTGACCACTGCGATTTGATTCCGCCGATATCATCTATGGCAGTGGACACCCCCCCCAAATATGTCACTGCAAGTGCGTGCAAAATCACTGGAAACAAGTGATATGTACAAACATGCTTGACATATGTGGGGATATGCCTTGTGCACTATGTACCCCATTGGTGGGGTGTGGCGATCTGTGCACAGTCCAGTCATTGGGGATACATGCCACCTACAGACTAACCTGTATTCCGGCGCCCACAGGATCATAGTCCTCGGAGTTCAGCTGCCGCGGTTGAGGGAGGACCTGGAGAAAGAGATCCACGCCGGAGACTGTCGGGGAGTAGCTGATTTGGGTGAGTATGCACTACAAATCCATTGTTTCCGACAACTCTTGGCAGTCGGTTGGACTGACACGGTCTGGTCGTCGGAAACACACATTGTAATCCGGACATTGGTCGGACATCCCTGTACTGCCCTATAGATGCTGTTTTTCTCTGACTACCAGCTCTGCAGCCGGGGAAAGGCTGTCTGAGTTGGCGGTCTTTCAGCAGTCAGTCGGAGTACAGGATGAATGCATCGTAATTCGGCAATTGGATCGACCTCTTCTGTCAAGTCCACTGCGGTCGGACCTCCTCCAACAGGATCGCGGGAGCCGGTCCGACTGGCATCAGGCTCTATATATTTTACAACTATATTAAGGAAAGCAATATTAAAAACTATAGCCCTCATTAGGATGTCGGTGGGACCGCCACCGACAGGCCATCGGTCACACTAACATCCAGTATGGTGGCCAAACCACAGCATTACAATGTGGTCGGTCAGACCGCAGCGATTGGAGGGATACACTGACACCTCCGACAGGCTCAAGGAGCCCGTTGGGGCATAAGTCGAACCGTAATCCCACAATGTAGGCAGTGCCTGCCCAGGAATCACTGTAGGGATTACGATGTCCATTTCCCACAGCCTTTTCATGGTGGTCCCACCCCCATGGATAGGCTGTCGGAAAGGGACTTTGGGGGCCCCTTGCAGGGCCCCCATCTCCTGTGAGCCTCCGCTATGTGGCCAGGGGGGCACATGTGAGGTCCCCCAAACATCTATGCACCGTGTGCCAGGCATTATATGGTGCCTGGCACACAGTGCATGTATGTTTAAAAACAACTCTTTTTCTATTGCAGCTTGTGCTGTGGCCCTTTTCCGGGCTACAGCACAAGCTGCAATAGAAAAAGGGATGTTTCTGACCACCTACATGGCGGTCGCATCATAATCTGGCGGGTGGAACTGCCGACTACATGTCGGGCGGTCTCCTTCCCGCAGCGATGGTGGTCGGACGCTCAACCCACCGCCATCGTAATAAGGCCCTTTATTCTTGACAACAATTTTTTTACCCCAAAAACATATTCTTGGCAACGATATTCTGTACCATGATAAACATACTCATCGATAATAATTCAGCATTCCCAAGTGACAAGTTAGACACAAAAACACATCATCCATCATATCACTTCCATCACTGACCAATCCACTCATTCACTCATCCATTCCTCTACTTTCCCGATCCATCCACACTTCTGTCTACTCAGTCAAAATAGGGTAGCTCACTCATACAGACATTCATCCACCCACACAACCATTCATAAGATACTCAAACGCACACACTCATCAATCAATTTACAAGAAATCAGCATCTTGGATGTGTTATACAGAACTGGATACATAAAACAGTCAGCCTCCAGAAATGACACAATGCTTATGATTCAAACTCCAGACTGGGCACAACACTCCAGATGCATGTTTGTTTAGAGATACAACCTGTGAATATGACTGTGCACCCAATCCCACTGCAACCTTTATAGAGTTACAGCCTTATTATGAGTTTGGCGGTCCAATGGACCGTCAAACCCACGGTGGCAGTGCGGCTACCATCACACAGGTGGTCCGACTGCCCAATTACAAGTAGGGCAGTCAGACCGCCATGGGACTGCTGCTGCTGCCAGGGATCCACGATCCCTGGTGGTCTAGCACCAGTCTGAGTCCCCTAATATGCTGGTGGTGTTGCTGCATCACCGCCAAGCATATTAGGAGTATCCCCACCACCACAGTTTTCATGGCAGTGAACCCACCATGAAAAGTCTGGCAGTGAGGAAACAAAGGGGGCCCTACGAAGTCCCCTGTTGCCTCTGTGCCAGGGGATGCATATAGGGGGGCACAAGGCGTGCTCCCCTGCATGCATACACCCCCAGATCCTGCAGGACATGGACTGCAATGGAGCTCCCATTAGGATGCCTGCACTGCAGCTGGCCAGCCGCCAAAGGGCCACCTGACCTGGATTCCAATCAGAATCCGGTGATCAGTCTCAATATGGCTTTGGCGGTGTGGCAGCGGGGCGCTGGTGTTGTAGCCCGCTGCCACACCACCAAAGTCATAATAAGGCCCATAGCCTTTCACAACGCTAAAAGCATTGACACGTTCATGACCTCGACCACGAAGCTGAAGTGCATGTATCATGCAGAAATTGAGCTCCTGCACTGTAGCACAACTATGACTACCCACTGGGGGAGTAACTGCAAGAGGATTTGTTCTGATACGAAGCAAGGGCCAACCAATCAATAAATGTTAATTAACATGGAATGTACATCTTTGTTTGAGAATCTTAAATTGACCATGGAGCTTAAAAAAAACAGTGTTGTTAAGAATCAGATGATGTTGGTCACCTATGATATTCAAATATATCTCAAATTTGTGCACTATTCCCACTACAGCTTAATTTAATCTCTCTTCAGATTGGATATATTTTGTTGCTACATTTCCTAATATAAATGACTGGTCTGAAGTTGTACCTAAATGCCCATGTGACAATCTTTCTAAACAAAGTACCCTGCATATTCTGTTTTTTTTGTATAGCGTTTAATATTGCCTATTTTACGAGATATAATTTTGCACAATGCCGCCCGCCTATCTGTTCTTGTAATCTCTACCCAATTTGCCCATTTGTTGCACTGTGCCAAGTAATCTATGGTCTGCGATTCATCTGAAAAATCTTTGAATATTTTGAATCATCCTGCTTTGCTAAGATGGGTGCACATATATTGCGCTATTTACACTGGATGATCACATCGTACTTACAAAGTAATTTTTACAGTTTTTTTTTCTTTTTAACTTTTTATATATGTATTTTTAACTTTAAAATGATGTAGTGAATGTTTTGTATGCTTTTATGATTTCAAGACGAAAATTGAATAAAGCTGTTTTTGACTTTGACTTAACACGGAATGTCTCAATTGAGGAATGGCTGCCACATCATTCCATTTCAAGACAACAATAAGTTTCCAGTACCGGGTTTTTATTTATCATATCTGTAGACTCTAGTATTGTTTATTTTATTTATTAGAACAACTGAGACAAATATATACATGGCGATTTTGATTTGTAAAACACTCTACAAGAACTGTATTTTTGCTCTCCTCTTGGCATGGAGTAATATTGCAATGCTAATTGACATAAAATGCTCTTAAGAATAAAACTAAAGCGAAAGGACTACAATCAGTTTATGTGAAAATTTGCAAAAATGTCTGAAATTCACTGTTCATTCTTTCACGTAAAAATTTTATGCAAAAGCAAACCTCAAATCACACAGGATACCAGCAAGTTTACTGGTTCGATGAACAAATTTCTAATACACAATCTTTTCAGCTCAAATAAGTATCCAGTAAATATAAATGCTCACAATTTCTCACCAGCATAATTGAGGAAAGTTCATATAATGCTAAATTGATGTGTTAAGGTAATTTCTGCACTTATTTCCGCTGCCTGTACAGTTGTCAGCTGTGGGAGATTGATACCCTCAAAATATTGATTTATCGCCTCCTTTGACACCGTGTATTTAGTTGTATATAACTTGTAGTAATGGTCCACAAAACGTTTTGCAATTTGTGCCTTGTCAGAAGTCAATACCCCTGTCTCTGGTTCTTCCAATTCTGTAATTAATGTGGCTTCCTGCTTAACTCTGCTTGCCCAGGTGAGCAGTTTCCCCACCATTTGACTCTCCTCATATATACGCTGCTGATATATCCGGGAACTGGCTATTTCTTCCAAAATAAAAAATTCTCTTAGCTCCTGTTTAGCTTTAGTTAATTGTTCCTCCACTTCCGTTCGCCGCCCCCTGCCGCTATTCCTCTGTATTAAGGCAGTATCAATGGCGCATTGCAGTTCAGTTATTTGTTGCCTCCGATCTTAGATTGCGCTGCCGTGAATGCCAACATCTGGCCCCGCAATGTAGCCTTGAAAGCCACTCAAACCGAGAAGAGAGCTGCTGTGCCCTTATTCTAATGAATGAATGTCTTAATCCATTCTTTCATGTCCTCTACCCAAATGGGGTTTGAAAGGAGGAGCCTATTCATCTGCCACCTGGATCTCTCCCGCCTTTCAGCCTCTACTTTGATCTCAATTATAACTAATGAGTGATCTGAGAATGAGTTGGCCCTCATTTCAGCGCTTAGACAATTAACATAGCGAGGTATAAGAAAAAAATCGATACGGGAAGCTGTCTGAAATCGATGGGAGTAGCAAGTAAATTGTGAATCTCCTTGATGCGCCTCACGTCATGGGTCTATGAGTTGATAATCCTGTTTCATGAAGTTTAATATTTTTTTAGTCCTAGGCTTTAGTTGTTTTTTTGCTTTATTAGAGGTATCCCTATTTAGATCCTGAATGAAATTAAAATCACCTCCTAATATCATAGGTCCTTCTACGCCTCTGACCAACTCATTAATCTTTGTAAGAGCTATAGGATCATCATCGATTGGGGCATAATAGTTTACAAAATTAAAAGGTGTCCCGTCTACCCTGGCAGTCATCCAAATCAACCTCCCTTGGGGGTCTCTCGTAACTTGATCGATCTCACAATTAAACCCTTGCCCAAAATAAATAGCTACTCCCTGTACTGCTAACCCTGCAGAGGCAAAAAAAAGCCTTTGAATAGTATTTAGGAATAAAAGGTTTAGGTGAATTTGTTTTTAAATGTGTCTCCTGGAGATATAAAACCTGAGGAGAGAAAGAGGTTAGCCATCTAATCAACCCACATGCAGAAATTACCTTAACTGAAATCAAGAGTGCTCTCGCCTCAATGCCGGGTGGAAAGGCCTCAGGAAATGATGGCCTACCCACTGAGTTCTATAAGGTATTCTCAGAGGAACTAGCACCGTTTTGGTAGAGCTCTTTCTCTTTGTGAGAATAGGAGGGGAGGTTCCTCTTACTTTTAAGAAGTCCACCATAGTTAGTTTTGTAAAAAAGGACAAGAGCCCTAAAAATGTCCACTCATATAGACCAATTAGTCTGTTGAATGTTGATTATAAGATACTAATGAAAATTTGGGCAAATCGATTTTCTCTGATAGCACAGAAGACAATACATAAAGATCAGACGGGGTTTGTTTCAGGAAGATATATGTCATCTAACACTGGTTTTTTAGTTCAAGCGATTGATTTCTTTAACGCTTACAAATTACCTGTTCTAATTATGACGGTCGATGCTGAAAAAGCTTTTGATCTAGTTAACTGGGACGCTCTCTTTGCTGTCTTTACAAAATTGTGATTTCCAATTCAGATAACACAAATGTTGGGAAACCTATATCAAGGGGCTCAGGCCCAGGTTTTTATAAACTAGCGGTTAGCAGGAAGTGTGGACATAAGGCGAGTGACTCGCCAGGGATGTCTTTTATCCCCCGCTCTGTTTGCGTTTTTTATAGAACCACTCGCTGCCAATATTAGGGACAATCTGCAGATAAAAGCATCTCTGTCAGGTATGTCTAAATTGAAATTGTTTGCAGACAACATTATTTTATACCTTAGGCCAGAGGAACAGAACATCAGGACAACAGTGACAGAATTTATGCGGTTTGAATCTATTGGGGGATGCAAAATTAATCATAATAAAACTGAAATCCTGCTACTTAACGCAAGCAGTCACATTCTTCCAAGTCTTTTGCAACGACAAGCCCAATCTCTTGACCCTATTCGATATTTAGGGATCTATGTTACTAACAGTTATGAGGAACTTTTTAAATTGAATTACTTGGCAATGATGACAAAGATTAGAAATGTATTAGATAGATGGACCCTTCTTCCACTTACATTAATCGGTAGGGTAGCCCTTATAAAAATGTCCATTTTACCATTATTAATATTCTTATTTTCAAACGTGACGATTAAAATCAACATGTCGTATTTTAAGCAGTTGGAAGTCATGTTTCGTCAATTTATTTGGAAGAAAAAGGCCTAACGAGTAAGACTTCCAGTGCTCCAACTCGACATAAGGCAAGGGGGGTTGGTACACCCCCAGGTGCGAACATATTATGAAGCTACTTTTATAGATATATTGGCTCAAATACTAGATGGCAAGGAATCATTGGATAGTTTTTTTGAGGATAAGATGGTGCAGGAAGCAGAATCTCAGACTTCAGTTTTTATCAAAACGGCAAAACTCACAAATATGACTCGATATAAGACATTACAGGAATTTGGGGTTAGAATACGGGCATTTTATTATATGAAGGCCCAAACTGCGGGATATGAGTTTTTGAAACTCGCGGAATGCAAAATGCTGGGCCTTCATATACAGAGTAGCCAGGTAAGATTCTGGGACAATAATGGGTTTAGGGAACTAGGCCACTTTATAGTAAGGGGGAGATGTTTAAAATGGGAGGAGATCCAGGCTAGGTGTAAAGCTAGCTGCAAGCTGTATTTCTTGGGGTTTTCTCAGATTACTCAATTTGTGAAAAAATTTGCTCTCCATTAAACAATATCCCGGTGCCCTTATTGACAGCCCTTTATAGAACAAAACTAAGGGGAGTCGGAAACTGGTACAGACTTTTACGGAATCAAAGGGAAAGCTCTCTAGTAACAAGCTTTTTAGATAAGATTTCCCAAGAAACTCAGTGCACTTTTTCAGAACTAGAGTGGCAGGAGATCACGATACATGGCAATAAAGCACTAAGAGCCACAAATTTCAAAAGAATGGCATTTTTATCCCGCTGGATGTCTTATTATACACCAAGAGTTTTATACAAGATGTATTCAGAAGTAGAGATCAAGTGCTTTCGCTGCCAACAAATGGGCCTGGGGGGGGTTGGCTACATATTTTTTTTACCTGCCCGCTTTTAACCCAGTTCTGGGAGGAAGTGTTTTCCGCCCTCAATAAGGGCTTACAGAGAAAATTAAAACCGGAACCAGAGATAGCATTGTTTGGGTTTGTAAGGCAGAGATCTAATGCCCCAATATCCCAAGGGGGAAAATAATTTATAGCGATTTCAGCTTTAGTAGCACGGTCATTGATCCTCCAGAATTGGAGGACAATTAAAGTTCCAACCTACCTAAATTGGCATACAAAAATGTTACGTATTAAAACTTTCGAGGAAGCCTATGCAAAGAGGGCAGGGGCTATTAAGAAATTCTGGGTAGTTTGAAAATTTATGGATGAAGCAAGAAAGTAAAATATATAGCATTCTAGACTGAGACAGGATGGTCAACTCTTGATCGACAAGATATATCTATTATTTAAGGAAGAAGGGATTTAAAATGTTATTCAATGAATTTTTCTCTGGAATGATGAAATTATTGGTTTAATTTTGTATAAGCAGCTATGCACTGCACTTTAGCTCTAATATGTAGGATAGGTGGGAGATTTGTGCTGTTAATAAGCTGAATTTAATAATCTGATCAGGTCAAGCTGCTTAGCACTGCACTTTACTAGCTGCATTTTGGATGGGCACCGGGCTTGGCAGGCTCAAGGCTGATTTACATATGTCTGGGTCTAAACTGGGGTGACGTGGTGAGCAAACAAATTATGTATTAAACCCAGTTCTGTGACTGAGAGTGCATGTTTGCATTGTTCAGTATTCCACATTACGTCCCTAGTGGTCGTGCCGCCCTGGGACCGCAGACTCCACCAGGGAACCACCATTCCCAGGTGGTGGTGTGGTGGTCCAGAGGCATCAATGTGCTTGGTGGGACCGCTTCGGTCCCGCCAATGCATATTATGACTTTCATCACCGCCACTGATTTCATGGAGGTCTTTCGTCCATAAAAACAGTGGCGGTGAGGAAAGAAAGGGGGCCCTGCAAGGTACCCTTGTGCCTCACGCCTTCTTGATGCATACATGTGACCCCCCTGTGTGCATGCACAGAAGTTCCAGCATGGCATGGACTTTCAGTCCATGCGGTGCTGGAACTTCCTTTGATGTTCCCATTATGGTGCCTATTTCATAGCCACAGCCATGGGAACGCCAAAAGAAATGCCCGCCAATGACTAAAAAAGTCATTATATGGCAGACAGTTCTTATGCAGGTTTGGCGGCAGGGGCGGTCCCACTGCCACACTGTCAAACTCGTGGTTGGGCCTTAAACCGTTAAGTGCGGCCATTGGCCAACGGCCATCGCGAGCACTACCTCGCTAGTGCTGCGCGCGTCCGCTGGCCGACGCGGCCCCACCCACTCAATAGAACTCCCGCACCGTGGCGGAATTTGCGCCGCAGTTAAGGAGTTAAGTGGGGAGTATATGCCCAGACGTGGGTCCCATGCTCACTGTGCTGCTGGACTCAAGCTAGTCTGGCTGATGAGGGTGATACCCTGAAACGGGTCCGAGGATGCTTGTTTCGGGTCCAGGGAGGACCTGGCTTGGCAGTTTGGGCTCGGCTACTCCCATGAGGAGTAGGGTCAATACTGATTTGCACATGGCTGGATCCAAACTGGGGTGGCATGGTGAGCAAAAAAACAATGGATTAAACCCAGATCTGTGGCTGCGGTGAATGTTTGCATTATTCATTATTCCGTCCATCATCTGTTCTTTTTGGTAGTTTCAGTGGCACAGTGAGCATGTACCCATGTCTGGGCATGCCATTGCACTTAAGGCGTCATACTGAAGTATACAAAAAAGAATGATTTGCATATTGTTGAGTCCTAACGGGAGTTCTTTCTGAGCCAGCACTCCATGCTAGAATAAAAATGCTTCCTTCATTTAAAAGCAAAAAAGCCATTTTTGCATTTCTTTTGCATTTTTTGAAGACTATGAAAATATGACTTTATCTTCCAGTATAGAGTGTAGAGCTCATAAATCACACATAAATGGTAACTCAGACATTAATTAGAGAGTATTTAAAGGTTCGTTTTCCAGTTTCAGTGGTCATTGTTAGTTAATTAGTCATTGAGTATGCGATGGGAAAGGCATTTCTTTTTATGGATTTTTTATTCAATTTAATTCAATTCATGCTATTTGTAAAAAGCGCGCAGCTGCCTCCGAAGAGGTGTCCTGGCGCTAGCGGAAAGCACTAGTGAGAAGGGGAAAAAGACAATTACATGGTCATAAGAGAGGTATAAAACAAGAAAGTTTTAAGATTCAGTCTAAATATTGGTACCGAAGGACTGCAGCATAGACTGAGCGGCAGAGAATGCCACACTTTGGAAGCCAGGTGTGTAAAGGAGCCTCCACTGCGTCTAACTTTACGTATGCGGGGAACATACAGAAGCTTAAGGATTTTGGACTGCAAGACTTCGGACTGGGAGTAAAGCCTAAGGGGCATATTCACAAGAACGTGCGCTAAACATCTCCAAAAAATGTTAACGCAACTTTACACATCGCAGTCTATCGCGGGAAAATAACCCAGTGTTAACGTGGAATCCACAACATGGCGGTACCATGCGATAGTCTCACGAAAACGCGGACAATGTCCGCGATACAACACCCGCAACGGTGATAAAAACACAAACCCCAACACCAAAAAACGTGCGATGAGCCCATTCGCGATGAGGAAAGCAGCGATAAGCAGTGCCAGGCCCGCGACACACACACGGCAGGCGGGAATAGGCACAACAAAAGCAGGAAAAAGAAAGACAAACCAAACAGAAAACAACAGCGAAGCACAATGGAGGCAACCGGAGCCAGTACACAACCCCACAAGCCCCATTGGCAACAAAACATTGTACATGGCAGGCCATCGTGGACAAGGTGAATGCAGCCGGAGGAGGACAATGGAAAAAACCAGAACAGCTGGAATGATGCAAAACGCACAAACAAGCAGAAACACGCCAACAACCAGAAGGCAGCAATGCACACCGGAGGTGGGAGTCCAGCGCCACACCAGGAGCTGGATGACATGGAGGAAATGGTGTCCACCACATCAGCCTGGAGATGGTGGCAGGAGTCGGGGACCGGAAACTGCTCAAAATCAACAGACACAACAGCAACAGGGAGAGGAACGATCAGGGAGTGGGGGGATGGGGGGAGATGGGCACAATGGCACACATGCACAATTAAGCACAGCACAACTGCAGACAAACCATGCCCAAGAGGAACAACACCAACCAAGAGCACAAGTCACACAAGTCGGCAATATCACACCACTGAACAAGCACAGAAGTGAAAACCACATTGCCTGAAAGGGAGAAGGGTGAGCCAAATCAGAGCTGAAGGGCCATCTCACACACAATGCAGTACACACACATAGGAAGCAGAGCACCCCAACATCGAACACAATGTGGTACAAACAGCAACACCAGCACAACAGAACAGAGGACACAAGTGCACCCGCTTGTGGCCGGTAAATGGCCATACGCATCTGGCAAAGCATGAAACAGGGACATGATAATGCACAAGTACCAACCCACAGCCCTGATGGGGTAGCAATGCATGTATGGCAGGGACCCAGATAGGCCATGACACACACATTGGCAAACAAATAAACACTCAACACAGTTGGAGACAAGTGAAGTTGTGGAAACTTTATCAACAACTGCGTGTCAGTACGGCCAAGAGAAGTGCCACAACATGCAGACCAATGCAGCAACATGTCTGAATGAGGAACGTTGGAAAGCGCACATGTCCACCCCGGGGGAGTCCATCACCAACACAAGTCAGTGTCAACCCGGGTTGGTTGTCCACACATGGATCAGGAGTCCAGGCCAAAGTAACCATGTCCAATGTCATCTTGGGACATGTGACCAGATCCCCAACATGCAATCAGTCGTCGGGACACATGCAATGGGTCACATTCAGTTGTGGCTGCAGGTACCTTGTCACTCGTCCATGAACGCGAGTGCAGCAGCGTAGGCCAACATTTCCAATGAGAGATCGTTGTCCACCACATCTAACATGTCGGCGACATAACCCATCAGCTGTCCCGGACAGATGTGCTGACTCCAACCCCTGGCCCCAATTTGCACTAAAGCCCAATCGGGGAGCGGCTCAATGTGGTCACTGCACACGACGACTCGTGCAAACTCCCAGGTCCAGTTGCCAGCATGCATGCCAAACATCCAGGCATGCCATAAACGGGCATCACGGTGACACTCCTGGTCATGGGCTAACAGGGGGCGCACACACACGTCGAAATCCATGTCAGCTACCATTACGTTGGAGAGGCAGACATCCATGGACCACTCGAATATGCACGAGCGACAATGCAACACAGGTTGAACGCAGGTGACGTTGGCAAGGCGGAAGCTCAGCCGGTAACTGATCCGCAGCACTGCCAATGGCAGTGCCCCCAGTACAAGCAGCAGACATGCACGGTACAGGTCCACGTGACTGGAGTTGAGCATGTGTCCGGGATGGTCTGCCATTGCGTCAGTGGCTCTGCTTGAAGCGGCACTGGCTTGCCCCGCACCAGTCCTGTGGACGAAATGCCACAGCTCGGAGCAATGAGCAGTGTCTGTGTGGAAAGGGTGCAGGCCTGGGGTGGGGTGGGAGCACGTGTGAAGGCCATTTCATGCATGCTAACTACGACCAAGGATTTCTGCGTGTGGGATGTGTACACGTTGGTCTCACGTCGGGCAGTGCGTAGTGTGGGAGTCGCAAGCAAATGCTATCGTATCTGTCAGGGGGTGCTGGGAACATGCAAGTCCCAGCTTGGAGCTGCAGATGTGCTACCGCCTGATAGTTCCGACAAAGGACCTTTCATCCCTACAGTAACTTTATCATCTGCATGCATACAGGAGATGTACAGAGGCCTGTCGTGGGTGGGGTGGGATGTCTGCGACCCAGGGAATCATGGATGATATGCCGAGCACGTGGCACGTGAGCGGCACCACTGTGTGTTACGTTGCCTCACAGCTGCTCCTCCCTCCCATGAGCCCCCACACGTGTGCGCTGCGCGGTTGTATCACGTGCACTCCTACAGCACACCATTGTCATGCCTGTCAGCGCATGTCCAGCGGCATGCCAACAACACCTTGAAGCTGGCCGTTGAGGGTGTGCGGACACGTGAGTGTAGGCCAATGGTCCGGACAGGGCGGACACAGGTGTACAGTCCATGGCTGGCTGTGAACGCGCTGCGATTGAGGCTAGGCATCTGACTCATGCAGCCGCCGGACTGATACACATAACACTTGTCATGCATGTGCCCAGACCCGAGTGGTCTTGCGCTCCTACATTTCTCCGTACGTGCGGGCCCGCCCTCCGGGTGCATGCTACATTGCAACATTGACTACTGTGGACCTGGTGGCGACAACACCCCAACACAGAGACACACTTACCGCACTTCATGCTCAAGGCCAGACCTGAGCCACGCCCTGTTCTCCCTTCCGAATCAGCACACCCCTGCGCTGACCTGACGTACGCCGGACCAGCACTCGCCACCTGTGCATGCAGGGGGGTGCGGGCGAAGCTTCATGTCCAAGGTCTTAGCCACTGCTGAGGTGACATGGTATCGTCCACTGAAAACAGCACACTGTGATGTTGCAGGGCTCGGGCCCATCATGCTGACATAATGACCACACGGACACACTTGCTTGGATGGTGTGAATGGCTACGGGCACGTGCGACTGGCCACTTTTATTAGCAGGCTCACAAGTCGAGTGACACCTGTGTAGGATGTGTGTGGGGTGTGTGTACACCAGCCGTCATGGAGTCCCTGGTGCAGTCAAAAAACGACAACAGTGTTCCCACGTTAAGGACACAACCATTTAACCATAAAGGCCCCATGACTTGAGCTGCACAGAGTAAGTGGCCCCGGATGCGCAGCATCCTGCACGGGCCTACCGCCATGGTCCGCTGACTTCCGGTGCACAGGAGCAGAGCAGGTTCTCGTAGATGACTAGGGGGGTTGTCGCGGAGTGTCTCGGTGGACAGTGGAAGCTGTACCCCCAGGGCATGATGCCGAGGGCAGAACCACGCTGAAACAGTCACCATGGTGGAGATGAGTGGAGCAAACACATGTCGGACACCAAGTCCGTCCCAGCCAGATGATGATGCAGACAATCCCCAGGCCATGGACTCAGACGCCACCAAAGTTCAACCAGAGAGTGCCAATGAGTCATTGCGCACAGAGTTAGTGGCACCAGTGCGGATAGGGGATGCCTCCTGCGATGAGGCGTGTCCAATGGTGTGGACTCCTGCACATATTACCCAAGACACAGTTCCACATGTGTGACCTACTGGACCGCAGTGTAGTCCTGAGGCAGCGGTCAGCAGGGACCCTCATTCGAGTGGCGCCGGCTTACGTTGGATGGTCCCACCGGCCTGCGTAGTTCAGGTTCAGTGGCACCATGGGATGCGGACTTGCAGTGAACAGGGTTAGTGGCACCAGGTCAGTTGTTGCTAGTGTTCGGTCACCTCCGTAACGAGGATCCGGCTTTCATCCGGACTGAACCGCATCTTCCTCTTACTCCTCTCGTGCGTTCACTGGTATGGACTCTGCCATTCATTAATCACGACTAAGTGCTGGATTTGGGGCCTACTGGATCGCAGTGTAGGCCGGGGGCAGCGGTCAGCATGGGCCCACAGACACGTGTTGTGTGCTTGCGATGCATACCTTTGCTTCACTGATAGAAGGGAGTTTAGTGATATAAACTCAGCAATTAACATCTGGTCACTGCCATTCATAACTCAGGACACAGTTCCACATGTAGGACCCACTGGACCGCTGTGTAGGCCTGAGCCCTCATCCAAGTGGCGCCGGCTGGCATTGAACAGGGTTAGTGGCACCACGTGTCGCCGGCTGGCGTTGGACAGGGTTAGTGGCACCACGTGTCGCCGGCTTGCGATGCAGACTTTTGCTTCACTGATCGGAGGGAGTATGGTGATGTGGACGCTGCCACGGACTTGGGGTCACTGCCATTCAAGACTCAGGACACAGTTCCACATGTAGGACCCACTGGATCACAGTGTAGGCCTGAGCCCTCATCCAAGTGGCGCCGGCTGGCGTTGAACAGGGTTCGTGGCACCACGTGTCGCCGGCTGGCGTTGAACAGGGTTAGTGGCACCACGTGTCGCCGGCTTGCGATGCAGGCTTTTGCTTCACTGATCGGAGGGAGTATAGTGATGTGGATGCTGCCACAGACCTTTGGTCACTGCCATTCAAAAATCACGACTCAGTACAACATGTGCCAACAACTGGGCCGAAGAGTACGCCGGTGGAGTATGTCAATGAAAAAGGAGTACTGTGGGCCTGTGCCGTGGAGGCCAGCGATGGTCTGCGGAGGCTACAAAGGTCGTGGGCCTGGGGCTTGGAGCTTGCACCGGCACGTGGTGGGCCCTCTTTGACACACGCCGGTGTCAGCAGGTGAGCGGAGCCTCCTTGGTGCGCTGGGGCAGGCATGATGGGTCTGGGGACCGGCGGCCCGGGGTGCAGCAGGCGCACAGGGACGCAGGCCCCGCTGCGCACGGCGCCGGCCTCATGGCGGCCTGAGAGGTGCCACCCTGGCAGACACGTTGGCCATTCCTAAAGAGAACCACGCCCAGTGCGATGGGGTTTTTATTCACTCCCCTACGCAGGCCTGGCGTACGCAGGGCCAACCCACTCCGCCCGCTCATACAGGGGGGGACGTAACGTGCGACATTTCTGCGCTCTGCCTCACAGCCTGTGGGGACATGGTAGCATCCACTGGCCACTACACTCCATGCACCAGCAGTTGATGTCCACATGGCCATTTCCGTGGTTTGCACACTGAAGTCTGTCCGGCACATCCACGCCACACTTGGCATTGGGTAGGTTCTCATTGATTAGTCACTTGCCGCTCTCGCACATGCCTGCTCCACGCCTCTCCTCAGATTCTGCTATTGTGTGGCTGTGGTGCCATGCCATGGCTGGGTTGTGTGCATGGCAAGCCCAGGTTCCCAATGGTGCTGTATTGTCGTGTCTGGTCGGTTGGCATGTTGTGTGGCATGTTGCATGTAGTTCTGCTGCGTGCCCATTGACAGTGTCGTGAGTTGCATGACTGTGTGGTGGAGGTGTGTGATGTGTTCATTTGGTACTTACCAACATGCAATGCATTTCCATAGGTGCCATCCTGGGAGCGCTGGTTGATGATGGACTGTCGGGAGATGTGGGAATCATGCACACTGCCTGGGGAGTTGGCCACGACATTGTTGAGGAGTCCCCGGTGGTCCACTGTTGCCTGCACATTGATGGTATGCGTGTGCTTTCGGTTGCGGTAGTCGTGTGCAGTGTCGGCAGGGGGCAGGAGGGGTACATGTGGGCAGTCAATGCCCCCAACACGTGAGGGAATCCAGCTATGGGCGTGGAAGCCTTGCTTGGTCTCCAGCTGCTCCTGCGCAGTGTGGGTGACGTGGCGGTGCTGGGGTACCAGGCTGATGATGGCATCCAGGACAGGTGTGATGAACTTGGATAGGGCTGGCTGTGAGACTCCTCCGACTCGGGCAGTTGTTGGTTGGAATGTATCAGAGGCCAACAGGTGCAGCACAGCCAGCAACTTTGTCTGCAGAGGGATGTTGGTTGTCCGCTGTGTTGGTGCCGTCAGCCGGTGGGCGATGTGGGTCAGGATGCGGGGGATTGTTGTCCTTTTGGGCCTGTTGTGGGCAATGTCCTCCTCTGGCGTTAGGTCTGTGCGGCTGGTGCATTTACGGTGTGTCCGCTGTCTTTGTGTACGCTGCCTCTGTGGTGGTCCGGGGGGGGGGCCGGGCCAGGTCCTGGGGGTGGTGGCGGGCCTAGGGGTGGTGGGTGTTGTGGGCCTCATGGGTCTTCGAGCTGCATGATCATTGTCTCCATGCCATCTGTGGGTCTTCAGATGTGGCTCTGGGCTGGGCTCCCTTTCATGCTGCAGGTAGTCGTCCTGCTTAACACCAGCAGAAGGCAGGTGCTAAATCCCTGCTGCTACCGCGGCTTATCGCCTGTTTTTGATTCGCATCGCAGATCTGGCAGTTCGTTGTGAAAGTGGTGTAGTGGTGTTTTCGTGTGTTTTTGCACGGGAACGCCTACTCTGCATCTCATTAGGGTTAGTTGGTGGTGTCACCCGTGGAGGTAGATTTTGCGGCAGTTATCGCGGAAATACTAGCGATGTCTGCAGTTTGCACCCGCTTGTGAATGGGGCGTTAAATCTATCTCCACTTTTGATGCGTTATGGTGGCTATAACTCGGCGCGAAGTCCTTGTGAATATCCCCCTAAGTCTCCTCCTAAGATATAGAAGGCCCTTGCATGTGTAGGCTCTAAAAACTAAAGTAGGTGCCTTAGATTGGATTCTCTTAGCAATGGGAAGCCAAGGGAGATATCACACATGAGGAGATATAGATGAACGAGAGGGGATCGTCCAGATGAGGCGGGCAGCACAATTTTGGATGTATTGGAGCCGTTGAATAAGGAAGGTCGGTAGGCATAAGTAAAGACTATTGGCATAGTCCTGTTTTAATGGCATGTAGGTCATGATCCGCTTAGGTAAATATGGTATTCCGGCAGTGGTTGGGCCACAACTTTCTCAAATTGAATGCTGGCAAGATGGAGCTTTTGGACATCAATGACTTTCTCTAGTATGACAGCCTGCGGACACTAAGGGCCTGATTACGAGTTTGGCGGGTGGGTAACTCTATCACAAACTTGCAGATAGCCTGTCCGCCATATTACGAGTTCCACTTGTCCCATTGGATATAATGGAAGTAGTAATCTGGTGGACTGGAAATCCATCACATTTGGAGTAACTGGCCCGACAAACTTGGAATTAGACCCTTAGTAGATTCTTTCATTGCTGCTCGCAACCTTAAACATTATGCATGACAATCAGTCAAGATCAGCCATTCAAACAACAAACTGCCAGCATGATGGAGTGTGCTTTTCAATTTTTCGGTCAAAAACATTTTACATTTTGTCTCTCTACAGTGCCATGCATCTGTGATTGCCTCTTGCATTCTGTTAATTATTGCAACTCGCCTTATTTGGACAGTCCAACTTACCTACATTGTTAGATCACAGCATGTGTGGAGCTATGCTCTGAGTACTGCCTGCAATTTGAACAACTACAGCCAAGTCACGTTCATGAGTATTCAATTCAATTCAATAGAACTTTATGCAGCTTATAGAATAAACCATAAAAGCGTACAAAGATATAGAACAATGCATGAGATCAAGCTCATCATACTGCCAAATAAAACTGTATGTACATAAATATGTAAAAGACATACACTAAAACTCAGTGCTAAAAAATGATTCCCAAAAATGCAGTAAAAAGGTAGATAAAAGTGCAGTTCAACAGGCTACATAGTGCCCTGTCACCCCAGTGCTGCGCGGAGAAATAGTCTTACAGTGAAAGTCTCTTCATCCGCAAGTTGTTGAAGATAATGATAGGCCTGTGTACAGTGCCAGATATTCCTGAGTTTTAAAAAGGGGACTAAAATGTTTAGTGCCAAATTTATAAAAATCAACACAAAAGGAAATGTAGCGCTGACTGTCTGAATACACTGTTGCAGGGGCAGACTCCAAGTTCAAGATTGTGTTGGTAACCAAGTGGAAAGCACAGCAAATAGTTAATCATGTCAGTTCTAAAACAATGAACGCTCCCAGTGACCTCTGGTATTCCACAAGTAGCTAGCAGAGGAAAGCTCAAAATGTAAGTGCAGATATTTGGCAACAGATGGTTTCGAGCGTTCTGCATTTATCCTATAGTTTTGCAACTGGCATAACAATAAACCTTGTACATGCTTTCTATGGGGAAAGACAAGGGGTGCTCTATCACAAAAAATATGGTTTAGGCCTATCCCATCAAATGATTTTTTGACGTACGCCAACCATGGGAATAGTAGACCCTTGTCGCATGCCAGACAGTCATTGATTATATTCCTTGTAAGTACCGCCTCCCCTTTCCGCCAGATAGATAACCACAGCAAGGGGGGTTTGGCGCAGATAAAATCACTCAGATAGTTTAAACCCATTTCCCTGTGGCACAAATAATGGGAGGTAGATAAGATTTTCCTGAGAAAACGTTTGTCTTCACTCTTTATGATTGCACAGTCACTTATGCCCCAGCTTTCAGCCCCATATGATGCTACCAGGACACATTGGGCAGTGTATATCTGCAACAGAGGAATTAACGCCCTTCACCCCGAGAGGCAAGGGAGGCTAAGAAGTTTAACATGCATGACATTATGAATGATTTTACGAAGTTAGTTGTTAACTCAAGGTTGGCCATAAAGTCTACGAAAGAATCCAGTAGCAAGCGCAAGGCATTGGGGGTTGCGGGTGATTAGTACAACGTCAACTGCATAGAGCAAGACTGGCAACGTTCATGAATAGAATTCTTGACTGGCTGTTGATTAAGTAGAGAGTTCAGTATTAAACTCTCTGTCTGGGCTTTCCAGCCTGGCAGGCTGTTTGCAAATTTCCATCCACAGAGGATCCTGGGGTCAAGAAAGCACCTGCTTTCACTGAAGACTAGGATTAAAATGTCCTACTGTGAGCATCGTTCCTTCTGTTTTTGTACCCCAAAATATATAGTGACCGCCCTGTAATTTTGCCGCAAATAAGTAACCTCTAGGCCAGAATTCTCCAAAGTTGGTCCTGGAGGGCCGGATCCATGCCAGACTTTTAAGATAACTACATTTATCTAAATGGGGATATGCTAAAAAATCTGGCATGGATCAGGCCCTCCAGGACCAACTTTGGAGAACCCTAATCTAGGCTTTCAGAAACGTTCTTGTGACTCATTTAGTTAAGAAGTGCTATGGAAAATACTTGATATCCACATTGTCTTTCTTTGAAAGTGCTGTTAGTTTATTCAAGTGTTCAGTCTTTTAAAACCATTACACCAAGACAACATACTTTACATACATAAAATATCCTAGTAAACTTAATTGATAAAAAGTATAAAACCATGGATCCAGTGGCAGCTCGCCGAGGGAGTGCTGCGGGGCGGGGGAGGGGCAGGGTGTGGGGGTAGTGGAGTCCGACATACGACGGAGAGGAGTAAGGTAAGTAATGAAATAAATAAAACAATTTACTTTGCGCGCTGCATCACCAACTCGGCGATGCAGCGCGCGCAAGGTAAATTGTTTTATTTATTTCATTGTTGAGGTTTAAGATCTGTAGCCGGCAAAGAATCACTTCCGCGTTCTTTTCAAGTTGAAAAGAACGCGGAAGTGATTCTTTGCCGGCTACAGATAGCCTTGCTTTCTAGCGCGACACATTATGCGCTTCGGTTTTTGATTTTACTAATCTTAAACCTCAATGTTGTTACTGCTCTCATTGACCGTTTGAGTTAAACATCAAGACTTCACATGAAACCTTGCCTTTTATGCTCAGGTTAATACCCTGCAGTACCTACTGGACCATTACTAGCCCTGAAGAAGCCCGCAAGGGTGAAACGCGTTGGCTGTGTTGCATTATTTGCCTGCACGAATTCATGCTATGATTAAAAGGATTGATGACAGCATTTGAAAAATGTTGCCTCTGTCATCGTGCTTCTTTTTAGGTCTCGCCTACGCAGCGCGCATGCGCTGCATAGGCAAAAAGACCTTTTGGAATCGCTTCGGCTTTTCATCCAAAAACGTGCACGCGTTCCATTGCCTTCAATGGCAACGCGTGCACGTTTGGCGATTCACTTGCGGGAGCGAGCGGCGCCATGTGGTAGCAATTATCGCTCCTGGTGCCGCTCGATCCCGCAAGGGAATCACGCAGGGCCCCTCCTCTCCCCCTCCCCCTGCTGCCGTGCGAGCGCTCGCTGGCTTGTTTTAAATGTTCTTTCCTGCAATAGGCTTTTGAAATTTGTGTTAGCACTCCAGTGCAAACCTTTACAGCCACCACTTTTCCCACCACTACAACTTCCAAAACCCCCAGCATTACCAATGCTACCCTTATCGCCACGACAGCACGTGTGTATACAATTGTTTGCATGCTTTACCACATACCACACTTCAGCTTTGCCAATGCTTGTTGTATGTGTTCCAGGGAATATCCTGCAATGGGAGGATAAACGGTCATGTCCGGGAACAATGTTTTTGGTTTGTGCCCTGGTGATTATTCTTGTCTTGCCCCTTTTTGTCGCCACTTTCAGCAAATGTGGGCAATGTCAGTGTGGAGAAAGGGCTTTTTTTGGGAAAACATTCTGTGTATCTGGTAATTTGAAGGGCGATGCGGGGTGTAGCTGTGCTTGCTGCCTGTTCATTTCCGCAGTGTGTCGGAGGATGGTCCGCTTCTCTAATAACATCTCGTTGATAAAGACAATTACTTGTCCAATCGGAAATGATAAGATTTACCGCTCCTTGTGCCGAATCGTGTCTTACGTTCCTACTCTCAATATTTCTTTCGAACGTGAAAAACCTGTAGTTAATAAACACAGCAGTTTTCATTCACTCTCTGTTAGGAAGAGTTTCTGAGATAAAACAATATTTCAGTCTTGATTTTTGTGCTGAGTCACTCCTCACTCCACCTGGATTGTTTGCTCTCACTGTGCTTATCTTGTATAGAGGTGATTTACCTTTCACCTAGTTTCACCAGTCCGTTCCTGTCTCCTCCGCCTCCTCTGACTGAAGTTCACCTTCTGGCAATGACAGCATTATGTCTTTTCATGTAAATATATATTTTTTTCGTTTTAATGTTTTTTTTCTTCCCCATTTTCAGATGGACTAAAGCTTGGTAAGGAGTCTATGCCACCACTAAACAAGCATTGGCATAGCCAATAGGTCTCGCTTTTGGGACTTTATAAGTATTTAGTTATGCAGCACAATATCCTTGGTGCAACAACATCAACTGTTGCATGGCTAAACACTTATAAGGTCCCAAAGGCGAGACCTATTGGCTATGCCAATGCTTGTTTTTGTTACATGGACTAATCCCAGGACTATGTTTTAGATGTCTCTGTATATGTGCCTCTCTTATCTCTGTGTTTATATGCTATATTCAGGACCACCAACGGTGGCTGGTCTTTAGAGGTGGGCATTTTGCATGAGTCTCTTTAGGAAACAGTAATTAAGTTTCCAACATACTTTTGTATAACACTGGTAGTGGTGCGGCAATATACACCCTGCCACCGGGGGTCAGTGTGTTAGAATCATCAGTGATGTCACTGAACATGTCATGAGTGATGTAATATGTGAGGCCATCAGCAGTGCATTGCAGGGGCATAAGTTATAGTTAGATTAGGTAATTATATGACTGCTGAATTTCAGTGGTTTTGTACGAGTAAAATTTGAGCCTAACTATAAAATCCTTGAAACCTTTATTTTTTCAGTGAATATCTAAGGTTTTTTAAAATTCTATTGCCTAACTATAATGTCCCTGCAACCTTTGTTTTTTTTAGTGAATTTCTATGTTTTTTAAAATTCTATTTCCTAACTCTAGCATCCCTGTAACCTTTGGTTTTTTCAGTGAATTTCTAAGGTTTTTGAAAATGTTATTTGCTAACTATACCGTCCCTGTAACCTAAGTTTTTTAGTGAATTTCTATGTTTTTTAATGTTATTTCCTAACTATAATATCCCTGTAACCTTTGTTTTTTAAATGAATTTCTAAGACTTTTTAAATTTTATTTCATAACTGTAACCTGTAACCTTTGAGAATGAGTGTGTGAGTGAGTGCATGAGTGTCTGAGTGGGTGTGTGAGTAAGTGCCTAAGTGTCTCAATGGGTGTGTGAGTGTCTGAGTGGATCTGGGAGTGGCTGTTTAAGTGTCTCACTGGGTGTGTGAGTGTGTGCGTGAGTGTCTAAGTGGGTCTGTGAGTGGGTGTCAATGTCTGAGTGAGTTTGTGAGTGTCTCAATGGGAGTGTGAGTGGGTGTGTGAGTGTCAGAGTAGATCTGGGAGTGGCTGTATACGTGTCTCACTGGGTGTGTAAGTGAGTGCATAAGTGTCTGAGTAGGTCTGTGAGTAGGTGCATGAGTCTCTGAGTGGGTGCCTGAGTCTCTAAGTGGGTCTCTGAGTGGGTGCATAAGTGTCTGAGTGGGTCTGTGAGTGGGTGTGTGAGTGTCTGAGTGGGTTTGTGAGTGGGTGCATGAGTCTCTGAATGGGTCTGTGAGTGGGTACATGAGTGCCTGAGTGGATCTGTGAGTAGGTGTGCAAGTGTCTGAGTGGGTCTGTGAGTGGGTGCATGAGTGTTTGAGTGGGTCTGTGAGTGCGTGGTTGAATCTCTAAGTGGGTCTGTGAGTGGGTGCATGAGTGTCTGAGTGGGACTGTGACAGGGTCTGTGAGTCTATGAGTGGATTTGTGAGTGCATACATTAGTGTGCGAGTGAGTGTGTGAATTTGTTTTTCTTTCAGCAGGGGCAGGGCAACCACCTCTGATTATCCTGCTCACTAGGTCTGAGGCTTCAATATCTCACTTTCTGGCTCCCATTATCGAGCTGCCAAGAGCTTAGCCTGATCTCAGTTTTGATACAACACGCTTGGCTTGTCACCTTGTCAGGGCAACAGTATTCTGTCACACTTTTTTTTTTCTTTTTATATAGCACAAACTTAAACCAAAGGTATCGGGTATCAGAGCGCTTTACATGAGCACCAGTTGCTTACACAAGGACACATTCATTTTTGTTAGGCACTGGGAAATTAAGTGATTTGCCCTGAATCACAGGATATTGAGCGTCATTGCTGAGACTTGAACCTGGTTCCCCAGATTTGAGATCGACCGCCCAAGCCATTAGGGTACATCGTCTCCACTTCCTTCAATGTATGGCTATCAACATTAACTACAGAATCTTGCGCATTTACCATGCCAGTACAGGCATAACACACTGTGAGGGGGCGCATTGATCTAACAACATTGTTGCTTTCTTATGCTATGTTTCTTAGTGATAGTATCCAAATATTTGTATTAACTTGTATCAAATGCTATCATACATGGAAGTGAGCATTTGCACCTTGTATTTCATAATTCATGACTACATAAGCATGTATCAAACAGTTTGTATTCACATTGTAAACTTGGAACTGGTATTGTTTTAAATAACCTTTTGGTCTGTTGTCAATAACATAATAATCTTACGACCACTGATCAAGAGCATCCCATATGGAGAACTTATTAGAATGCAACGGAATTGTTACAAAGACAAGGATGCAGAATGAAATTTGCAGAAACATCATAAAGATAAAAAAATAGAGGGGCATATTCTCAAGGACTTATCGCCGAGTTAGCGGCACTTTATCGCAGCCAAAGTGGTGATAAATACATCGCACCATTCACAAGCTGGTGCTAACAGCCGACATCACCAGTATTCCTGCGATAGCAGCAGCAAAAAACATTGCCACGGATGACATCGGCAACTAACTCTAATGAGAGGCAGAGTAGGCGTTCCCGTGCAAAAACCAGCGGAAACACCACTTCGCAACATTCACAACGACCAGCCAGATCGGCGATAAGACCACAAAACATGCGATAAGGCGCGTTAGCAGCAGGGATTTAACACCTGCTCCTACCTGGTTTTAAGTCGGATGACAACCTGCACCACAAAAGGGAGTCCAGCCCACAGCCACACCAGAAGAACAACAGATGCCATGGAACAACTGACCATGCAGCTCGGAGCCCCAAGAGGGCCACAACACCCACCGCTACCCCCCCCAGGCCCGCCACCCCCCCCAGGACCCCACCCCCCGGACTACCACAGAGGCAGCGCAGACAAAGACACCGGATCTTCCGAATTCGCACCAGCCTGGGAGACTTAATGCCAGAGGAAGTCATTGCCCACTACAGGCTCAAAAGGACAACCATCCTACGCATCCTGACCATCATTGCCCACAGGCTGACGGTACCAACACAGCGGACAACCAACATCCCTCCGCAGACAAAGCTGCTGGCCGCGCTGCACCTGTTGGCCTCTGGGACCTTCCAACCAACAACAGCCAGAGTCGGAGGAGTCTCACAGCCAGCCCTGTCAAAGTTCCTCACACCTGTCCTGGATGCCATCATCAGCTTGGTACCCCAGCAACTTTACTTCCCACACACTGTGCAGGAACAGCTGGAGATCAAGCAAGGCTTCTACGCCATAGCTGGCTTCCCGCACGTCTTGGGGGCAATTGACTGCACACATGTACTCCTCGTGCCCCCTGCTGCCACTGCACACAATTACCGCAACAGGAAACACACGCATTCCATCAATGTGCAGGCAATAGTGGACCACCGGGGACTTGATTTTACAATGGCAGAGTCTGTATCATTGCACGCCAGGAGAGGAGTAAGAGGAAGACGCGATTCAGTCCGGATGACAGACAGGATCCTCATTACGGAGGTGACCGAACCCCACCAACAACTGCCCTGGTGCCACTGACTCTGTGCATCGCAAGCCAAGGACACGTGGCTGGGGGCCCCTGGAGACCGCTGCCTCCGGCCCACACTACGGTCAAGTAGGTTACACATTTGGAACTGAGCCTTGATCTATTTATGGCACAGTTTATAGCATTGTACAGGCCTCATCGCAGACTGCATCCCCTTTCAGCTCTGGTGCCACTAACTCTGTGCCCCGAAATTCATGGACACCCTCTGGTTGAACTTTGGTGGCGTCTCAGTCAATGGCCTGGGGGTTGTCTTCATCATCATGTGGCTGGTAATGATTTGGTGTTAAACATGAGTCTGTAGCATTCATCTCCTCCATATTGCATGTGTCTGCTTGGTACTACCCTCTATATCATGCCCTGGAAGAACACCTTCCAGTGTCCCCCGAAACCCTCTGCGACATTCACCTTGGACATCGACGAGAACCCGCTCAGCTCTTGTGGCCCTACCTCAGTGCACCAGTAGTCACCGTCCCGTGGCGGCGTGCCTGTGCCGGCCGCAGTGCATCCGTGGCCACTAACTCTGTGCAGCTCAAGTCGTGGACCATTGCTGTTTGACCTGTGAACTTCTGATTGTCTGATCACTGTTGTAGTTGTTGCCAGCGCCAACAACTTCCTGAGGGCTGGCTTACACTCACCCCACACCCATCCAGCACAGGCGTCACTGGACATGTGACCCTGGCAATAATGGGTCTGGGCGCACGTGCCCGTAGCCAGTTCCACAAACTATCTAAGTGTGTCTGTGTGGTCATTGTGTGTGCATGAGGGCCCCGGGCCCTACCACATTGCATTGTGCTGTGTACAGCGGATGCAACCATGTCACCTCAGGCAGTAGGGTAGACCTGGGACATGTAGCTGTGTCGTACCCCCCTGTAGGCGTTGCCGGAGTGGGCTGGTGTACGGCAGTCCAGCGTAGGGGTGTGGATGATCACCCCGGGGCTCTGGGCGTAGTTAAGTGTTGGGCTTGCCAATTTAGTACCTATGCGTGTGTCTTTGTTGTGGTGTCGGCGCCACCCGTCCCGCAATGGACAAAGTTGCAATGTAACATGCCCCAGAGTGTAGGCTCGGACGAAGGGATTAATGAATGAGCGCAAGCCCGCTGGGGGTCCGGGATCATACATGCCAACTGTTGTGTGTGTATCGCTATTACCGCAGCATGAGCCAAAGGTCTTGCCTAGACCGCATCGCGACTTCGGCCAGCCATGAACTCCACATCTGTGTCCGCCCTATCCTTACCATAGGCCCACACACACGTGGTCGCCCACCTTCAACGCACAACATCACAGTGTCGTTGTCAGGCTTGTGGACATGCGCAGACAGGCATGACAATGGTGTGCCGTAGGAGTGCAGGTGAGGCAAGCGTGCAGCGCACATGAGGGAATAAGCTCGGGGGAGGGAGGAGCAGCAGTGAGGCTACGTAATACACATTGATGGCGCTCATTTGCTACTAGCAGTATATGTCAAACCGGAATCACTATGACACACATATCACATGCAAATGAACTAGTGAGCCTGCCAACACATCATGCAGAACCAACTATTGACTCATGTCTCTCTGCACTGTCACAGGTGATCAGGGATATGCACTCTGCCCTTGGATGATGACACCCCTCCGAGCCCCGAACACATAGGCCCAGAGGCAGTACAATGCGGCCCACAAACGCACCAGGGGCATCGTGGCACGCACATTTGGCGTGTTGAAGTCACATTTCAGGTGCCTGGGCATCACAGGTGGGAGGCTCCTGTACAGCCCAGTCATCGTGTGCAAGATGATCGTTGCAAGTTGTGTGTTGCACAACATATGTGTACGCACCAATACCCCATGGTTACGAGTGCCAGATGCACCGGACGATGATGAGGAAGATGAGGCAGGTGGACCACACCCCACTGCAGCTGCAGCAGGAATAGCCCATAGGAACAACATCATTGACAATTTCTTCACATGAGGACGTCACATTGTGTCAGTGCTTGGCAATCATGAGACAGTGCAAAATGACCACAGGCACAGCATGTGCAAATAAATTCAATGCAACACACATTCCCTGAGTTTCTGTATGTGTGCTGCCGCTGTGGCACGGGGATCAGGGACATGTTCCAGAGTCATTGTGGGTGTGTAGTGTGCTGTAATTAATTGTGCATGTGTGCCATTGTGCCCATCTCCCCCCGTCCCCCCAGTCCCTGGTCGGTACTCGCCCTGTTGATGTTGTGTCAGGTCATGTTGAGCAGTGTCCCGAACCCCGACTCCTGGCACCGTATCCCGACTGATGACTGTGGCCACCATTTTCTCACTGTCATCCAGCTCCTGGTGTGCCGCTGGTCCCCCACCTCCAATCTGCGTTGCTGCTTAGAAGTTGGCATAGTGTTTCTTCTTGGTTTTGCCCTTCACATCATTCCAGCGCCTCTTGACCTCTTCCATTGTCCTCCTCGACACTCCAACTGCATTCACGTTGTTCACGATGTACTGCCATGTTTCCGTTTGTGTTGCCGATGATACAGTGGAGGTGATGTACAGTTGTTGGTTGTGTTCTATCTCCTCCGTGACGATGATCTGGTTTTCCTGCGGACTGAACCCTGTCTCCCTCTTCCTCTTCTCCTTGCCCTTCCCCGGCCCCGGGGTTCCTGGCTGGTCGTCTGTGCTGCTTGTGGGGTTCGCGTTGTCCTGTGCACTCGGTCCAGGTGCGTCCATAGTGGTACGCAGTTACATTTTTTGGTCTTTTGTTTTTTTCTCTGCTTTTATGGTGCATTCTCACGCATGGCGCGTGGGAATCGCCGGCCTGTCGCTGGTTTTCGCTGATCTTTGTATCGCCATTGGGGTCATCGCAACTTTTTTCGCGTTGGGGTTTCGCATTTTTTCAGCGTCGCATTGATTTTAACGCGGACATTTGTCGCGTTGTCGTGAGGCTATCGCATGGTGCCGCCGGGTTGTGAATGCTGCGTTAACATGGTGTTATTTTCCAGTGATGGACTGCGATGTGAGAAGTTGCGTTAAGCGATTTTGGCGATAGTTAACACGCGTTCTTGAGAATATCCCCCCTCAGGATACAAACAAAAAGACCTAAAAAACTGTATAAGAAGAGTAAAAAGTAAATCACGCGCAGATGCGCTAATCACTTGAAAGGAAAAACAAGCAAGAATGACAGAACAACAACAAAATCATGAGGCACCAAGACTTGTAATAACATACAGAAAGGAAAGCAAAAAAATTATCCACATAATTCAAAAACATTGGCACTTGATATCAATAGATCTAGACATAGGCACTTCTTTAGGGCCACGGCCTTTAGTTACTTACTGAAAAACTAAATATTTGAAAGATCAACTGGTTCAAAGTCATTTGCAAGAGAAACCAAAAAAGAGCTGGTCAGAAGAACGACAAAATGTCTTTACAAAATGCAACAACTGCAAGGCATGTAAAATAGTAATCAACAGAAAATATTTGAGAGACAAAGAAGGAAAACCATCCATATTCAACATAAAATCACTTGCAATACCAAATATGTAATTTATGTAATAGAAAGCACATGTAGATTGCAATATATAGAAAGCGCAACATGCATGTTGAACAAGAGAATGCTAGAACACATAAGAGCAGTAAAAAACAAAGATTTGAATTATGCCACAGCGAAACACCTGGCCCAATGCCAAAACAGGAATTGGAGAGCAATGTAATTCTTCGGACTCAATATGATCCCACAAAATGAAAATGGGGGAGATAGAACCAAAGAATTAAGATAACTCTAATCACATTACATCATCAGACTTAGGACGTAGACACCTACAGGCCTGAGCAATGACGAAGAGCTATATGTATATTTATGAGAAATTATGTCCTCCTAAAATCTGCTTAAAATGGAACACTGTTACGCTTTTTATATATTGTATTGTATTGTATTGTATTATATTGTATATAGCATTTGTAAAGCGCATCTAACACCCTACGGGTACCCTGTCACTATGGTACGTGACGCAAACCATCATAAAACGAAGAGGGTAGAACCCAATTAGACAGCACTCAAAGAGAGGAAATCCGTTTCTGGGGAACAACCACATTTTGATCCTTTTCCTAAACAGAGACAGGGTGTTGCATTGTCTAATTTCAAGTGGTAGTTCATTCCATTGCCTCACAGCAGCAGTACTGAAGGCCCTCCCTCCCAATCTAACCTTATTAAACCTTGAGACCTTCGCCAAACAAGCAGAAGAGGAGCGGAGGCTCCGAGTGGGAGTGTACCAGACCAGTTTCTTCTGTAGGGGCTTAGGACCAGATCCATGCAGAGCCCTAAATACTATGCATAAGGACTTAAAATATATTCTTTGCAACACTGGAAGCCAGTGTAGCTCAGCTAAGCACATTGATGCAGAAGAGTCCCGTGGTCTGGACAGAACTAATTTTGCTGCCGTATTTTGGACTCGATGCAGTCGCTGAATCAGATACTTTGGAGACTCCAACAGTAGGGCGTTACAATAATCAAGTCTGCTTAAAATAACGCCTCGTACTGTTAAGGCTCTGGCCGAATTTGGAAGCAGTGGAAGGATCTTTCTCAGTGCTCTGATAAGACCAAAACAGCTCCCCACAGTTTTATTCACTTGCGTCTCCAAAGACAGGTTAGCGCTGAACGTGACTCCCAAATTTCGCGCCGTCTTAGTCGGAACCAGAGGAGTAGATGTTACAAGGGTCCAAAAGTTGTGAGGGAGAGGCAGAGGAACCTTCCCAACTGCACAGTGTAAAATTTCGGTCTTATCCGAGTTGAATTGCAAAAAGTTATTCCGTAGCCACTGCGCAGTATCATGCATACAGGCATGGAAATCCTCCAAGGCATTAGACTGGGTTCCATCCAGGGATAAGATAATCTGGGTGTCATCAGCATAATTGACCAACTTCACATTGTGAGCCCGAATTATGTTAATCAATGGGCTCAGATATATGTTGAACAAAATTGGGCTAATGGCAGACCCTTGAGGAACACCATGCCAGATATTAGAAAAGGCTGATTGAAACGGAGGAAGAGCCACTGCCTGACACCTGCCGGATAGATAGGATCGAAACCAATCCAGGGCAGTGCCCACTATTCCTACCTCCTCTAGTTGGGTCAGCAAAATGCCATGGTTAACCGTGTCGAAAGCGGCAGACAGGTCGAGCAGAATAAGTATCGCCAATTGTCCCCTGTCTGCCAATAAACGAAGATCGTCCATCACGGTCACCAGAGCAGTCTCTGTTCCATGTTCCGGGCGGAATCCAAATTGTATATCCGCCAACTTGTTATTAAGTTCTAGGAACTGTGACAGAGATTTGCTGACCAATCGTTCGAGGATCTTCACTGGGTAGGGTAGGAGAGAGATGGGCCGGTAACTTCCAGGGCAGGTTGGGTCAAGAGTGGCCTTCTTCAGGAGTGGCGTGACCACGGCCTGTTTCCAGCCAGATGGTACAACCCCACTGGATAGCGATTGATTACATATCTGCCGGAGTCTGGGAAAAAGTTCTGAGGCAAATTCCTTCCAGATTTTATGTGGAAGGGGGTCCAGTGGGGAGCCAGAGGAGACACCCAAGGCGATCCCGCCAAATTCCTCCTCCAATGGAGGCTCAAAGTGATCCAGGAGACTCGGATTGGCAGTCCCTTCACCAGTCTGTTTTCCTACACAAGATACCCTTTCTACTCCATTGGTCGAGGCTACTACTCCACTAGTCGTGACTTCTTCCCCTACTGGAATATTTGTTTTGAGACCATTAATGATAGTACTAATTTTTTCTTCGAAGAAGGTCGTTAAACTATCGCAAAGATCTTGAGCTGGCTGAATCTTGTTTTGTGAGCACTTCGGATTGGTGATGTCATCAACTATTTTGAAAATACATCAAGACTTATTTAGCGAGTTCATAATGATCTCTGCAAAATATTCCGCTTTGGTGGAGAAGATTTCTTTTTTATAAATAGATATGGCCATTTTCCATGCGATCTTATCCTCGTCTGCATAAAGCTTTCTTCATTTTCTTTCTGCCTGTTTGCACTTCATTTTCAGGGTCTTCAATTTTTCATTAAACCACCTGGCAGAGGGTCTACCACTTTTCTTACGGTTTTTCAGAGGGGCAATTTGATTGACTGTTATAGTGATCTGATTACAGAAATCCGCATAGTTCTCCTCCACTGACCTAGATACATCAAAGTCCCCTTTGATAGCAAACATTGGTGAACGCGTTGCCTTTTCCAATATGCCCTTCCAGTCCCTACTCAAGAAGCTCCTAGCGTCCCTGACAGCTGGGGCTCCTCTACTGGGGATAAACGTCAAAAATGAAACCAGATGATGATCAGTCCAGTCCACTGGGAGCACCTTCACATGTCCGGTGACCCTTTCCTCACTAAAGATTAAGTCAAGTGTGTGCCCCCCTATATGTGTAGGCCCTGTCACCCCTTGTAGTAGGCCTAGGCTTTTGCAGGATTGAAGAAGGTTATTATATCCTGTATCTAAAGTCCCATTTGGCCATAAATTGAAGTCCCCTGCAATAAGCAATCTAGAGTGAGTAAGAGCCATATTATTAAGAACGCCAATCAACGCCTGCAGTTGAGGCGGACTGACGGCACCAGGGGGTCTATAACATACTATGCCATCCAACAAGTGCCCCCTGGGGTCCTTTAAAGAGAACCCCAGGAGCTCAAACCCCTCCACTGCATCAATATCCATAAGGACAAAATCCCACCTTTCTTTGAACAGAATGCCAACCCCACCACCTCTACCTGTAACTCTTGGCTTGTGGAATATCTTATAGCCAGGGGGACATGCCAATCCTTGTTCGAGAACAGAGTCAGGAAAGGTCCATGTTTCAGTCATAAATAGAACGTCGAGGTGATGTGCTTCGATAAGTAATTGAATCTCTATGAAATGTTTAGGGAGAGATCTAACATTCAATAATCCGCAGACCAAAGCCTCCTTTCTGATAAAATCAGACTTCGGGCTGGCGGTTTCCTCAAATCTAGGCAAGCCTACCTCACCGCCACTGGCCTCGCCTATCTCCCGCAGTGCCTTGCTAGAATAGCAGAATTTCCTGGCATCACGGGCAGCATGGCTGGCGCTGTGCGCGGTCCGTGCGCGGATGGGCGCAGACGGACTTGCCTTCGGCGCGCCACCGGCACGCCCGCTGCGCGCGTCCACGCCAGCGTGACGTTTAAATACCTGGTTCAGCAAAAAAACTAGAGCGCTGAACAAAAAAGATGGCGGGTCCGCTCTTACATACGGACACCACCGGGTCAAGTGCGAGAGAGAGCTAACATGAACCACTTCTAAAAGTATATCTTTGGATATCAAAAGTAAGTTTGTTTAAAAAACCAGTTTCACATTTAAAAATTGATTAAAGAGTGCAAATTGCGCAAGTGCAAATCTAGCAAGCTGCCAACCTCTCGTAAGGTCTAACAATAATGCTTCTCGTAACGTCCGCTGCGCATCCACGCCAGAGTGACGTTTAAATAGCTGGTTGAGCAAAAAAACTAGAGCGCTGACCGAAAAAGATGGCGGGTCCGCTCTTACATACGGACACCACCGGGTCAAGTGCGAGAGAGAGCTAACAGGAACCACTTCTAAAAGTATATCTTTGGATATCAAAAGTAAGTTTGTTTAAAAAACCAGTTTCACATTTAAAAATTGATTAAAGAGTGCAAATTACGCAAGTGCAAATCTAGCAAGCTGCCAACCTCTCATAAGGTCTAACAATAATGCTTCTCGTAACGTCCGCTGCGCATCCACGCCAGCGTGACGTTTAAATAGCTGGTTGAGCAAAAAAACTAGAGAGCTGACCGAAAAAGATGGCGGGTCCGCTCTTACATACAGACACCACCGGGTCAAGTGCGTGAGAGAGCTAACAGGAACCACTTCTAAAAGTATATCTTTGGATATCAAAAGTAAGTTTGTTTAAAAAACCAGTTTCACATTTAAAAATTGATTAAAGAGTGCAAATTACGCAAGTGCAAATCTAGCAAGCTGCCAACCTCTCGTAAGGTCTAACCATAATGCTTCTCGTAACATTTCAGAAAAAGATGATCATCGATATAAATTTATTTAACTCAGCACTGTATTTGACACAGGTACTATACCGACAAGTGTGCAGAGATGAACAATACTTTATTGTATGTCCATGCGAAAAATGATATTTCACTGACGTTATATAGGCTACTATGAGAGAACATGAGTAACCAATTACTAAAAATGCCAAGTCTTGAAATAGGTACTAGACCGCAGAGCAGACACAAAATCAAATGGCACATTGCACACATAATTGCATAAACTGTGAATGACTAAACGATATTTGCAATTTATATACAGAAAGCAAAAATGTAACAAACTTCAACTCCCATAAAGCTTCATAATTAGCAAATTGTGGAAGTGGTATAAAAGCATTTAGAAAAAAGACTCACCTACCGTGAGAAAGACCCTGTGAGGTCGAACCACGTTGGTGGAGTAGCGGTGTTCTGAATAAACAAGAATTACCAAAGATTTATTGAGTGCGACATGTCTTTGAACTTGAAATTGAATTTGGATTTGGGCTTATGGTTCAGCCCCATGCCAGCACCCGCAGATGAGCGCACTGAGCAGAACCAAATTGTTGGATATATATATATATCCAACAAGCCGTCGGTGGCGGTCCGTCTGACATCTGAGGAAGCAGTCCGACCACCGGCGGTCGGAACGCATAAGACGGGGGAAGACCGTTGCCTCCGACAGGCTCATTGAGCTCTTTGGGGTGGTGGTCAGAGCCTAATTTCCTACAGTGGAGGAGGTGCCGGTGGAGGCACCACCATAGGGATTAGGATGTCAGTTTCCGACAGCCTTTTCTTGGTGGCTTCACCGCCAAGAAAAGGCTGTAGGAAAGTGACTTTGTGGGCCCCCAACAGGGCCCCCACAACCTGTATGCCTCCACTATGTGGCCCGGGGGGCACATGTGGTGCCCCCCAAACATCCATGCACCGTGTGCCAGGCACCATATGGTGCCTGGCACAGGGTGCATGTATGTTTAAATCATTCCATTTTCTATTGCGGCTTGTGTTGCGGCCCTTTTCCGTGTTGCAGCTCAAGCCGGAATAGAAAATGTAATGTTTCCGACCACCTACATGGCAATCATATCATAAGTTGGTGGGTGGAGCCGCCGACTAGATGTCGGGCGGTCTCCATCCTAAAACAATGGCGGTTGGACGCTCTTCCAACTGCCATCATAATGAGGGCCATAGTGGAACATAATTAATAAAAATATTTATTTTACTTTGTATATTTATTTTATTCATATTTTTCAAATGTATTAATATGAATATATATAGATATATATATACAATCTTCTCAAAGCCCCCTATATATTCTCATTGATCCTCAAAAATGTATTGTTTGTCTTAAAAAGATAAAATACATCTGATTTTGGATTGCCTTATTCATGGAAGGCTAAAAACTGGGTGGATGCACACATCATCCGAATCTCCATCACTGCTCAAGAACCATTCTGGTCTGCATGCAGATAATATGCAATGGCATCAAACTACTGACCTGAAGTGGTTAAGCTCTAACAGTCACAGACCTGTTTTAGACTTATTCAGAATTTCACGGTCCAAAACTGACTGAAACATCCTATAGGGACCACAGTAATTGCAAAACCTGGGAGCCTTTGTTCGTGGCTAGGAGGGTGAGCCGAATGAGTGTTCATAGTTATTTTCAAATGAAGAGACTCAGAACAATCTTGCCTTTGATTCCATGAAACATCCAATGTCATCTAATGCCAGGATAAGCTCTGTGTTTGATTGATGCAAAATGCTTGCCAACTGTCTTCCAAAAATGAAACTCATAGGCTTCATAAGGGACAGACATCTGCAGGATGTCTGGCTGTGTGGTTAGTAAGATAGGATATCAGCAGGACAAAAGGTCTGTGCTCTGTCTCTGTAACTGGATAATCCTAAAGCCTCTGTGTTTGAACCATCAATGATTACAGGAGTGGAATCTAGCTTATAGTGTGCAGCCATATATGTTCAGGAGAGGTCTACAATCTAGTGAAGTACATTTGGGTTACTGACAACCCAAAACTCTATGTGATGCATGTGTACATTCAGAATAGCCTCCTTCTCTACTGACTACACCACCCACCAAATTTTGGAAAGTATTGGGACATCATTAGTTCATGTGGTAGAGACTGCCCACAGGAATAAAATATATTCAGGAATCAGTCGATAACTTTGAGGGCATTTACATAGTTGAAGAAACAAGCACAATCACACATTTATCAGAAAAGACTGCCATGCTGCATGCTTCTGCCACAGTTATCCCACTCCAAGCTAAACAAGCTCTGACTAAGCCAAAAAGTCAGGCATTGGCTTCCTGCCTTTCATCGATGCTTGTTTTGTTGTATCACATTTTTGTTAAACTTTATTTTGAGGGGAACTGAGCCATTGCCAGTATAAAAAAAAGGGACATTGGCTAAAATCTAAAATATTTTTGGTCTCAAAAAGTCCACATTGCCATAGCAATCCCTTACACTGAAAGAAACTATAAGAAATTGGGTTGCTGGTTGACTGGGGTGTGAGCCCTGATTAAGCAGCAACCACAATCCTTGTCAGGGTGAAGTCCCAAACCAACCCTTAACTAACCAGTACTCAATCCTTGGGTAGCTTGGCACAGGCAACACTTCAATCAGTAAGACAGTGGACAAAACACCCCAAAAGGATCTCACACCACTTTAACAAAATAGAGTAATGTTTAATAAACAAAACAAGACTAAAACAACAAAAATTCAATCAGTAGAACCAGAGATAATACATTTTAGAGATTTTCGAAAGAATAGCACCAACAAGGACAAAGCACCGACTGTGGATATCTGGTCGTGATGGACCGGGACAAAATCACAAGTTCAGGCTGACCGCGATGGAGCACAGGCCAGCTACAGGGTCCCAGTTAGGCCCGCTGAACAGAAGACCATCACTTTTGGTTTGTGGAGTATTGCGAGAATCTTTGGCAAAGATGTGGAGCACAGCATCAGTACCGCGGTGTGGCAAGGCTGCAATGTGAGGTCCTGCATCGTCGTTGAGGAACCTATCGACGAGAACTAGCAGTGCCATGTCCAGCAACAAGGATGAGTTGTGCAGTTAGCAATTCAATCCAAGGGAGTGGTGCCTGATTGCTGCAGATTCCAGTTCCGAGTTTTCACGCTGATCGAGTAGGCGCGTGAGGGAGACGTGAGGAGGACGCCGGCTGCTCCAGACTCCAGACTTCAGCCCCTTGCTTCCAGCTTGCGGCCCCCCCTTGCTTGCGGCCCCCCCCATATTTCACACACAGCGGGGGCACGGGGGCGCTTTACCTACCCATCAATTCACGGAAAGCAGGTGAGGTGGGAGCGCGGCTGAGGACGAGGACGAGCGTCAGCTCCCTGCACCCTGCACGGAGGCCCTGCCAAGTGCGTGGATATCCCACGGAGTACGTCATGGTGCTCCCAAACAACAGCAGCAGCTTCAGCGGGCTCAGAATTGCTCAGAATTGCTCAAGGGCCGCTCGGGAGACCACCGCCAGGAGCGAGTCCCCGCAACAGGCAGCACCATCGTGGCACCATCGTGGCAGCAATCAAGTGGCAAGCGGTAAGTGGGAAGCCGCAGCCATAGCGAGTGTGAACGACCTCATTAAGACCCGGTGATCCCACTCTCCCTGCTTGCCCCCCCCCAAACTTGCCCAAATTTGCCCTACAGCTGCTCCTTAGCTACGCTGCTGGAAAAGAGAAGGGAAAAAAAACCCTAACTCCACGCCTCTGGGAGAGATAATTCAACCGTGCCTTTCCCCGAAGGCTTCATTCTAGCAAGAATAACCACTTAAAGACCCTAATTGTACAATAACCTTCAAGCTAATTTTGGCCTGACGTGCAGATACACAAACGTTTAGTGCTCAGTGTCCCGGCTCAGACTTAGAGATCAGTTTGAACAACACAGTGGCTGGTAAACGCTACAGTCCGGAAAGTCCGGAAAAGAGCGTGAGGAGCTCCAAGTTGGCAATAAGGAAAACAACCCAGGGTGTGCCTATCCTGGCTGAGGAAAGTGGCACAGACGTAAGCCGAGTGCCGGAAATAAATAGGGGAGGTGAAATCCACCCACAAAATAACACTCCAGAACCTCGAGATTTACCCCAGATCTTCCGAGAGCCCACGGTGGCGAAAAAAGAAATGGAAAGGACCTCAGTCATTGAATTGCAGCACGATCCTCCAGTTAACAACAAATTGGTCTTTAATCCACAATATGTTTCAAGGGGAACGCATGACATTCTTAATAGAAGTGTTTTGCTCAAATTATTTAAAGCTCTTCCACCTCTAAGCCATATAAATACCAATGACATTGAAAGTATCGAGTTTAATCAAAACCCGAGCCTCACTGGTCAAGAATTCACAACAGCCACATTCATCAAAAATATGCTCATCGAACAGATTTGGCAGCAGAAGGACTCGTTCGCCAAATGGGGAATCGAGTTAAAAAAGATAATCCCCCATCGTTATCCTAGTCCATTACAACTACCTCCTTATATTGTGAGTCTTTTAAAAGGGGCAAAAGGCCCGGTTCATCATAGTCAAATAAGGGATAAAGAGTACCCGGCCAGGAAAATTACCATCACCTTTGATCATCCTGAAGCCAGTAAGTTTTCGGGTCCTTGGGACTCGAACACAGAAGGTACACCCTTGGGAATGGCATGAACAACCTCACCAATAGCTCCACACGCACATCAAGGTTGAAACATCTGTTCCTGGAACGTGCATGGCCTTCACTCAAAATTAGAAGACCCCGATTTCATGGACTTTATCACACAATACAACATTCTTCTTTTTCAAGAATCCTGGCAGATAACTCCATCCCCAATAACTGGTTTCAAAGAATTCTTGCTAAAAGAGCAAAAAAATATGGAAGAGGAAAAGGGGGTCTCTCTATCTTTATTTCAACAGAAATCCCATGGCACGCTTCTATTATAGATTTAGATTGTTCTTGGTTGTTGTGCGTCAAAATAGACGTCTCGGTGTCCTATACCCTGCTCATACTAAACATCTATATTCACCCCGCATCCAAACAAAAGAGGTTAAGAACTGAACAATTAATTACCTCATTAATAACATTAAAACTCGCCTATCCAGATGCTAAAATCATCCTGTCGGGCGACTTCAATATGAATCTACAATATGCCAGGAGTAAGGGCAAAACAGAGGCCACACCAGCCCTTAATCGACAGGACACATCTGGTAAGAAATGTGCAGCCCGCTTGAAAGATCTTTCAATGTGTGTACTAAACGGTCAAGGTTCGACCGATCGGCTCGCAGCATACACCAGGGTTACTCAAAAACCACGATCTACCATTGATTACACTTTTACGGATTACGACCTTCTCCCGTATATCACGAACTTCCAAATAAAAAACAGGGCGGAAAGTGACCATCAACCGCAATCCTTTACTCTATTAAAATCCTTTGCAACCTCAGACAAAGCAAAGGCGCTATCATCTTTAAAAAATGTTATAACCTAAAACGCCTCCGCTGGAATAAGGATAACATCGAGGACATCACAAGTACATACATCAGTCTTTTGGAAAGACCCAACTCTGAAACACTGACCATAAAAGCTTGGGAGTCTTTTATTTATGAAATTAACAAGAAATTCTCTAAGCATGCCCACGCCCACAAAGCAGGAAGCCTAAAAGGGGCAGCCTGGTTCACCAATAGCCTGAGGAAACAAAAACAACAACTAAATAAGTACCTCAGACAATTACGATCCCAGGGACCAGAATGCCACCAGGAACTCCTGCTCTTAATTTCAAAAACAAGAAAAAAGTTAAAAAAGGACATAAAATTTACCCAAAAAGTGTATCAAGAACATATTTGGGCGAAACTTCTTTATGCTTGTAAATTAGGGGACTCCAAGCTCTTCTGGGAACAAATCAACCAACTAACCAATGGCCGGAATCGACATCATAATTCGGATATATTGGAGGCCTCATGGAGAGCCCATATCGAACTTTTATATAACGAAACTCCACCCCTATCGGCCCCAAATAGCAGATCATTAACAGGGAAGGAGGCTGGAGGTCGAGGTAAAGTCAACGACATCATGAACCATGAATCCCCCGAAGATTTTGTGTTGTTCTCAGACATTCAAGTCCTAAAAATTATAAAAAATTTAAAATCTGAGGGAGCCCCAGGTCCGAACGGATTACCAAATGCCCTGTTTCGGCATGACCCCCCATTTTGGTCTCAAGTCTTGACTCCTCTTTTTTCCAAAGCTATAGCCGACATGCTGATCCCTGAGTCCTGGAGAGGAAGCATCCTTAATCCAATCTACAAGTCGGGTTCCCGCTCGGATCCCTCCAACTACAGGTTGATCGCCCTGATAGATGTGGAGGCGAAAATTTACGCATCTAATCTCCTGGTAGGGTTTGAGGCTTGGGTCAGTCGAATAAACCTAATACCATATACGCAAACTGGTTTCCGGGCCGGGATGGGCACCCTCACGAACATCTCTGCGGTTACCCTTCTAGCCAACCAAGCTTTTGCAAAATCAAGGCCTCTGTACGCCTGCTTTGTAGACCTCAAAGCGGCTTTCGATAAATTCCAAGAGCCATTCTATGGGCAAAAATGCAAGCCTGGGGGGTCCCGCCTAGACTCCTGGACGCTATTATCAATCTGTACTCTCATATGTGGGTCCAAATCAAGAAAGGAGATGGGACTAGCGTAACCGGTAAGATTCCAACACTAAACGGCCTAAAACAAGGATGCGTTTTAGCGCCTTGTTTGTTTAACATTTACACCTCCGATCTCGATAAGTGCCTCCAGTCAATCCCAGCTGACCCCCCAAAATTGGGCAAAATACAGACACCGTGCCTCCAATATGCAGATGACATTGTGTTGCTAGCACAAACTATGGTTGGCCTGCAGAAAATGATCACTGGATTAGGAGCCTACACCACCTTGAACCAACTCACGATTAATCATCAAAAGACAAAAGTAATGTGTTTTTCAAAACATAATAAATTATTGAAAAGGCACACCTTTTCCAGGAAATTGGGCGAACAATCGCTGGCCCAGGTTACTTCCTATAAATATCTAGGCTTCCTGCTAGATTGCAAGTTCAATTTTAAGCAACACGTGGAACAAGGACGCACGAAGGCTAAACAACTGTTATTTGCCTTCAAAATCCTGAGGAAAAAACTCATAGGTTGCTCTACCGGTCATCTGCTAAAAGTGATCGCCGCAAAATTTCTACCTTCCATCTCGTATGGCTCAGAACTCCTGAATACTAAAGATGCTACAATATTAAATACAGCACAATCTACATTTTTCAAAAGACTGTTTTTGATACCGCTACACACTTCACAGGAACAAATTTGTTTAGAATTCGGACTAAAAAACCAGATCATGGCCAGACAAGGTGCCTTAGTAAAGTATTATTGGAGGATGAGGGAGGCAGAAGACAACACTCTAGCCCACCGCTGTTGGGTTGAGATTGAAAATAAAGCAAGACTAGCTAATTCAATCACGACAATCCTGAAGGAATCTTTGTCGGCATTACAGCTAGAGGAGGCCTGGTTAACACCAGTAACGTATGTTGAATTCAAAAGCGTGGTGAATACTGCAATCAAGCGGATCTCTTTAATAACAGATAAAATGATCTTTGCAAAAAAACATCACACCTGGGCGGTGATACAGGCCTACCAGAGGCTGAAGCCGCAACAGTATCTGATCGAACATTTCTCCCACCATAAAAAGCACTACCTGATGTTGCTACGAATGGGATTATTCCCCTCAAAGGATTTGACCCCAACATGGAAACATACATGGCCATCTAAGGAATGTCGCCTCTGTGGTCAAGGGGAGGAGTCACTACTACACCTACTATGTACTTGCCCTTTTTTACTGAAAACCCACAAATCCATTCTTCGGGAGATTTTAAGGAATGAACAGATAAGAACATGTAGAGCCGCAGTCATCAGGTGCCTTGGAGGGTTTTCGATTCCCCTGTCTTGTAGCGCCATAAAATTCTGGAAAATAGCAGCAAAGGAACTGGAAAAAACTGATTCATGCCAAGCAGCCAATAAATAATCAGTTGGCTGCTATTTCTAAATGTATTATAATACCTGTTAGTTTTTTAATTGTGGTCATGACTCTAAGGCCTTTTTTTCTTTTATGTTTTTAAAAAAAAATGCTCATTTAAAGTATAGCGTTTTATGATGGTTTGCCATCCTTTTATGATTTTTAACGAATCAATAAAAGTATTTTTGACTGACTGAGTTGTGCAGTTGAGATGATGGAGTGGTTCCAAGGAGCTGTGAGGCTGCACTGCCTGAGTCCAATGTCATTGTCGAGGCTGCCGTCGATGAGGGATGTGAGGGCCTGCCCCTAGGATGCATTGGGCAGCTGCAGTTCCAGAAAGGCTGCGGGCTGCACAGGCGATGCAGGTCTTTGAGACAGACAAGACCATTCCACACAGCAGCAGTGATGCATTTGTACTGCTCATGGTTGTCCCTTGCAGCAGAGGAGAGGTGTCAGCTCTGTAGAGTCCAAAGAGGCTGGTAGAGCACCTTATGTCCATTTCCAAGGGTCCAGGACTGGAGTAGCACCACTTGGCAGGGTAGATTCACAGATGGCACAGTCCAGGTGCTGGAGTCATGGTTTTTGGAGCCTTTTGTCCCTGAGGCTCAAGTCAGGAGGCCAGCCAACTAGCCCTTGGAGTCACTCTGGAGTTCTGAGTTCAACAGATGGAGGTCCAGTCATTCTCACCCAGGCTAGAAGGAAGCAGGCCAGCAAAGCAGGGCAGCAGACCTTCAAAGTAGCATTCCAGCAGCACAGCAGCCCTTCTTCCAGGCAGAGTATCCACAGGTCCAGAAGTGTACTGAAGAGTTGAAGCTTCTGGAGGTTCCCCTTTCAAATGCACAGGTGCCCTGCCTTCCTGGTCCTGGCTCTAGATTAACTACAGAGGGTATGCAGCCCTCTATGTGGAGGCAAAACACTGCCTATTTAAGTGTAAGTAGGGCTGTGCACAGCTCCTCCTTCCTGTCAGTGAAGGCCCATCCAGGCACACCTGAGCTCTCTATTGTGTGTGTATGTCTAGGAGGAATACACAAAGCTAAACTGTCAACTACACCCAGTCATGTGTCCCAGAGACAGGATTCAGGCACCAAATGGCTAAGGCAGAAAAATTGAAACTTTCTAAAAGTGGTATTGTCAAAACTGTAATTAAAAATCTGACTTTACCGTAAAAGAGTATTTTTCATTCCAATTCCAAAGACACCAAATATAAACTGGTTGCTTGTTCCCATTTGAACATTACAGTGTATTAAATGTAATAAGGTAACTTCAATGTTATCCTAAGGGAGAGATATGCCTTGCAGTAGCGAAAAACAAATTAAAGAGTTGTTCACTACCTGGACATCTAAAACATAAAACTACATGTCCTGCTTTTTAAATACATTGCCCCTGCCATGTGGGATGTTATCGGCCTATTCTAGGGGTATCTGCTATGTATTAACAAGCATTGGCATAGCCAATAGGTCTCGCCTTTGGACCTTTATAAGTGTGTAGCCTTGCAACATATTATCCAGTGTAAGCTGCATATAGATGGAGTCCTCACAAGGGCCATAGAATGAAGAGAACGAGATAACATTCAGTCCCCACTGAAACGGGAAAAGAAATCCAGGTAATTAGTCCGGAAAACAAATAAAAAATGGGACGAGGATCACATACGTTCCACATCGGGGCAAAAAGAAGCCTAGATACAGATAAAAGGATCACTACATCCGGGAAACGAGAATTACATATGTTACATGTCAAGGCATAGAAAGGGAAGCTATAAAGGCTCCGCACCCGTTTACCTGGTTAAGGGGAATCCAAGTTGCAACCACTTTTCGATAGAAGACCATAGCAGCTTGGCAAATGCTTGCGGTTTAGTACTTGTTTTCTTTTTTGTCCAGATTTGTTTTTATGAGTAATGTTTACATAGGCTTAATAGCCGAACAAACCTTATGTATTAAAAAAAGCAACCTATGGAGTGGTTACTTTGCTATTCTGAGCTGGTGGTAACGTGCTTAAGGAAAGCGGTTCTACAGAGAACGTTAACCAGCATTTGAAAAAGCGTGGGTGCTGTCTCACTCGTACACAGCACCTGCTCGCCAACTGAGATCGAGGAGTGGCTAAATTACCACGTTATGAAGGAGAGTGAGGTTATCAGAAAACACAAGACAGTTATTGCAGGCTATCAAAACACGAGCTTGTTTTATAATAAAAAGTTGGCACTACAGGGACTATGTTGTACACTAATGTCTCATCCCTAAAAATCCTTAACTAGCAATTCCAGGTTCATATTTCCACCATTACTTATGATTACCGGCCGGCCCCTTTATTCCGCCCTCCACGATGTCAAGGCGCAGAGCAGAGAAACAGAAAAGGGTCCTGAGAAAACAAACCTTGCAGGTAATACCACGGTCACCCTAAGGATTAACACAGAAAACAGACATCATCGAATTGGTTTCAAAGAAAATGAAGAGAGACTAAGGCAGTGCACTCCTCCTATGGAGTTCCCCATTAATTTTGCTTTCAAATGGGCAGTGCTATTTGCTGTAGTGGGTGAAAGACAAATATGACTGGCACAACAACAGACCAATGGATGAAGAATGCTAGCTGAAAGCTCTTACAGGTATATTATAAATATATATATAATTTTAATAAAATCAAAATGTCGTGCCTAATGCCAGAACTAATGAAAAACAACATGCTTTTGTTAGACCTGGAATCCTTGGCATTGTTTCCCCTGTCTTTTTGCCTCTAGCTCCTTTATTTGAGGACTGTGTGCTGGATTTTGTTTTTGCTGGTTTAGGCACTCAGGGCACTTTGCCACTGCTAATCAGAGTCAAAGTGCAAGCAAGTGCTCCCTGTGTAAATTGTGGTTATGATTGGATATCCATGATTGGCATATTTGATTTACTGATGAGTCCCTAGTAAGGTGCTTCGAGTGTGCCAGGGCCTGTAAATCAAATGCTACTAGTTGGCTTGCAGGACTAGTTGTGCCACCCACATGAGTAGCCCTTTAAATGTGTCTCAGACCTGTTAATGCAGTATCTGCACACGCAGTTTTAAACTGCCATGTCGACCGGGCAAGTGCACCCACTTGCCAGGTCCTAACCTTCCCTTTCCTTACATGTAAGGCACCCCTAAGGGAGGCCCAAGGTACCCCCATGGGCAGGGTGCAGCATATTTGAAAGGTAGGACATGCACTGGTGTGTTTGGCATGTCCTGATAGTGAAATACTGTGAATTTCGTTTTTCATTTTGAAAGGCTGTGTCGCATAGGTTAACATGGGAGCTGACTTGTAACATCTTACAAGTGTAATGAGATGGGGCTACATCTAAGATAAAGTTAACTTTTTAAAAAAAGTTTTTGTGAGAGTTGACATTGTTCTTCTCGTCATCTGCATACTCCCCAACAAACTTTTTTTTAACATTCACTAAAGGAGAGGGTTCCTGTTAGACCTGGCACCATTGGCGTGGGTCTCCCTTCCATTTTTTCACTGTTGCCTCCTATGTTTTTGCTGGTCTAGATGCTTTGGGCACTTTGCCACTGCTGTTCAGTGCCAAAGTGCAAGTACTCCCTATTGTAAATTGTTGTATTGGATTAGTGACTCCATGATTGGCTTATTTGATTTACTTGTCAGACCCTAGTACAGTGCACCATGAGTGCCCAGGGCCTGTAAATCAAATGCTGCTGGTGGGATTGCAGCACTAATTGTGCCACCCACAGAAGCAGCTTGTAAGATATGGCTCAGGCCTGCCATTGCAGAGCCTGTGTGCAGTCTGGGACTGCCATGTCGACTTGGCAAGTGCACCCACTTGCCAGTCCCTAAACCTTCCCTTTTCTGCATGTTGGTCACCCCTATGGAAGGCCCAAGGTAACCCTATGGGCAGGGTGCCTTGTATGTGAAAGGTAGGACATGCCCTGGTGTGTGTGGCATGTCCTGATAGTGAAATACTGCCAATTTCGTTTTTCACTATTGCAAGGCTATCTGTTCCCATAGGCAGGAATGGGCAGTTTGATTATAACATCTTATAAACATAACTGACCCAAGGAACAAGATAGGAAAATAAAGTTTAGTGTGCCTGAACTCAGAATGTTAAAATACATCTTTTAGTGTGGGTGATTTTTACATTCTGTGTTTGAAAATGCCACTTTTAGAAAGTAGGTATTTTCTTGCCTAACCATCCAGTATGCCTCTGCTAGGTTTGTGTATTCCATGTCTGGTTGGTGAGTGACAGGGGGCTGGAGAGGGCTTTGGCTCCAGCAGTCTGATGAGTCAGGGCTGGGCTGAAGAGGACCTGGGTTGAATAGAGAGTAGGGGGAGGAGATTTCCTTTCACTTGCCTGAGCCTACATAGAATAGAGAGTAGGGGGAGGAGATTTCTTTTCAGCTACCTGAGCCAGGTCTGCTTTCAACAATGCTGTCTCCACCTCCTGCCAGGAAGCTGCACCAGGGAGGACAGAACTGGTTGGGGCTAGGTACAGACACTCTCTGCCTTCAGAGAACAAAGGATTTTGGAGTATAAATATTGGGGCCCAGACCCCAGAACTTTAGATCACTTCTGGGAATCAAGACGAACCTTTGCCAAGGAGAGAAACCAAGGAAGCTGAAGGAGGAGACTGCCCCTGCACTGGTGACTGTTTGGGGTTGGCCTGCAGTGGTTACTTACTGCCAAGGAAAGGAGAAAAGGAACTTTGTGAGTACTTTAATCATCTTGAGGAAGCTCTCCAAGGGCTTGAAGCTGAGCTTGCCTCCTGTTCTGAAGTCTCAGGGACACAAAGACTTCACCCCCAGCTCCCCCTGAATTTCCTTGCTGGGAATTCTACCTGCAGAGAGGTGCCTGCTGTTGGTTTGGGCCCTCTAGAGACTGTGTGTCGCTGGGAGCTGGAAGCGCGATGCAACGAGGAAGAAGCGTGTCGCCACCGCAGCTGTTGCCGTCGCATCGCCGAAGAAGCGTGCCGCCGCCGCAGCTGTTTGCCGTCGCATCACCGAAGAAGCGCGTCGCATCATCGGAGAAGCGTGCGGCCGCCGCAGAGGTTGCCGTCGCATTGCCGGAAAAGCGCGTCGCAGGGCCTGTCGCGGCTCAAGGAAACATCGATTTCGCCGCACGGCCGCCGGGCGTGCACGCACTGCATACAAGTTGTTGCATCGCATCCAAGACTCCATTTTGTCGCATCGCGCCGGATCGTCGCATCGCATCGAGGTGCCATCTTGTCGCATCGCACCGGATCGCAGTAAGAAACAGACGCTTCACCTCCTCTCCGGTAAGGAACAGACGCATCGCCTCCCCTGCGCTGCAGTAAGGAACAGGTGTGCCGCCTCCCCCGAAGCAAGGAACTGACGCATCGCCTTCCCTGTGACCCTTTTGTTTATGTTGCGTTACGCATCCAAGGTACTTTGAGAGTAAAGTGTCGCATTTACCATCTACATTGAACTAAGCTATTTCTACCATTTGAAAGTCATATTTTTGAATTCTGTATTGTGGATTTTTGTCGTTTGGTCTTGTGTTAAGTCTAGATAAAGATTACTTATTTTTCTAAACTGGTGTGGTGTCCATTTGTAGTGTTTTCACTGTATTACTGTATGTGTTCACAAATGCTTTACACACTGCCTCTGAGATAAGCCTGCCTGCTCGTGCCAAGCTACCAAGGGGGTGAGTAGGGGTTATTTTAGGAGTGTAGCCCCTTATCCTGACTAGAAGCAAGGGCCCCTACTTGGTCAAAGGTACATACCTCTGCCAACTAGAGACCCCCATTTCTAACAGTTCCTAATGGGATCCCTTCTTCTTTGCAAATGGGTTCCCACATCCTTTGAGGAGTTGGTAACTTTTCAATAATTTTCAACTGAAATTGCTGCCACAAACCATTGATTCATTACATTGAGAATCGAAATTGGAAAGGGATGCCCTAAGCACGTCCCTTCTGAATTGCAGTTCGATGTGCTCTTTTAAAACCATTTTGCGACTGATTAACCATTAACTAAATGGGTTTGGTACATAGCAAAAGCCATTTGGTGCCCGCAAACCTTCTGATTTATGAACCACAAGGTTTGTGACCAGTAAATGGCTTAGTACATCTGGTGCGTTGTTCATATATGGCTCAAGCAGCCCATGATTAGTATAAAGCAAGGTTTTTCTTTAACCTCAGTTAAACAGCAAAAGGCGCATTGTACCAGAAGCAGCATATCTCTTGGGTGCTTATATATGCACATGCTGCCAATGAGATTTTTAATCTAATCAAAATGCACAAATCCCACTCTTCGAATTGGAAGTCTCTGATGGATATGAAGTGAGTTTTGTTTGAGTAGGTTTGCAGTAGAAGCGTGCAGGATTTTTCTGTCAAGGAGTCTTCCATCCTCGTCTACATCGCCATACTCAAATAGAAACCTAGGGGCATATTAGCAAGGATTAGCGATATTTATCGCTAAACGCGCTTAGCGCGAATCCTGTTAACGCCGCCTATCGCTGGAAAATATCGCTGAGATAACACCCTATTAGTAAGGTTTATCTCCATAGCGATAATATTTCTAGCGATAGCGGCAAAATGCGAGAATATCGCTGGAAAACCAGCGATATTCTTGCATTAACGCTAAGGTGGATTCAGCATTAGAATCCACCTCCTATACCTTAAACAGGTAAGTCATAGTCAGTAGCAGGTGTTAAAATCTAGCGATAAACGCGCTTAGCGTGATTTATTTTATCGCTTCGCCTGCCTTGATAATAGGGGTTAGTGGTGTTAGCGACTGTTTACAGTCGCTTTTAGTGGGGAACGCCTACCTTGCATGTCATTAGCGATAAATATCGCTGACATGCAAGGCGATGTAATTCCCGGCCTCTAACGCCTGAAAGCTGTCGCTAACGCCTGTTAGCGACAGCTTGCTAATAGGGCGTTAAAAATATCGCCGATTTAGTGGCAAAAAGTGCCGCTAAATCGGCGATGAAGCCCTTGATAATATGCCCCCTAGTTGTTATGAATAAGGCAAGAATCCATTACTACACAAGGTTTTTATAAGCATACGTTCCCTCACAGGAAAAGGACTCCCTCACCAGTGTAAGGGTCAGTGCCCTAGGCCCTCATGTAGTGGCATTAATGACACACACACATAGTTATGGGTAATCTGGAACTGGCCCAGGGCACGTGTGCAACGCCCCTTCTATTAGCAGGGTCACATGTCTGTGTTGGATGGGTGTGGGGTGAGTGTGGAAGCCAGCCCTCGAGGAGTGGCTGGTGGAAACACATTATTTAGAAACACTAGAACATGGCCAGCTGGTCACTACATCCCTCCCAAATTTTATTGAAAAAGGAACAACAAGTCCAACCTGCGGGAGAGGACAGAATGACAAAACAAAACTCCACTGAGTCTATTCAGGTTGCTTGCAGGACAGGATGAGTGGACAGGTACAGCTGGGAGCTCCAGGCATCACGGCACGCCTCCGTTGTTTAACCAGATTACTCTGGGCATGAATGGCAGTAGGAAGGAAGTCTGGATTTCTTATTCACCAGCCCAAATAGTCACAGTCCACCAGTCCACCAGGGCTGCCTCCTGCCCCACCTGGTCTCACTGTGTGGATGTCGATTTACAATATCCACTGTGATGGTGCATCTGGAGCAATGGTGGAGTCTGCTTTCAACAATGACGCCTTGGCGCAAGGATAGCAAGCCTCCCAAGACTGAAGATATCACTTCAATGGTTGAAGAGTCATCCTCGGATGCCGCTGTGCTTCCTGTTGCCCGATTGTGGTGCAACCTCAGGATTCCCTCTCTTACCAGGACTCTTCTCTCACAGGACATCCATGAGGCCCTTGACCCCAGCTTCCTCTGGACTGTTTGGACTGCGTGGTAAGTCGCCCAAGCTGCACAAAGTGGCCACTGGGGGAACTGCCTACAGGACCACATACAAATCACTTGTTCTGCCACATGGGTGGTTGTTTTAGGATCTGAGTACTCTTGCCATCGGACTCTGGAGCACAAGCATCTGCTAGTCTTGTGATAACCAGACTCTGACTGTGACCTCAAAGCTTCCCGGTACCTGCTGTGGAGCTGCTGCAGACACATCTCTTGTGTCGGGATTCCCCTCTCACTGGAATTCCCTGAGGCCCTTGCCCCTGGATTGCCACGGGCCTGTGTGGATTGCTCGGAGCCTCTTTTCGACCCTCTGACCGAGGTCAGTGAGGAAGCCTGAACAGGACCACAACCAAGTCTCTCATGCAACCCCAAAGGTGAATGGTACGAATGGTTGAGTATGCTTTTCTCAGCAGGTGTTATTTTCACTGGTGCACACAGATGGTTTCTGGGCGGCCAGCCTCCCATGACACCAAAGATGCCTCGTTGAACTCTGGGTGTTTCATAGGCACAGGGCTACACTCTAGATGTCCAGCGCTCCTTGGATGTTCTTAGTGATGCACTTGATGATTATGACATTCATAGTTATCAGTCTATAATTTGCACTGTGGCAGGTGTCTACTACACATCTTTCTTGTCTTCCTTTATCTTTTTCACACTCTAGTGCTGTGGCTTTGTGCCACACTCTTCTTTTCCTTTCCCATCTTCTTTACTTCCCTTCTTCTCTTCTTACTTTTGACCAGGTCTCTCTATGTGATGTGCACTTCACTTGGACCATCCTGGTCAGGTCCTACCCCTTAGGACTGACTCTCTTCTCCTCTGTCTCTACTGACCAGGCCTCTTGTGTGAACTTCTTTTCACAGGGACCTCCCTGGTTGTGTCCTGTCCTCCCTGTAGGACTTGACTCTTCTTTTTGTGGTAAACCTCTCACAGGTCTTCTCTCTGTGGACCTCGCACAGGTCTTCTCATCATGGACCTCTCACAGGTCTTCTCTTCATGGACCTCTCACAGGTCTTCTTGTCGTGGACCTCTTGGAGGTCTCCTTGTCATGGATCTCTCATAGGTCTTGTCTTCGTCTTCACTCGATGATGCACCCCTTGCACCTCAAGGCTATGGCGTGGTGGCACTTTCTTTCCTTTCCATTCCTTTCTTTGCTCAACGGTGTCATGATGTGCCTCGAAGCTGTGCCATCATAGAGCTCGCTTCTGCCTTCACTCAGGCAGTGTTCACAGGCTCTGTCACACCCTGTGACAACTTTGGTCCTCTTCCTCGCAGGGCTCTCTCACTCCCGGGCTCCTGCCTGTGCTGTCCAATCTCCGGATGTGGTCCACTGCGCACCTTAGATCCTTCATACTCTCAGTCTACTTCAGGGGCACCCTCTGCTGGTGCCTTGCGCGGTTGGTCCTCTCTCTTGCGGTGATGTATGTCTGAACTTCTCGTGGGGATCAACAGTCTCTTAATACAGGGGTTCACAGCCTCTCCCCTTCACAGTTCATGCCCCTGGGGGCTGTTACCTCTTCAGTACTAGGCTACAGCATCCCTCTTTGTGCAGCAGGCCATTTCCTCTGTCCCAGGGGTATTTGGCTGCTGCATTGACCATCCATGGCCACTGGCACTACCACAGCCTCTTCATATGCCCCGGCAGCTTTTCTTGGCAGGGTTATCTCTGGGCAGCTTGGGGCTCTTTTACTCCATGGTGTGCCCAGTCTCTCCCCATGCAAGCCTAAAAAAGCATGTCTCGTGGGGGGGAATGCCTTCCTTTTCCCCCCTCTCCAATTTATCACCTTGCCACTGAGGATTCCTGATCTGAAGCTTGTTGACTGCGCTGCTGCTGTGGGCCGCCAGGTGGCACTGCAGTCACCTTACTCAAGCGGCAGCAGATACTGGCAGCATGAACATCCAAAGTCCATCCCGCGTCCGCAGGTAAGGACACGTGGTACCACTGAGAACCGAAGGGTACCGCAACTTCTTTTTCTCTTCTATTCTTAATATTTTCTTTTCTCTGGAGATCAATTTCAGCAGCACATGGCTGCTATGGCAGGTGCGGCAGGGTTTCTGTGGAAGTTCGTGTCCCCACAGTTAGGCAGCAGGCTCTCATTCATTACGGTCCATGCACGGGCCTCACACTGTGCTAGCGTGGTCTCGTTCAGCCCTGCGCCTCCCACCTGCGGGAAATACATCTGCTGGCAGCAGGCTAGCTTCGTGGGACGTCCTCCACCGACCCGCAGCTAAGTACCTTCATTGGGCAAACACTGTGCTCCAGTGCACGTGCGGTGGGACGTTCTCATAGAGCAGCAACACCTCTTTGCCCACACCGAGCAGTGCTCATCAGGTAGGTTGGCGCGCGGTGCACTGCTCCCTTGCTGGTTGCATTGGCTCCTACCCAGTCTTGCTTCTGGTGCTTCCAGCACTCTCCTGGCTGGTTGACTACAGGCTGCCTCCTGTGGCGTGGCATGCTGAGCTGCTGGTGGGTGGCAGCTTTCACTAGGGGGGTGCCACATTCACGTCACCCTTTAGAGCCTCAGCAGCTTCAGGGGCGCTGCTGCCTTCACGGGTGCAGCCGGACCTAGGTGTACCGAAAGGCCATGCCTCTCTCAGCCCTTTTCACTGGATGGGGCCAATGGGCAGCAAAGGGTCAAGAAGGCTGGAACAGGCTTCCCCCACGCTGGGACAGACTCAATCACGTCCCACTGCAGGGGTGTCCCACATTCCGGACGCAGCATATACAGTCCATTCCCTCTTACTGGTGGGCAGTGTTCCCCCTCGCCGTGCTGGCCAGCAGTGTGCAGGCACCACGGACACGGTATGGGCTGCCACACGTACCCGGTTCTCCACCTCTCCTGCTGTATAACAGTCTACCCGGGGTTCACTTCATGCCCAGCAGGTAACTGGCCACAACGTACGACTTCTGGCAGGGTATCGGGCTATATAGGGAATCCCTCCCAACTTAGTGATCTGGCCTGGGGACTTTGTTGGAGGCCAATTTTGCCCACCGAGAAGCCCTCTCTGGGCTGTGCCTGACCTCAAGATGGCGGCTATGGCCATCCCTGTCTACCACCGCAGAGGGCTACGGTGTCTTCGAGGCGCTCCCAAACCTACGCCCTTACACAACAAACCCCCCCCCCCACAACATTCCTCCCCCTCGAACGAAAGTCTAAAATGGGAACTGGCTGTTTGTAACTCCAAGGTCAGAATCCCTTGCCTGACCCCAAGATGGCTGCCACAGTGTTCCCTATCACGTTGTGCTACTCCTCTGAGAACAAAACCGGACTCCGATCATTCCTCGAACACATCCCCCACCCGGCCTACCCTTCAGGATACCGAATCTGTGAACCTACCTCTGACCGTGGAGACCTAGCTTTTTGGCCGATGCCCGGTGGAGCTACTTGATAGCTATAGAGGAGATGGGCTGTTGACTACCCCTTCTGCCGTCACCTACCCAGCCGGACATTGGGGAGCCCCTACTTCGTCTCTCCTTCGTACTCTCCCTCCTACCCCTTACTCCACCCACTTTCTCCTTTACGCTCCATTTACCCCCCTCTTTGCCCTCTAATTGGTTTTGGTTTTTTTTCATTGAGACCTAGCCGCTTGTCTGATGCCCGGTGGAGCTACCTGATAGCTACAGAGGAGATGGGCTGTGGACTTCCCCCTCGGCCGTCACCTACCCAGTCAGACTTTGGGCAGACTCTCCTTTGTCTCTCTATCCATCCTAACTCCATCCTTTCGCCCTCCTACACCTTTACCCCACCCCCTTGCCCTTCTAAGCTCCATTTATTTCGTCTTCCAACGCTCTTGAAATGTTTTCTTGTTAACTGATGTAACTTGTAACTGATGTAATTTTGTTGGAACCTTATGTAAAGCGCTCTGATACCTCCGGGTCTGGCCAACGCTATATAAAACTCAAATACATTTAAAAAAAAAATAAGGGTGTGCCCTAACAGCGGGCTACACTCACCCCCTCGTCAAATGTCAGGACTGCAGCTGCATGCGGGTCCAACCCGCTCGTTGCGATTGTAAGGGTCAGGGCCCTAGGCTCTCATGTAGTCGCATCAATGACATGGACACATAGTAATGGGATCTGGAACTGGCCCCGGGCACATGCGCCCAGACCCTTTCATTAGCAGGGTCACCTGACCGGTGACACCTATGATGGATGGGTGTGGGGTGAGCGTGGAAGCCAGCCCTCTAGGAATGGCTGGTGGATACACATTTAGAAACACTAGAACTTAACCAGCCAGTCACTACAGCCAGGTTGAGCACAACCGCTGTGCACCCCACCGCAACTTAGGCCTAAGGACCGTTTCAGTGGTGTAATGGAAGATGATGGGGCTCCCCTGTACAATGTGAAGAGGAACCCCTGAGTCTCTCACGTCTCACAGACATTCATTTCCCTTTGGCTGACTGAGGGCCTCCTGACGGGTTGGGGGCCCGCCTACGCTACAGGGGCTGGACGGACCTGTGTTACACCTCTGGAACTTTTTACTCTCATGGGGAATTCATAACATTCCACACAGTTGCTTCAGCATTCGAAGTTGAGTAGAACATATTATAACATACGGGGAATAACAAGAAGACTGTTTTTTTCCAGGGATGGAAGGCCATTCAGAAATGCCTTTTAGTACATTAAGGCCACTCTAGGCAGCTGCCTTACTTCACTCTACAAGAAGACACCAGATAACAAACGGCCTCAGAAATGACCTTGTCGCTTGCAGCAGTGAGTACCCAAATGACAAATTGTCGTTTTGCCTGAGGCTCTGAAAATCGTTGCACAAGAGCCGAGAGAATGGCAGGTTTAATAATTACTTCGAAACGGGGAAAATCGATGGAATGTTCTGTCAAGTCTCACCTACCCCTCGCTGCAATTTAAGTTCAAATTACCATCGAAAATAGTTTTCAGCGTTTTCCTAAATGATCAATCAATCTGCAAAAGTGGTTTCCATTTCAAAACAAAATCCTGAAACATAAACGTTTTAATGGACCTTTTTTCTTGAAAGGCACGATCAGAGCCAATCTTTAAAATACACACGAAGGCGGTGAGTTTATTTCAAACGCTCAGAAGAACATTTGTGATGTCGAAGGCGCGAATGTGGTCTAGATCTGACGCAGGCGTCAATATCCAGGGAAACCGCTGTCTCCAAAGCCGAGACAGCTGATGGACAAATATGCGTTTCCGAGCTTTTTCAGAATAAACAAGCCTATAGTGGTTAGGTTGAAAACCACACGGCCATTATTTCCAGTTAAAATTGTATTCTACTTTTTCTGGATTACATTCACGTCAAATCTTTTTCCCTTCCTCCTGGAGTCAGGCGTCGTCAGGGAGTACAACATTAGTATTGACAAACCTGGCGGAATATTCAGATTTATTTATTACTTCAACGCAGATAATTCTACCGGTGTTGATAAAAGCACAATGCTGTGCATTTGCAGGGCCAAGACGTCCATCTTAGATTTCTCGCTGTCATCGCAAAGCAGCAGCTTCCGCCTGTCAGCGCGCCGTGCTGTCCTGTGCAGATAAGATAGAATTGGGATGGTTGTAGGTCCGGTCAGACAAAAGACTCGAGTTTCAGCTCAAGTGTCAGGGCAGGCGAGAAATCCATTATCCCAGCCACGTATCAATGCTCAATTCCCAACTCCCACCCCTCTCATTCGCCTACATTCACAGCAAGCTAGAATTCTCATGTTTTGTGCTCAAGTGCCTTGGAGATTATATGACTGTGTGATTTTGTTACCCTAAAGTGCTGAATTAATCAACTGAATAGCAGTCGCGGCTCCTGGAGGGAGTGCTGCGGGGGGGTGGGGCAGAGCGGGGGAGGGGCAGGGTGGGGGGTAGTAAACTCCGGCATACGGCCGAACGGAGTTAAGTACATAAATAAGTAAATAAAACGAATTACATTGCGTGCGCCGCATCGCCATTTGGAGCCACGACTGCTGAATATCAGTATACTGTCATCTTTAATTAGTAGTTTAGCAACAAGGTATGGGGGTCGCTATGAATTCGTTGAAGGCCACTAGTTTGTGCTGAGAAGTGGCAAAAGGAAGAAGGAAGGCGCTAGTATTAGTTGCCCATGTTGAACATTATTGACCCTCCTACACCCCACCCAGTAGGTAGCCACTGTGTCACGGGCCCTAGTGCAAGGAAGGGAAATGGGCCACTGTCTGCTGTTTGAAGTATAAAATACAGCAATAATCAGGGTTTAGAGGGCTACACTGGGCCCCGGTGCCACTGCACCTGCTGCACTAATAGAATTTATGTCCTTAACCCTCCCCCCATAATTCTGGTATTCCTTCCTTCTAAAATAAATGCGCCCGCCCCCTTTAAAAAACACATTTTTATAATGGAGAGATGTTGCGTTTGTGTCCCTGTATAGCTTTGTCAAGAATGTGCCCTCAATGGCGCTGAATATATTGATCCCAGAAGGATGACAAGCTGAGGCGGCTCTGACAGGATTTCACTATGTTATGTGCAGCCTGCCCAAAAATCTTATCAACAAACACTCAAGTCACTAAACTAGCTGCCAAATTTGGAAAAACAGCTTCATGACTTTAGTACTTACTGAAGCTAACCTGCTTTCCTTAAAGAATATAGATTCGGAAATGCAGATATGTAATCAATTTGACTGTATGATTAACACCAATGAATAAAAACATAATTAAATCTGATGAAGTTAGTATAATTTCCACCACTTATATATAAACTTTGGCAACGCCAATAGTTCTGGTATTCTGATATTGGGAAACCAGCAACTTTTGTATTTACGTTTTTTCAAACATATGCAATACACATTAAAAGTGCAAAAGTAATAAAATGTAAAAAAAAAGTACAAATGTCATCCAAAGGTGGAGTGCTTCTGTTTGTCCAAACAAAATATATTGACTCATCACAAAAATAAATAAATTGACTCATCACAAAAATAAATAAATTGAATGAAAACATAGATTGGCCTACCAGTCTTGGCTCTGAAGTAAAGTGCTTTCTTGGCGGACAATACAATGACCACATTTGCTTAAAGAGTGTTTAGGGTGTGGGGTGGGTGTAACGGAAGTGAGGGCTGAAGGGGGGTTGGTATTACTTCTTGTATAGGATGACAAATTGAATGTCTATGTCATTAACGAGAGACTGGTATAGTAGTGGTAGTTTCCTGCACTTTTCATTTTATCTAAAACCTAATAAATAAATATACTGTTACTAATGTTTATTATCTGGCCCTATACATCATAAATGTTTGCTCAAGCGCAGAAGTTAGTTTGCCTTCAAACTATGACAGAGTTTGTTTTTGTCGGAATGCACTAAATGTGTTTTAATAAAAGAAATGTTCCCAAAATGACATGTATTATACGAAATACATTACCCCAATATCTAAAATAGTTTTTTGTGATGTATACCTCGCATGGAAAAGTCGAGCAGAATAACAACTGCAGACTTATTTGAGGAGAACTGTTCTTTAAGAAAGACAGGGGTATATTCTCAAGGAGTTATCACCGCGTTAGCTGCACTTTTCTGCCGCTAATGCGGCGATAATTTTATCGCCCTATTACCAAGCTGTCGCTAACAGCTGTTAGCGACAGTTTTTAGGTGAAAACGTCCGTTGCAAAGATCGCCACTTCTGTTAGCGATAATTATATGCAGGAGAGGCGTTCCCGTGCAAAAACGGCTGCAAACCCCACTTCTCCATATTCACAAGGGGATCCTTGAAGTCCTGAAGACCAAAAAAACTGTCTCTAACTGCAGTCTGAGCCAGTTACTTAAGACCAGAAAATAGCTGGTCTTAAAAATGGGGATAACACTTGGGGCCTCATCCCAGCAGGTTTTGGTGCTGGACAGCGCTGCAAGCAATGTTGCAGCACTGCCCTGCGACAAAACTACTGTTAGACCTGGCATCCTTGGCGTGGGTCTCGCTTCCATTTTTTCATAATGCCTCCACTGTTGTCGATATGTTTTTGCTGGACTAGATGCTCATGGGCACTTTGCCACTGCTAATCAGTGCCAAAGTGCAAGTGCTCCCTATTGTAACTTGTGATGTGAATTAGTGACTCCATGATTGGATGATTGGTTTACTTGTCAGTCCCTAGTACAGTGCACTGAGTGTGCCCAGGGCTGGTAAATCCAATGCTGCTGGTGGGCTTGCAGCACTGGTTGTGCCACCCACAGAAGCAGCTTGTAAAATATGTCTCAGGCCTGCCATTGCAGAGCCTGTGTGCAGCCTAGGGCTGCCATGTCGACTTGGTGAGTGCACCCACTTACCAGTCCCTAAACCTTCCCTTTACTGCATGTTGGTCATCCCTAAAGTAGGCCCTAGGGCAGGGTGCATTGTAAGTATAAGGTAGGACATGCCCTGGTGTGTGTGGCATGTCCTAATAGTGAATTACAGCCATTTTCGTTTTTCACTATTGCAAGGCTACCTGTTCCCCATAGGCCAGAATGGGCAGATTGATTATAACACCTTATAATCTTATCTGACTCAGGGAACTAGGTAGAAATTCGAGTTTAGTATGCCTGAACTCAGAATGATAAAATACATCTTTTAGTGAAGTTGGTTTTAACATTCTGTGTTTGAAAATACCACTTTTAGAAAGTGGGTATTTTCTTGCCTAACTATCCAGCCTGCCTCTGCCAGCTTGTGTATTGTGTGTCTGGTTTGTGCGTGACAGGGGCTGGGGGTGGCCACAGAAGACAGGGTGAGGCAGCCCAGGGCTGAATAGAGAGATCTGCATCCAGAGTGGAGGGAGGAGTTGCATCTGGGTCTGAATAGGGCTGTGCCTGCCTGCCACAATGCTGGCTCCACCCCCTGCCGGGCGTCTGAGTACCCTGCCCCACATTCTGAGAGGAAAGAAGGAGTCATGTACACAGAGTGCTCCTAAGCTGCACAGAACTGGTTTAAGCTAGGCAAAGGCCTCTCTGCCTCCAGAGAACAAAGAGAAAAGGAGTATAAGTACTGGGGCCCAAACCCAGGGACTTTAGATCACTTTTGGGAACAAGAAGAAACCTTTGCTGAGGAGCGGAACCAAGAAGAAACTGAGGAGAGACTATCCCTAAGCTGAAGTGCTGCTTGGGGGATTGGCCTGCAGTGGTTTGCCTGACTGCCAAAGAAAGGAGAAAGGAACTTTTGCTTTGCTGTGACTTTCATCAACTTGTGAAGGATGTCCAAGGGCTTGGAAGAGAGCTTGCCCCCTGATCGAAGTCCCAGGACCATTGGACTTCACCCCCTTTGTGAATTGCTGCTGGAAACTCTGTTTCAGTGGCTACAGAGGTAGGGAGCTGTGACCGACTCTCCCGACCGGCTCGGTGTCCAGTTGGCACCGCATCGAGCAACGCCTGCATCTTGCAACGCACGGCCTTGGTCTCACCGACTCCGTCAACGAGCCGCTGCCTGCACCGTAACCTGTGAGCACCGCACCTTGCAACGCCTCGCTACACTGAATCCATCTGGTCCGACCGACACGGTCACTGTTGCTGAGTTCGAGTCCTGTGACCGCACCAGAGTTGGGCACCGCCTTGCAAGCTTCACGACGCACCGCCCGACTTGCACCGCTGTCCGGACTGATCGACGCCTGCTCCCGAATCCGGCTCCGTCGCCACACCGTAACCTGCCAGCAACGCATCGAAGCACCGTCTCGCCCTGCAACGCACGGCCTTGGTCTCACCGACTCCGTCTCGACGACGTCAACGAGCCGCTGCCTGCACCGCATCGAGGGACAACGCATCCTGCAACGCTTCCATTTTGCAACGCAACCGCGACGAACAGCCATCCGGCTCTCACGCCCGTGCCTGCCGCTTCAAGTAAAAGGTACTGTGACCGAGTCCGTCTACGCTGTGTTGGCCCGTATCGACGCGGTCAGCTGGATTTGATAGACTCTGTTTGTTCTTTACATCGCAGTGGCCAGAGAAGGCTACCGACTCGCACAGAACCTTGAATTAAGCCTTTTTGATAAGAACTAAGCATTCTTGACAGTATTGTGGATTATTTTTGTCGTTTATGGTCTTGTGATAAATCTATATAAAGTATACCTATTTTTATAAATATATAACCTGTGTGGTGTCCATTTGTAGTGTTGTCACTTGATTACTGTATGTGTTCACAAATGCTTTACACACTGCCTCTGAACTAAGCCTGTCTGCTCGTGCCAAGCTACCAAGAGGGTGAGCAGGGGTTATTTCAGGAGTGTACCTACTTTCCCTGACTAGACTCAAGGGTCCCTATTTGGACAAAGGTACCTACCTCTGCCAACTAGAGACCCCCAAATCTAACAACTACAGTTCAGGAATGCGCACCATCAATAAGATAGTGCGCATCCAGTCATGAAAAGTGTTGCAGCGCTGCGACAAGTCAGCGTTGCAACACTTCTCACTACGCCCTTCTTGCGACAGCATGGATGCGCTGTATTCACTGGACAGAGCTCCATGACGCAAGTATTGACAGATACGTCAGGAATCCTGACGTATCTGTCTGCGCTAAAGTCACGCATTGCTGCAGTCGTGTCACAACCATGACGCAACTCCATCAATGCATGGGGCCAGCCTATCCCTGTGGCACTGCGTCACCCTCACGCATGCCATCAGGCAGGCGGAAGGTACTGACGCAGTGCCGTTCATGAGGGGTGCCCGAATGTCGGCGCTGTTGTAGATCCATCGGTGGTGGTTGCGCACTGCGGTGTCATCATTTGGAAGCATAGGTGGAGTGTTGGTGCGGAGGGAGTTGATGAGACGTTCTTCGGTGGCCTTGATCCAGCTGCGAGGGGGTGCGATGATGGCAGTAGCGTCCGGTGGGCAAGGTGAAGACGTGATGTTACCAATGATGGTCGGTCCAGGAGAGTCCGTTGTTGTGGCCGTAGTTGAAGTTCCCGCTGGCGGAGGTGACATGCTCGACCGTGTGTCCTGCTATGTGGCTTGATGAGGTGACTTGCTGCTTGCGTCTGATGTAGGGGACCTTCACCAGGAGGGGGGGTGTTCTGGTCACTCTGGTTGTCCAGGTGGAACTTGAGTTCACCGAGTAGGATGTCTTCGGTGGATGGGAGACCCTGGGGTGCCATGAGGTCTACAAGGGTATTGGAGAATGGGGGGCCATGGCCCGGGGGGCCTGCACATGAGGGCGCTGCAGAGGATGTACTTGGGCTTGGTCCGGATCTGGGAGTTGAGGTGGTCCATGGTCACTCTTGGGTCATTAGAGTGCGTGGTCAGTCGGAGTGTGCTTCTGAAGGTGATGGCAATGCCTCCTCCTTGACGGTCGGGGTGCTCCGTGCGGGTGATACTGCAGCCGTCAGTGATGGCGATGGCGATGTCCGGTCCGGAGCAGAGGTTGGTCCTGGCAGGCGAGGTGGCGTCCAGGGTTGATGGCGAGGAGGGTGCTGGCATTGTAGCGGTGGAGTGTACAAGAGGAAGGGTCCTTGGTGCTGAGCGCTGTCCAGGGGCAGACGGATGCAAACGGCACAGCCTATGGGTTGCCTTTGGCCCGGGAGACGACCATTACAATGCAGGCAGTACATCGTTAACAACGCAACTCTGACAAAGCAGGTGCCTTTACATCGTATTTGATTACAACGCATTGTGAGGTCAGTAATGGGGTAATTAAAAGTTTTTCGGGTGGGTATGGGTTTTGGATGTTTGATCAGGAAATTGGGGTGTGTTTTGGGGTAAAATATGAAAATTGGGGTGTGTTTTGGGGTAAAATAAGAAAATGGGGGAGTGTTTTGGGGTAAAATATGAAAATTGGGGTGTGTTTTGGGGTAAAATAAGAAAAGTGGGGTGTGTTTTGAGGGCTCAAAAAGGAATTCAAGGGTTCACGGTTGGGTTTGGGGTGCAAAGGTTAGTTTTGGGTTGCACTCACGGAAGTGGGAATAGTGATATTTATGTCTCCGCTATGCAACACATACTCCACTGTAGCAATGTGCCTAGTATTAGTATGCAATGGAATGGAATGCGATGTCATGGCATGCGTCGCAACTACGTATGTGCCTTTGGCACACGAGTGGTATGCCCGCTGTGCATGGGCGCACAGCCGCCGTCATTGAGAAGTGGTGGGGGGGGGGGGCTGGACAGCTGTGAGGTGGTAAACGCCGGAAAGAACACTGGATGGGATGGGGATGTATGTGTGAGCGGGTGTTGCAAAAATTTAAATGAGGGAAGTCTTACCTCGAAGTCGGGTCCCGTGTCTTCGTAGCTCCTGCTCTCCTGCGTCTGCTTCCAGGAAAAGGAAATAGGCAGCCAGGCTCCCTCCCCTGAGTCAATTACAATGCAGCGATGCAGTGGTGGGATTGATAATTGGCAACGGGACAAGTCATGCAGCCAGGGGCCGGAGGGGTGGGCATGTTCTCCATGCAGGCTGTAATGCAGCCTGCATTGCGAACATGGAAGTGCGCATGACTGCTTTGGGCGGCCTGAGTGGGCAGACCAAACAGACATTGCGCACTTGAGTGGGCATGCCAATCTGCCCCTGCCCAGCTCCGTGTTTGGAGCAGTCCTACAGAGGATACATAGCATGATTACATCAGTTGGTTATCATCATGTGATGATTGTTCCTCTTCTGCACTGCTTGAGGCAGTGGGGCAACGCTCTTCCGCCATAGCGGAAGAACCGCCACTGGGGGTGCGTCATCTACATGTGATAGGCCTGAGCGACTCGCCCCCCGACCCTCCTGCCCTACACGTCCCACCTTCTCCTTACCTGGACTGCAGTATTTTCAGTACGTTTGTGTGTCTGTCACTCCCCTTTTTCTCATTCTGCCGTCTCTGTCTCTAACACTGCTGTGATTTCAGACTGCCCCTCGCTCTCCTGTTTTTTTATATTTGTGTGTCTCTTCCTCTTCACCAGTTCTAGGGATGGTGGTTTACCCCATTCGGATTACAATGCACGGTTTGCGGCAAGGTTTCCATGCCGACCTTTCTGACATGGAAACCCTGTCGGAAAGTATGTTTGGGGGCCCCTAGCAGGGCCTCCTTTCCCTTGCGGCCTCCAGTTGGGGGCCGAGGGGGCACCCATGGTGCCCCCTTGTTATTCACTGCAACTTGTGGCAGGCACCCTGAGATGCCTGCCATGGGGTGCAGGCATTAACACAATCTCTCATTTCTCTATGGGAGCTTGTATTACGGCCGGTTCATGGGCTTAACACAAGCTCCCATAGAGAAATGGGAGGATTCGGTCGGTCAGTCCCGTTCCCGCCATGGTGTCGGTCGGAGGAAACTCTGACCGACATCGTAATAGGCCCCCTAAATGTCCATTACCGTGATTGTAATTAACTAATGCAATAAAGATTTGTTTTGACTTTGACTATTAATAACTCCAATGTAGCAATATTTTTTGTAAAGCATATTTAGGACACTTATGTCAGGCAATATTTTACAACAATGTACTGGTCCCATTACTCCTGTGCACAACCAACAAATGAGTAGTTAGTGGACACACAGAAGATGGGGAAGAGGATGAGAAAGAGGAAAACCAGAAAGGTCCATCTTGCTGGATGTTTGCAAAATACACTCTGCCTTCAGTCTGTTTAGCAAGTAGCGATGAATCCTAGAACATGGAGAGTAGACAACAGTACTACACTTCACAACTGATACAACCTTCTTTTGCCATATTCAATCCCAGTACATTCTCTGGCAATATCTCCTCAATCCTCTTCGTTTTTACTGCTCCTCAACTTCATGTTCTGGTACAGCCACTACTAACTAGCCTTCAGAATGAATCCCGGAGATAACATACAGATTGACCACGCGTGACCAGACCAACGTGTTAGCGACTCGAGTTCCTGTGCCTTCATTGTGTGCTTCTACATTGGAACACTTCTACTGTACGAGGTCACTTCACGTGTACAGAAATCCGTTTTCTTCACACATGTTGCTTTTCACAACCTTTGATTAGTTCAGAAAATGTGCTGCTCCTGCAGAGTCTTAGGTTAGTTCATGCAGTGGGTTGGCTCATTGTGGGTTATTGTGCTGATTGGCCACACAATTTGGTTAGTTCTGCAGATGAGTCATTATTGTATTCCAGGTTATTATTTCTTTTGCATGAATGCACACGCTTCCTTGTTCTTTTTGTAATGTTCTATTCCTCAGTTCCTGCACACTCAAACAATCCTAAAGATGCTGCGCTTCTGAAATCCAAGGCATCTAGGCTGAATAGGAGGTCTTGCCACAGCAGCTGGTCAGTATGCGAGCCAATAGATTCCCCAATATTCTGGTCAGCTGACTAACCATTGATTTGCTATTTATAATGGTGGCAATAAAATGGCTCCTAGGGCCTGGGTTCCCGACGAGGTCTCCAAAATCCCCAGTCTTTCGAGAACACCAAACCTCAGCCCTCAATGCCAGCAGCAAAGCCCAGGTGAATCCATGCATCCAATCTGGAAGCCATAGGACATTCACCGTCAGCCTGTCCTGCCAGGCCTCCTGTACTGTTAGCCAGCGGGTCACCGAGGCTTCTTTGCAAAAGACTGCTTTGGTTTGTGGTCTGCGGGGGCTTTTGGTGCTCTCCTGCAGATGACCAGGAGACAGTTGAGGGTGTCAGAAAGACAGCTTTGGACAGAAGCAGTGGGTTTAGGTGGCCAATTCAAAGCTCGACTCTGCTTATGTTTTTGGGATTTATGACAAGTACTCAACAGACTGCAAATGTCTTCTCTAGCCAGATGCAAAAACAGGAACTGTCCAGCCATAGTCCTATTTGAGATTCATGTTGTGCTTGTATTGGATAATTGTGATGTATAGGAGTAAGGGTTCGTATATTGATCCTATTCAATGATAGGGCATGCATTTAACTTTTCCTATGAAATTTCTAAATAAATACATGTTTGCTTGATGTACAGCGTACGACTTGTCTAATGTGACTCAAAAGCAAGGCACGCAAAACAAAGAAAAACAAACATATAAGTAAACCATCGACTAATTACAGGATGCAAAAAATCTTAGCGCATTACAAAGCTAACTCACAAGGGACCCTGGGGCATATTCACAAGTAGTTATCGCCGCGTTAGCGGCACCTTTCTGCCGCTAATGGGCCTATCGCTAGGTATCGCCCGCTAACGCCGGTTTTCATATCGCCATCGCGCTGATGTTAGCGGCAGTTTTCACCGCCGTTCGCTGATACTATCGCCATGTAGCGACGGCTTGTTAATACGCCGCTAACATGGCGATAGTTTTCAGGGTTAGGCAGCGATAAAGAAACTGCCGCTAACTGGCGTTTGCAATAGGTATCGCCGGTCCTTGTGAATATGCCCCACATTTTCTACTCAAATAGATTTCCATCAAGCACAAATAACAAAAAATATCGTGTTATGGAAATAATGAAAATGTTGCAAATTTCACATAATGTGAAAATCAGGAATCATGCTATATTATATCAGTGTAATCAAACATAGGCCATAGGCTTCTCAGCGCTACAGGAAAGACACTATTGGCAGAATGATAGCACATTAGGGTGAGTATTGCCATGTTTTAACTACATGCCAAACTGTGAAACAGTACATTCTATTGACAAAACGCTTTCGGGGAGAACCATACTTGACGATTGTAAATAATGCAGATCATCGTTTTTTATTAACAAGGTTCAGGTTAACATAATACATTGGTTCCTAGCTGTTCCAAAGGGATTTCACGAGTTGGGAGGCTTAAAACTGTGTCCTTGCGACATTTTTTCTGAGCAAGACACCATGCATTTTATATTCTTCTGTGATGTTTATAGTACAATAAGGCACACATTTATTATTCCCTTGCATGGAAAAAATCAATTTGCACAAGTGAAGTCAGCATTGCTGTATTTACAAATGCTTCCTTCCCCCTGTGTCTGTTTTGAGGTTGCACGTTTCCTTTCTGGTGCCCTTAGACTTAGGATAAATGAATGGTCAATTACAGTTTGGATCCATGCTGATGCTCAATGCCAGTATATTTCTCTCATTGCTGCTGCTTGCATGGTGCTTCCCATTTGAGTATAGAAGAAGATCAGGCATGGGTAAAATCTTAATTACTCTGGCATAATTTGTGTAATTTTGCATTATGCGTGTCGAGCGAAATTCTTGAAATTACACCATTACGCCACATCTTGTAATAACACGCCATTTGAAGTAACCATTCATAATAAAAATGTAACCAGGAACGAATGCTTGTGTCAAAAGTTGACACTGGGGCACACTTTACCCCTTTAATTTGCAAAGTGTAAACCCTCAGTTTCTGACAGTTTCTAACAGTGTACGCAGGGACATAACACAGAGCTCTACCATAGCTTAATTTGTGCCTGTGGTTTTGCTGCTCCGCACCAGCACTTAATTGTCAGCACTGGCTCCAGTGACAGTCCACCAAATGGTGGTGCTGTCTTTTTAATTTTGAGATGAGCACAACAACCGTGTTTATTAAGTCAATTTAAAATGAAAATGAATAATAATACCAGCCTCTCATGACATTATTACAGCTTTGTGTTTCCTGAAATAGTCTGAATTGTCTCACTTGTAGGAGAACGATGGTTAGGTGTTATGTTGGTATTATCATTGGCAGTGCTGGCAGGATATGGGTGGTACAGCCTTTTGAGATTTTTTTGACAAATTAAGCACTGGCCACTCTGCAGTCTTTTCGGGGCAGGGAGCCCCTTCAGCGGCAGAGGCTTCTGAGCGAAACTAAGGTCCCAGCACTTATTCAACTTGAGTGCTGGCTACAACCTTGAATGAGAAGTGAAAGAAATGGACTAAGAAGAAAAGACAGGACAAATAGAGTTATCCCCTCAACAAGGGAAGGGGGGATTTTGTTCAATACCTACAGAAGACACAAAAGGAAAAGAAAAAGATTTTTTCTTTTCATAAAACCCTCACCCACCCAGGTTTCCCCTTGGTGGCATGCTTCATCATTGGGTCCATCCCTGCCCTCTACGGACAGGGGCGTGCTGCTACCAACGGATACGCGGGAGCACTAATTTGTTAAATATTTTACCTAGTCTGTACCCCCAGTATTATTTTTCACCTGCTCAATAATACAAAGCATGAGCGGGAGTTTTACATAAGTGTGCCAAAATTCCCTCTTTCCTAGTACACAGTTTACTTTAAATGACAAATTGAGCGAATAAATTCACCGTTAGGGCTCTACCATTTTTCCTCATGCAACATGAATAGGTTAAACAATATCATTCATTCATTGGTGTAATAAGGTTACATTACTGCGGAGTTGTCTGGCAACGTACGATAACTGACCAACTACCCTTCTGTCTATTTTGTCTCTTTGTATGTGCCAATAAAGTTATGAATGCCATTACCAGGCATCGAGATAGCCAACCAATCTCCCGCTTTCTTTGGAGATATGGACTGTTTTGGACTACTTACCACATCTAGTCAGACAGTTGTGTGTAGCCCGAGAGTTACTGGGTTTGCTGTTTTATCAATACCATCTAGTTTAGTTTTTGTTAAAAAATAGCACTGACTTAGCTATTTTGTAAACCCAGAAGTAACCGGCATCTTAGTCACGGTCCGCAAGGCGGGGTCTAGTTTTTTCTGTCTTTTGCTTCGCAGGCCACGCATTACGCTAACATGGTTATATAGTTACTCGGCCCTCGGCTCCAGTGTCGTCGGAGCCTCGGGCGAGTGCGGTCAGGTTTACAGAGAGGGAGTAGCCTTGACGGAGTAAGTAGGGGCGTCCTGCCCATCTCAGGACATGCGCTGAGTTACGCTGCGATAACAGTAAGCTTATTGTATCGCTTTTTTCATTTGGTCATAAATATAGGGTTTGACTACAGGCGTCCCTCCTCATACTCACCGATGGACTTATGGGGCCCAATGATGGTCCCATTATAAGTATGAAACTATCCTTGAACACGTTTATGCTGGTGACATTTTATTACATGTTATGTGTTTGCACTATCTTGTGCGTCCTATTTCCACAGGTTCATGCACTTTTTGTGGCATAGTTTGATCATTTATTTCACCACCACAGAACCACCACGACTTATGGAAAACAATTTAGACCGCATGGTCGTGTATTTTTAACCTCTCTTTTCCTTTATATCCTTGCAGGTCTTTTTTGATATTTAACACAGGCCAATTAGGTGCTGTGTATTAATTTAGTTTTTTCTTTATAATAATTGTGTTGATTGTGACACCTGGAGTGGGATCATAATTTTCCTTCTAGGTCCTGATGAAATGCCTTGGGGAGAGGCATGAAACTAGTTGACCATAAAAGGGAAACATTAGGTACTGACGCCTAGGGTTTTCCCACACGTCCCCAGATTTTAACAAACCTTCTTTGGGCTAGGGAATAAATTTGTTTTTGGACCCACAAATGTGGTATTTTAAAACTTTTTTCACTTCTGCTAAAAAAAAACACTCCCATCAAATTTATCATAGGTGGATAGGTGTATAGGGACCCCCCCTATATTTAACAATTTAGTGCTCCTGCGTATCCGTTGGTAGCAGCACACCCCTGTCCGTAGAGGACAGGGATGGACCCAATGATGAAGCATGCCACCAAGGGGAAACCCGGGTGGGTGAGGGTTTTATGAAAAGAAAAAATCTTTTTCTTTTCCTTTTGTGTCTTCTGCAAGGTATTGAACAAAATCCCCCCTTCCCTTGTTGAGGGGACCTCTCTTGATTATTTATATAGTGCTGTGGAGGATAGGTACCTACTTCTACCTACCTCTACTCTCCCCCCTTTTGTTTTTGATATTTACAGGCAGCGGACAGCTGCAGGAGTTTTTCCCTCTTCTTTCCCCCCTTTTTCATTCATATTTTGTGAGCCAGAGTAACTCAACTACTGGGTATCTGGCTTACCTTTTTGGCACCATGCATACTACGTACTAGAGATGTCTAAGATCACAGGCCTCACCTTCTCGGCCGACGAGGTGGAACGGATTTTGGCAGCCAGTTTACCCTTGGAGGGAACTGGTGACCCCGCCCTAGGCCTTGGAAATAATGATTGGGATGAATTAAGCACTCTCAAGAGGAATCAGATCAAGACCCTGATCCACAGGATTATGATGACGGAATACCTACGTGCCAATGCTGCACCACAGGGTCTCATCATCAGAAATGAACCTTTTATTTTTCAACAGGACAAGGTCTTCAAGAAGGATTGGTCACTCATCTCGTGGCACTGCACGAGGGATTGGCTGATCCTCATCATAAAAACAGCAACAAGACTGGCACAGGAAATGAAAATTCAAATCCAGGATTTGGAGGTTCGCCTCAAGCCTTACCAATCAGTGAGCTCCTTGAAGAAGAACCTAGAGCAGCTGAACAAGTCACTGAATGACTTTGAACTGTCACTAAAACAAAGTAAGTTCATCAAACTCAAGAAGGAGAAGGACAACTTTAGCCATGAGAAAGTTTACCACTATATTAGGGAGGACTACGTGTCCACAAGGAGGCACAACGGCTACAATACAGATAGCGAAGCATCGGACACTGTATCAAATCATTCTAACTCTAGTTCAAACAGTAGGAATTCAGGCTGGGGAAGACAATCGTACCGGAGGAATTATAAGAGAGGCCCACGAGGCAACTGGGGGCATTACCAACAAGCCCCTCTATATCCACCACCATTTTTCTATGGTCCGCCACCCCAAATGCCACTGCATCAACCATTTTATAACCCTTGGGAAGCACCCCAAGGTCACAATGGACAACAACAACAGGAGAACCTGTATGAGCCTTTTTTAGGGGTAGGCAACCAGAGAGGGAGAACGAGGAAATGGAACAGGGTCCATTGGGCAACGAACCAACAAGCCTCATGAGTGGCGACCAGGAGCATGACGGGCTCCCTCAACCAACAAGCAGGGCTGAGCAACCAGTCAGTCTGGTTGTAAATCTTACTGACACCATCCTTACCTCCACACAACAGGCCATCCTGGAAAAAGGGCTAGGCTTTGTCCCTACATCCAACGTGGATGAGTTCAAAGTAAGCTGTGAAGTAAATGAGTTTATAAGGAAACTCAAGTTGAGAGCGTTTTTCTCGAAGAAACAGAACAAAAGTGAACAAAAGGACGACACAGGACTGAGGAATAAATCATCTGCCTCCTGAGTTTTGATAGCCATCACCCGGGACATCTCAGGGAGAACTTACCTTTCGGGCAGTTCCTACGCCTCCGGAGGAACTGCTCTGAGGTGAATGATTTCAAACAAGCAACTGACCTCAGTGCTAAACTAAAGGCACGTAGCTACCCAGACAGAATAGTTTCACGCGCTATGAAAAGAGCAAGAAACAACGACAGGCAAGCCTTTCTGGATCATACCACAAGAAAACCAGATACCACACGTCCTATATGTATTACAACATACAACAGTGCCTCCAATACCATCCCGAAGATTATAAATAAGCACTGGCGCATTTTGAGCGGCTGCACGATAACACTACCAAAACCGATGTTCTCGCACAAGAGAAGCCGTAATCTAAAGGACATGTTGGTCCACACTCGACCACGCCTACCTCGGGATAACACACCTAACCAAGGTTTTCTGGCTCCCATCAGTGGCCACCATCCCTGCGGCAACTGCAGCGTGTGCCCCATCACAAGAACCAGCAAAAAAATCATCTTCAATGATGGTACCGTCTGGGAGCAACGAAAGTTTACGAACTGTGAGTCAAAAAACGTTGTATACCTGATCACATGCCCTTGCAATCTCCATTGAAAAGTCCGTACACGCATATGCGAACATCGCAGCACACTAAGATGCCAACGCACAACCACCAGAATGACCTCTCATTTCTTTGAAATGAAACACACTCTGACAGAGATGAAGTGGACTGTGATCGAATTGATTCCAAATGAAGCAGATCTTCACGAAAAGGAGCAGAGATGGGTCTATAGACTCAAGTCTTATGAGAAGGGATTGAATGAAAATATACCTTGGGGTCAGTTTACCTAGTCTGTACCCCCAGTATTATTTTTCACCTGCTCAATAATACGCAGCATGAGCGGGAGTTTTACATAAGTGTGCCAAAATTCCCTCTTTCCTAGTACATGGTTTACTTTAAATGACAAATTGAGCCAATAAATTCACCGTGAGGGCTCTACCATTTTTCCTCATGCAACATGAATAGGTTAAACAATATCATTCATTCATCAGTGTAATAAGGTTACATTACCGCAGAGTTGTCTGGCAACCTCCGATAACTGACCAACTAGAGGCAAGACCCTTTTGTCTATTTTGTCTCTTTGTATGTGCCAATAAAGTTATGAATGCCATTACCAGGCATCAAGACAGCCAACCAATCTCCCGCTTTCTTTGGAGATATGGGCTGTTTTGGACTACTTACCACATCTAGTCAGACAGTTGTGTGTTGCCCGAGAGTTACTGGGTTTGCGGTTTTATCAATACCATCTAGTTTAGTTTTTGTTAAAAAATAGCACTGACTTAGCTATTTTGTAAACCCGGAAGTAACCGGCATCTTAGTCACGGTCCGCAAGGAGCGGTCTAGTCTTTTCTGTCTTTTGCTTCGCAGGCCACGCATTACGCTAACGTGGTTAAATAGTTACTCGGCCCTCGGCTCCAGTGTCATCGGAGCCTCGGGCGAGTGCGGTCAGGTTTACAGAGAGGGAGTAGCCTTGACGGAGTAAGTAGGGGCGTCCTGCCCATCTCAGGACACACGCTGAGTTACGCTGTGATAACAGTAAGCTTATTCTATCGCTTTTTTCATTTGGTCATAAATACAGGGTTTGACTACAGGCGTCCCTCCTCATACTCACCGATGGACTTATGGAGCCCAATGATGGTCGCATTTTAAGTATGAAACTATCCTTGACCACGCTTATGCTGGTGACATTTTATTACATGATATGTGTTTGTACTGTCTTGTGCGTCCTATTTCCACAGGTTCATGCACCTTTTGTGGCATAGTTTGATCATTTATTTCACCACCACAGAACCACCACGACTTATGGAAAACAATTTAGACCGCATGGTCGTGTATTTTTTAACCTCTCTTTTTCCTTTATATCCTTGCAGGTCTTTTTTTATATTTAACACAGGCCATTTAGGTGCTGTATATTAATTTAGTCTTTTTCTTTATAATAATTGTGTTGATTGTGACACCTGGAGTGGGAACATCATTTTCCTTCTAGGTCCTGATGAAATGCCTTGGGGAGAGGCATGAAACTAGTTGACCATGAAAGGGAAACAATAGGTACTGACGCCTAGGGTTTTCCCACACATCCCCAGATTTTAACATACCTTCTTTGGGCAAGGGAATACATTTGTTTTTGGACCCACAAATTTGGGGGCATATTAACAACGAGGCGATAAACAATTATCGCCGCTTTAGCGTCCGTTTTCGGTCGAAAAGCGGCGATAATCTTATCGCCTAATCAGCAAGGTCACGCTATCGCGTGAATCCTTGCACTATCGCCTCTTTCCCCTACGCCCATCTTTGCATCTCTAATGAGATGCAAAGTGGGCGTTACTGGCGTACTCCGGATGGGCTACGTTGCAAATATCGCCGATGTGCACATTGCGATATTTACAAGGCAGCCCACAGGATTATAGCAGACGTTAAATTTTGGCGAAACGGCCGTTTTCGCCAAAATCTAACGTCTGCTATAATCCTGACTTACCTATGTTAGACATAGGAGATGGATTCTGCTGATACGACCACAGGGTCGTATCAGCAAGGTTATCGCCGTTTGAAGGGAACATTGCTGGAAAACCAGCGATGTTCCCTGCAAAAGGGCGATAACCTCGCTATCTCTGGAATCTTTATCGCCCTGGAGTAACGCGTTGTTAATAACGCGCTACCAGGGCGATAAATACCAGAGATAGGCGGCGATAATATAATTATCGCTAAGCACGGCCAGCGATAATTATCGCTGGCCGTTGTTAATATGCCCCTTGGCATTTTTAAACTTTTTTCACTTCTGCTAACAAAAAACACTCCCTTCAAATTTATCATAGGTGGATAGGTGTATAGGGACCCCCCCTATATTTAACAATTTAGTGCTCCTGCGTATCCGTTGGTAGCAGCACGCCCCTGTCCATAGAGGACAGGGATGGACCCAATGATGAAACATGCCACCAAGGGGAAACCTGGGTGGGTGATGGTTTTATGAAAAGACAAAATCATTTTCTTTTCCTTTTGTGTCTTCTGCAAGGTATTGAACAAAAGCCCCCCTTCCCTTGTTGAGGGGACCTCTCTTGATTATTTATATAGTGCTGTGGAGGATAGGTACCTACTTCTACCTACCTCTACTCTCCCCCCTTTTGTTTTTGACAAATAGAGTTAAAGCAAATCAATGTGGAAGGTATTCTACCAGAACATCATATCCAAAGTATTGTGTCCAACAAATATCATGGGTAACTTCAATTCTCACGTTCATTACATTGATAAACATTAAAATGAGTCTGCACCTGAGCAGAGCAATTGTAAAGTTAAATGAAGAGTCCAAGATAGAGAGAGTGAATACTGCATTACCGTCCCTATGTTGTAAGCTGAATGCACTATTTCTGTTTTATTGCTGTTTAAGCAGCAATTTAATACTTTATTGAGCGTGTCTTCCTAGGACTATTCTTGCCTGGTTGTTAATATAATTGCAGCTATATTTAATGGTTTGCGGCATTTTCTTCGTTTTCATGCGTGCATTTTTCTGTATTTTGGACTAAACTGGGACCTATTTGTCTCGTTCTAGAAGGACACAGCAGTTGGGAAATGAGAACGCTAGCGTTTTCGTTACTAGGTGCAGTTTTATTTGAGATATGTGTGTGTTAACTGCAGTTCTGAGTTTTACCACCAGCACCGGTAGGTCAAACTTGCCATATTTATTAGGGCGAAAATGCCCGGTATTTTACCGAAAGATGTCTATTTTGCTGTTATTCCCTCAAAACATGTATTCGGGTAGTATTTATTGGACCCTATAAATTCCGACTCAGTGACAACAGATTTTATCAGGTTTGATAAATATCCCACGAATTAGAGGGCCACTTGTACTGAGTGACAAAGTAACTCTCGCGATATGTGATTCAAGACCGGGATGTGCCCACTACCCGTGTGCTCAAGTTTTCCATCGGGAATTTTGGAAAACGAAGAGGAGCCACAGCATGAACATTAAATCATGATTGAACCCAAAGACTATCGACTTCCAAAGTGTATTATGAAGTTAAAAACAATCACGTGTCCTTATTATGAGCGCTTATTGACAAATTCTATGCAACAGTCAAGCAACAAGGACAATATTCTCAATGAGGAAACAGTTTGATAGGCCACCTCTGGTTCGCTCCCTGGTTTGTTTGTTTACAAAAACACTCTCTTTCTTGTATTTTCATTCAATAATATATTCCACTGTCAGGAGCACTGCCTCTAGGTAATAAATCCAAGGCCAATATTGAGTTTGTGCTATCCAGAGAGACATCCAGATGCAGAAATGATGAATGTCAGACACATGAATGAAAGCCAATATGCTTGATTTAAATGTGGTAAACACGTGCATCTGTGGGTCTTTCCAAACTTTCAGTGCATTCCTTCCCTGAAAAGTCCAAGATTTACTACTACGTAATATTTCACTATTCTGAGATAATATTACTAGGAAGTAAATCATTTAGCAAGTGCTAAACCAAGTACTGTGAAAAGCAAAAGTATATTTACTCTCTTAAAATGTGCTATGTGTATGTTATGTTATGTTATGGGATTTGTATAGCGCATGGCTGCCCCAGCGATGGGGCGTCCCAGCGCTAGATCCGCAAATTACCAGACCGAAAAGGGGTCAGAATAGAGGATTATTCAGGGAAGAGCCAGGTCTTAACTGCCCTCCTGAAAACCCCATGATCCTGTATGCTCCTGATAGTGCATGGGCGAGCATTCCAGAGAGAGGAAGCTAAAGCCCTGAACGACCGACCTCCCGCCCGTGTTATTCTAACACGAGGGACATGTAACAGATGTTGATTAGAGGAGCGGAGGGCGCGTTCCGGTACATAGGGGATGAGGAGATTGGCTAGAACAAGAGGAGCTTGTGCATGGAAAATTCTATGAGAGATACACAAGGACTTGAAGTGAATTCTCCTTTCTACTGGAAACCAGTGCAACTTACATATGTATTTGGAGGTAGGGCTGGATTTCGTGAGGGTGAAGAGGGTCTGTGCCGCGGCGTTCTGCACCCTCTGAAGACGATTGATGCCTGCTTTATAAGCACCCAGGTAGAGAGAATTGCAATAATCCAGTCTAGAAAGGATAGTAGACTGGATAATGGTCTGGCGTGCATGAGCATCGAAAAACCCGAGCAGTGGTTTCAGTACGCGTAGGAGTCCGAAGCAGCTGCCAGCCACCGATTTTGTCTGTGCCTGAAAAGTAAGTGCACAGTCAAACCAAATGCCCAAGTTTTTTACAGTTTCCTTGGGGGTAGGGTGAGCTCCCAACGCGGCAAGCCACCATTGATCACTCCAAAGATGCGTGTCTTTTTTTAGAAGAAGAATCTCGGATTTGCTAGCATTCAACTGAAGGCAGTTGGCTGCCATCCATTCCGCAATGGCCATCATGTCATTTCGGAACTTGGCAATGTGTTGGTCAGAGTTGTTAGATAGAGAGATCACAAGCTGAGTATCATCAGCGTATGAGACCATGGAAAGGCCCCTACTTTTTGCAACTCCCGCTAGGGGTTGAATGTAGATGTTAAATAATGTTGGGCTCAGAGCCGAGCCCTGCGGAACCCCGTGATGTGCGAACTGCACCTGGGAGCCATAGGGAGGTGAGATCACTTGAAAGGATCTGCCTCATAGAAAAGACACGAACCAGTTAAGAGTGGCATCTCCTAAGCCAATCTCTTATAAACGTTGGACCAGAATTTTATGCGATACAGTGTCAAAAACACCCAGAATGCCGCCGCAAGACTGGTCCTCAACATGCCAAGTCACTGCCATATCTCCCAGCACCTGCGCACACTCCACTGGCTCCCCATCGAGGCTAGAATCACCTTCAAGATTCTCACCCACGCACACAAAGCCCTCCACAACACCGGACCGGCATACCTGAACAGCCGACTCAAATTCCACGCACCCCAAAGGACCCTACGATCAGCCCAGCTCTCCTACGCCGTGGTCCCCCGCGCCAGAAAGACCAGATCGGGAGGCGGCTCCTTCTCCTTCCTCGCGGCCAGAGCATGGAACGCCCTACCGCTCCACCTCAGACAGACAACATCACTCCCCATCTTCACGAGAAACCTCAAAAGTTGGCTCTTCGACAGACCCCCTCCTTGATGGACTGGAACCTGCACCTCCCCTCCTCCCCTCCTCCCCAGCGCCTTGAGACCCTTACAGGGGAGTAGTCGCGCTTTAACATACACTTGATTGAAAAGCGTCACTAAGGTCAAGAAGAATCAAGTCAGAGGTGAGGCCCTCATCCAATGAACTCCGCAGATGTTCAGTAGCTGCCAGTAGAGCTGATTCACTACTGTGGCCAGGTATGAAACCATTCTGCACAGGGTCCAGTATATTGTTGGACTCTACAAATTTGGTCAGAATGGAATTGATGTAAGACTCTGTGACTTTAGCTACAAAAGGAAGTAGTGAGATCGGGCGGAAGCTTGGAGGCATCCAAGGCAGACTTTTTTAGCAGAGGGATGACCTTAGCATGCTTCCATGATGCTGGTACAACTGCAGATGCTAGGGATAAGTTTATCAGCTAACAGAGTTTAGGTAAGATTTGGGGTAGGAATTGTAGGAGCTGATCAGGTTTGAGCTGATCACCTGCTGATCCCGATTTAATTTTATAGCAGAGAGTCCTTAAAGCTTCATAAGATAGCACCGGGAAGGAGGATAGAAGAGTACCTGAGCAACTAGGGTGATCGATGTGCCCTTCAATGCTAATAGCGGATGGGAAAGATTTATAAATGTCCTCAACTTTTTTAACAAAAAAAGTGGCTAAGGCCTCGCATTGAGCGTTAGAGGTAATGGTGGGTGCACTTGCTGAAGGGGGGTTTCTAATATCATACTGCAAGGAGAAGATACTTTTGGCAGGATTATTACTGTTTTAGATTTTTTCTGCAAAGTATTCAGCGCATGATTTCCGTATAGATTTTTGATAGGCCTTAATGGCTGAACGATATTGTGGCTTGAGAGTCAGATCATATTGCCATCTCTAAGCAAGTTCTAGAGCTTTGCAATTTTTTCTCATCTGGGTTAGGGTTTGTTAGAAATGGGGGTCTCTAGTTGTCAGAGGTAGGTACCTTTGTCCAAATAGAGACCCTTGCTTCTAGTCAGGGTAAGGGGGATACACAATTTAGATAACCCCTGCTCAACCCCTTGGTAGCTTGGTACGAGCAGACAGGCTTACTCCAAAGGCAATGTGTAAAGTATTTGTACCAACGCTCACAGTGACACAGTAAAAACACCACAAAAGGAGACCACACCAGTTTAGAAAAATAAAGTCTCTTTATCTAAACTAAACAAGACCAAAACGACAAAAATCCAACATACACAGTTAAAAAATATGACTTTCAAAAGGTTTCTAGAACTTGTACCACAGAAAACTATGGGTGCTTGACTTTTCACCAAAGTACCTGAAGATGCGTCAAAGTTCCAAAAGCCAAACATCCGCAGATTCGGAAAACAAAGAGATGCGACACTCCTGAGACCTTGGGGAGGCGATGCAACAGTCCCGCTGCACGCAGAGGAAGGGTTGCGTCGAATCCGGTCTGTATGGGGAGTGATGCGTCGATTCTTTGTGACGGTTCCGGTCTGCAGGTGATGCATCGGATGAACTTGCCGCATAGGTACGATGCGTGGAAATCCGGGATGCGGCGGCGATCGATGCGGCGGCATCGAGCGACGATGCATCGGTCCTCTTTCAGCCACGATCCCTCGATGCGTCAATTTCTGTAGTTCTTTGAGTCTCTTCTTTCTTCCAGCTCCCAAACAGCAGCAACAACCTCCAGAGGCCCAAAACTGGCACAGGCATCTCTTGGCAGGTCGGAACTCACAGCAGAAGAGTTCAGGGAAGCTGGGGGTGAAGTCTTTGTGTCCCTGAGACTTCAGAGCAGGAGGCCAGCTCACTTCAGGCCCTTGGAGATCTCCTTCAAGCAGGGGACACAGCACACAGCAAAGTCCTTCTCCTTTCCTTGGCAGAAACAGCAACTGCAGGCCAACCCCAGACACACAGCAAGGGCAGTACTTCTCCTCAGTCTCTCCAGCTCTTCTCCTTGGCAAAGGGTCCTCTTGAATTCCAGGAATGATTTAAAGTTCAGGGGTTTTAGGTCTAATACTTATACCCCAAAATGTCTTTGCTCTATATGTGCAGGGGGCTCTGAGCCCAGTTCAAACCAGTTCTGGGGGGCACTCTGCAAGTGCACAACAACATGCATCGTCAGTGTGAGCCTTGGCTCCAGACACACCACAGGGGGGCGGAGCCAGCATTGTGGAAGGCAGGCACAGCCCTATTCAGGTACAGGTGCTACTCCTCCCACCACTCTAAATACAGATTAGGCCTATTCAGCCTAGTGCTGACTCATCCAGACTTCTGGAGCCACTGCACCTCCCCAGCCCCTGTCACTCCAAAGCCAGACAGTCAATCCACAAACAGGCATAGGCACACAGGATGGTTGAACATGAAAATAGCCACTTTCTAAAAGTGGTATTTTCAAACACACAATTTAAAAACCATCTTTACTAAAAGATGTGTTGTTAAATCCTGAGTTCAGAGATACCAAACTCCATTTTTCTATCTTATCCCTATGGGAAGATATGCTTGTAAAATGTTACAAAGCACTCCCCATTCTGTCCTGTGGGGCAAGATAGCCTTTCAATGATGAAAAACGAAATTGGCAGTATTTCACTATCAGGACATGTTACACACTCCAGTACATGTACTACCTTTCACATACACTGCACCCTGCCCAGCGGGGTACCTTGGGCCTACCATAGGTGTGCCCTATATGTAAGAAAAGGGAAGGTTAGGGCCTGGCAAGTGGGTGCACTTACCAAGTCGACATGGCAGTTAACAAACTGCGCACAGGCACCGCGGTGGCAGGCCTGAGACATCTTTTCAGGGCTACTCATATGGGTGGCACAATCAGTGCTGCACGCCCACTAGTAGCATTTGATTTACCAGCCCTGGCACACTCAGTGCACTTTACTAGGGACCTACTGGTAAAACTAATGCTACAGGGAGAACCAATCACAATATCAATTTACACAGAAAGCATATGCACTAGCACTGATCAGCAGTGGTAAAGTACCCACAGTCCTGTAGCCAAGGACACAGGTCAGAAAAAAATAGGAGGAAGAAGCAAAGGTTTGGGGATAACCCTGCAAAAAGGGCCCTTTCCAACACAACCCCCTTCCAGCCTAAAGCCAGGGTAGATAATCAATACCTCGATGGGCTTCCCGGCTTGGGGCGACAGAACATGGAACCTGGCCCGAACAGCATGGGTCTATTCCTGTTCTACGCCTTCCTGAACCCAGTTGAATCCCTCTATCCATACTCTCAGGGCCCACTAGGATAACTCATGGGGGGCCCTTCTCCTCACCTGGGGACCCCATCTGTGTAGCGCCTAAACTTACTTTGCTCACAGAGGTGTCCCAACAGGTAGACAGTACCCACATGGCCAATACAGTGGTGTGGCCCAGTCCACCCCCAGGGTGTGACTCCTGCCCCCCTCCCAGGGGCAACTCTGTCCACCAGGACAGCCAGCCACAGTGGTCACTGACAGCTGTCAGTGATGAGAGCCAGGCCTCATGCCTTCCAGGCCTCTCTAACCTCTGTGGTGTCAGAAAGTAGGGGGCAGTAGCCCCAGGTGCCTGGCACCTTTTCTCCACTCTCCCTCTTGCCAAGTCAGGTATGGCATCCAAACACTGGCCCACCAGCCCACGGTCTGTACCCTGCGGCTGGACAAGAGACTGGGGTAGGCTCTCTCACACCCTGTCTTCCTCCCTGGGGCTGTGCACCCTCCCATCTGGAGCGGTACCCCCAGAAGACAACTTGGTAGGGGCACTGGTGGCAGTCGCCCCTTCCTCCAGGTCAAGGGGGACACCATGAACCTGGTCCTCCAACCCAGGGTCTGTAGCCTTAGGCTGGACCTGTGCCTGGCAACCCAGGACTTCCGGGGGAGTACACCAACCCCCCCAAGAGAAACACACTCCTCATGAGAGGTACAAGAGTCTGCCTGGCGCAGGTCTCCAGCCTCCTGTCCACTTGACAGAGCATGAAGACCCCCCAGGCCAGAAGGGGCCTCACCAGGGTCAGTCCTGGTGTGCTCTGACCTCAGAGCTGGCAACCCCTGACCCACTGGTCCTTCCACTGGGGACTGCGTCCCCCCTCACCCTTTTCTTCGGACTCATGCACCCTCCCCACTGGAGTGGTGCTGCCAGCCACCAGAACTGGTGGGATGCTTGTTACAGCAGTCCCCCCTAGTCCACCTGACGCTTTGGGATCCCCCTCAGGAAATGGCCTCCCGGTACAGACTAGGCCCCCCTCCTGGTGTTCCCTTATGGAACTAGCCAGGTCCTGGGACTAGGTTTCGGGCACCTTGGGACACAGCCCACTCCCACTCCTCTGAGACAGGACGTGGGACCCTACACCCCTCCCACTACACTGGGACCTATCTGGGCTACCACAAACCTCCCCTACCTCACTTGGTTGGGGAAAACCTGAGCCACCTCCTTCAGGATCACTCCCAAAAGCTTCTTCAGACCCTCTGGAATCTACCAAAAGGTCTGCCTCCAGTGCAAGCTCCCTGGAATCAGAGAACTGACACTCCACCGGGTATTGGTATAGCTCTGGAAAACAGGGACTTAAAATATGCTCTCCAACAATTGAATCACACAGCCTTCCACAGTTGTTAACCAAGCTACCCTTTGCCCCACCATCCAGTGCCTCACACAAGTACCTCACATCACTCTCCTGAGACTGGCAAGACAGTGTCTGACTGTCCCTGTCACTCAACCCACACTCTTCTGGGCGGTCTCCACACATGCATACCAGGGCTTCTACCATGGGGGAACCCCTCTCCCTGCACCTTTCATCTAGAGTCAGCAGAGTGTCCCTCGAACCACCAGGAATATGATCCCCTGTGTCAGTTCCCTAATCCACTTCAGGGACACTGCACACCACTGGAGCTACCTCATAAACCTGAACCCCCTGGTGCATGTTAACCCCCTCCCTCAAGTCAGGCGCCACATCTCTGGGTGTGTGTACTTCTCCCTCAGCACTAGATAACACCATTTTCCTGCCACGAACTGAGCTGGACACCAACCAAGCCAAGCTCACTTGCTGAGCTACACACATCTCTTTTTGCTTGGTTGAGACACTCAGGGCCTCAAGCCTCGTGAACTCCTCATCAAGCTCTCTCATTCTCAGCTCATATGCCAAGATCAATTTCTTTTCTTCCAAGGCATAAGCCTTCTTGCTCTCCTCTGCCATCTTTTCTCTCTCTATGGCAGCTCTTTGGTTCTCCATTTCCAATATTTTCATCTCGAGCCTCATGACTTCAAACTCATGATCTCTAACCCTTTGGTTTTCCTCCAACTCCTCTGGGGAAAAACTTCTAGCGGAATGGTCGCTGCCAGCCCTGGAGGCTGCTCTTGACACAGGCAGATCCTGTGACCTGAAACCATCCCCTTGTGCATCCTCATCCACCTCTGCATCATTTGTCTCCCCAGCCTCTTTGGCCTCCCACCAGGCCCTTAAGGCCTTCTGTAGCTCCTCCTTCCTGGATCTGCTCTTCATGGGACATCCAAAGCTCCTGCAGAACTGCTTGAGTTGACCTACTTTGTAACCATTTAACATTTCAATATCAAACTTCAGTTCTGCAACATCACTGGCTGGTTTACCCTTCTGAGACATGATGCGTGGATATTTTAAGGGTCACTCAAAAATAGAACCAAAGACAGAACACAGTATGTGGTTGCGTAGTGATCTGTACTAAACTAGTGATGTACACCAATCACTGTGGGTCAAGTACAAATACAGGTTCAGATCCTCACAGCTGACCACCAATGTTAGAAATGGGGGTCTCTAGTTGGCAGAGGTAGGTACCTTTGTCCAAATAGGGACCCTTGCTTCTAGTCGTAAGGGGGATACACACTTTAGATAACCCCTCCTCACCCCCTTGTAGCTTGGCACGAGCAGACAGGCTTACCCCAAAGGCAATGTGTAAAGTATTTGTACCAACGCTCACAGTGACACAGTGAAAACACCACAAAAGGAGACCACACCAGTTTAGAAAAATTAAGTATCTTTATCTAAACTAAACAAGACCAAAACGACAAAAATCCAACATACACAGTTAAAAAATATGACTTTCAAAAGGTTTCAAGAACTTGTACCACAGAAAACTATGGGTGCTTGACTTTTCACCAAAGTACCTGAAGATGCGTCAAAGTTCCAAAAGCCAAACAGCCGCAGATTCGGAAAGCAAAGAGATGCGACACTCCTGAGACCTTGGGGAGGCGATGTGACAGTCCCGCTGCACGTAGAGGAAGTATTTCGTCGAATCCGGTCTGTATGGGGAGTGATGCGTTGATTCTTCGTGACTGTTCCGGTCCACAGGTGATGCGTCGGACAAACTTTGTCTCACAGGTACGATGCGTGGAAATCCGGGATGCATCGGCGATCGATGCGCGGCGTTGCGTCGGTCCTCTTGCAGCTGCGATCCCTCGATGCGTCGATTTCTGTAGTTCTTTGAGTCTCTTCTTTCTTCCAGCTCCCAAACAGCAGCAACAACCTCCAGAGGCCCAAAACTGGCACAGGCACCTCTTGGCAGGTCAGAACTCACAACAGAAGAGTTCAGGGGAGCTGAGGGTGAAGTCTTTGTGTCCCTGAGACCTCAGAACAGGAGGCCAGCTCACTTCAGGCCCTTGGAGATCTCCTTCAAGCAGGGGACACAGCAGACAGCAAAGTCCTTCTCCTTTCCTTGGCAGAAACAGCAACTGCAGGCCGACCCCAGACACAGAGCAAGGCCAGTAATTCTCCTCAGTCTCTCCTGCTCTTCTCCTTGGCAAAGGTTCCTCTTGAATTCCAGGAATGATGTAAAGTTCAGGGGTTTTAGGTCTCATACTTATACCCCAAAATGTCTTTGTTCTCTTTGTGCAGGGGGCTCTGAGCCCAGTTCAAACCAGTTCTGGATGGCACTCTGCAAGTGCACAACAACATCCATTGTCAGTGTGAGCCTTGGCTCCAGACACACCACAGGGGGGCGGAGCCAGCATTGTGTAAGGCAGGCACAGCCCTATTCAGGTACAGGTGCTACTCCTCCCACCACTCCAAATGCGGATCAGGCCTATTCAGCCTAGTGCTGACTCATCCAGACTCCTGGAGCCACTGCACCTCCCCAGCCCCTGTCACTCCAAAGCCAGACAGTCAATCCACAAACAGGCAGAGGCACACAGGATGGTTGAACAAGAAAATAGCCACTTTCTAAAAGTGGTATTTTCAAACACACAATTTAAAAACCATCTTTACCAAAAGATGTGTTATTAAATCCTGAGTTCAGGGACACCAAACTCCATTTTCTATCTTATCCCTATGGGAAGATATGCTTGTAAAATGTTACAAAGCATTCCCCATTCTGTCCTGTGGGGCAAGATAGCCTTTCAATAGTGAAAAACGAAATTGGCAGTATTTCAATATCAGGACATGTTACACACTCCAGTACATGTCCTACCTTTCACATACACTGCACCCTGTCCAGTGGGGTACCTTGGGCCTACCATAGGGGTACCCTATATGTAAGAAAAGGGAAGGTTAGGGCCTGGCAAGTGGCTATACTTTTTGATAGTGCCGTACAGATTTAGGTATACAATGCTCTGTTGTTTTCCTAGTAGAAATATTAAGTACTGAGTAGGAAATAGCTGTATGTATGTATAGTTAATACACACAAAATGTTACAAAGTGCATAAGGAGTTAAAATCATACTCAAAGGAGTTGGCACTTATCACTGTATATTCGTGCCCAACCATATAAATACAAGTTTTAATTGGTATCCGATGGGTTCACTGACTGAAACCTAAATGGAGATGGCCCTAGGAAAAAGGGCATCTTGAGAGATTATCCTTGTAGAAGAAACATGTTAAAAATGCGTGGAGCGAAATAGGAATTTGTTGTGTGACATTTTGTAAAAATATGTGGAATTAAGCAAAATTTCTGCTTTTTGTAGGAACTCATGTGAACATTTATGTGACTCTTGAAGGTCAAAAGTCACATGATCTACTATCAAATGGATTAGCTCAGGAAGAAGTGTCTCCTGCAACATATTGTCTACTGAAACTAGCTCTTGTGGAAAACAAATTGTGCACAGTTTCACAACAATACAATTTGTGAAATTTATTGAGTTTTATGTAATGCAATGTTGACAAATTTCCCTAATTAATTTCACAGGTGTACATTAAATGCAGGGAAAATATTTACTCGTTCTAGTCTCATCACCACCATCATGGGGTACCAAATTGAAACCCGTTGAAAAGCACATAGAGCTTTCTCTACCTACTTCTACAGAATCTGTGAGGGCAAGATGAATGCCTTCCAGGTACCCTGTACCAGGTACCCACTGACCACCACACATACCATCTTCAACAGCAATTTATTCCAGTTTCACTCATAGTCTGAATATGTTGAGTTAGGACCTTCCTATAGAGGCAGCACCCCAGTGCATGTTACCCTCCTCGATAGATATGAGTATGGGACTTAGTATATAGAGTTGCATATACCTTGAACATGTTTGCAAGGAGCATCACATAATGATGGGAATCACTGCTGAAAAGAGTGAATTTCTTGCCTTTTCCCAGGGACTTGCGAGCCCCACACAACATTTCACAAAGTTGTTGCTATGTAGACCCTCTCTACAGTATATTTTTTCTTCTAGAGCCCCATTCTGGTTTCATTCAGTGAACCCCCTGAGGCACCAACTCAAACCTGGTACCTATTTGTTTGTGTACAAATGTGCAGTGACATGGTCAATCGCAACGCCTTTCAGTATGAGTTGACCTATGCATGCATACCGTAGGATTTTGTTGTGGATGCTTCACGGTTAAGTGTCGATGGTGCCCACTGGCACGGCGCTCTCCATTAAACCACAGCAATACACGCCATTGATAGCTAATATTACTTTTGCCCAATCCATTGGTATAAATACAGTAGGCCTCAGCCACGGCTGCTGCAGGTAAGAGTGGTGGGGCCGGCTGGGAGATTTCGAGAGGCGACCACGAGGAAAATTAATTATTTACTTAATTTTCCCTTGTGGTCATCTCTCAATCCCCAGCTGGCCCCACCGTTCTTACCTGCAGCGGACGCGGCTGGTAGACCTTCAAAGGCTGAAGTGATGAATTCATCAACAATGAATTAGTTCTGGGATCACTAGGTTACACATACATTTCTGAAGCAGGTTTATTTACCCACTGAGCTATCTGAACAAAGGCCTTCCTTTCTGTTTTTGTCTTCTCTTAGGATTTTCTCTTTCAGTAACCTCTGTCATGTTAAGGTCAAGAATGAGTGCAACATGCCCTGGTTAATATTTACTGAACATGTAAGACTTCGAAAAATGCATTAGTAGGAGTGCGTGTCTGAGTTTCTGTTTCTATAAATTCACGTGGACTGGAGCAAAGTGTGATAACTGGCAGCTGCAACAGCTTGATCACACAGCAGTGCATTGTCATATATGGATAGGTTTAACGAATGAATGGACACGTACAGAATTGGAAGTTGCGGCCATAAATCTTTTTGACAAGTTTTGATCTAACCATGTGTTCAAGGGCCCATTGAACAAACTGGAGATTCGGGACAGGCGCTGGTGCTGCTGAAATCTAAACAGGGTTGGGTAGAGTGGGTCGCATGCCTGGTATCATCTGTCCCAGCTCTACTGTCCTTTTACAGGTAAAGACCTGTCACGCCATCCCCAATGAGCGAAGTGCGGCCAGGTTTTGCTCGAATACAGAATCCAAGCTAGTGTCTCATGATGTTGTATATAAGTGTTGCTGCCTAGTGCTGTAGATTGCATTGCCTTAACAGGCCTCAATGCCTGGAAGATTCCAACACAAATTTCACAAAATATACAGGGGGATATTCTCAAGAACGTGTGTTAACTATTGCCAAATTCGCTTAACGCAACTTCTCACATCGCAGTCCATCGCGGGAAAATAACACAGTGTTAACGCAGTATTCCCAACCCGGCGGCACCATGCGATAGTCACACGTCAACGCGACAAATGCCCGCGTTAAAATTAACGCGATGCCGAAAAAATGCGAAACACGAACGCCAAAAAAGATGCGAAGTCCCAAATCGCGAAACAAAAAGCAGCGATAACCAGCTACAGGCCTGCGATTCCCAGGCGACATGCGGGAAAATGCACTATAAAAGCAGAGAAAAAAAAGAGAAAAAAATGCAACTGCGTAGCACCATGGACGCACTCGGACCGAGTGCAGAGGACAACGCGAACCCCACAAGCCCCACAGACGACCAGCCAGGATCCCCGGGGTCGGGGAAGAGCAAGGAGAAGAGGAAGACGGGGCAGTCCGCAGGAAAACTGGATCATCATCACGGAGGTGACAGGACACTACCAACAACTGTCCGTCACCTCCACTGTGTCATCAGCCACACAAACGGAAATATGGCAACACATCGTGAACAACGTGAATGCAGTCGGAGTATCGAGGAGGACAATGGAAAAGGTCAAGGGGCGCTGAAATGATGTGAAGGGCAAAACCAAGAAGAAACCCGATGCCAACATGAAAGCAGCAACGCAGATTGGAGGTGGGGGACCAGCGGCACACCAGGAGCTGGATGACATTGAGAAAATGGTGGCCACAGTCATCAGTCGGGATACGGTGCCAGGAGTCGGGGATCGGGACACTGCTCAACATGACCTGACACAACATCAACAAGGTGAGTACCGACCAGGGACTGGGGGGACGGGGGAGATGGGCACAATGGCACACATGCACAATTAAGTAGAGCACACTGCACACCCACAATGACTCTGGATCATGTCCCTGATCCCCGTGCCACACTGCAGCACACATACAGAAACTCAGGCAATGTGTGTTGAAAAGAATTTATTTGCACATGCTGTGCCTGTGGTCATTTTGTACTGTCTCATGATTGCTAAGGACTGCCACAATGTGACGTCCTCATGTGAAGAAATTGTCAATGATGGTGTTCCTACGTCCTATTCCTGCTGCAGCTGCAGTGGGGAGTGGTCCACCTGCCTCATCTTCCTCATCATCGTCCGGTGCATCTGGCACTCGTAACCATGGGGCATTGGTGCGTACACATATGTTGTGCAACACACAACATGCAACGATCATCTTGAACACGATGCCTGGGCTGTACAGGAGCCTCCCACCTGTGATGTCCAGGCACCTGAAACGTGACTTCAACACGCCAAATGTGCATTCCACGATGCCCCTGGTGCGTTTGTGGGCCGCATTGTACTGCCTCTGGGCCTGTGTGTTCGTGGCTCGGAGGGGTGTCATCATCCAAGGGCAGAGTGCATATCCTTGATCACCTGTGACAGTGCAGAGAGACATGAGTCAACAGTTGGTCCTGCATGATGTGTAGGCAGGGTCACTAGTTCATTGGCATGTGATATGTGTGTCATAGTGATTACTGTTTGACATGTACTGCTTGTAGCAAATGAGCACCATCAATGTGTACAAAGTAGCCTCACTGCTGCTCCTCCCTCCCCCCGAGCCCATTTACCTGTGTGCGCTGCGCGGTTGCATCACTTGCACTCCTACGGCACACCATCGTCATGCCTGTCTGCGCATGTCCACAAGCCTGACAACGACACTGTGATGTTGTGCGTTGAAGGTGGGCGGCCATGTGTGTGTAGGCCTATGGTAAGGATAGGGCGGACACAGATGTAGAGGGCATGGCTGGCTGAACTCGCGATGCGGTCGAGGCAATACCTTTGGCCTATGCTGCGGTAACAGTGACACACACACAACAGTTGGCATGTATGATCCCGGACCTCAAGCGGGCTTGCGCTCATTCATTTATCCCTTCGGCCGAGCCCGCACTCCGGGGGCATGCTACATTGCAACATTGTCCATTGCAGGACGGGTGGCACCGACACTACAACAGAGACACACGTCTTAGGTACTTCATTGGCAAGCCCAACACATAACCACGCCCAGAGGCCCGGGGTGATTATCCACACCCCTATGCTGGACTGTCGTACACCAGCCCACTCCGGCAACGCTTACAGGGGGGTGCGACACAGCTACATGTCCCAGGTCTCCCCCACTGCCTGAAGTGACATGGTTGCATCCGCTGTACACAGCACAATGCAATGTAGTAGGGCCCGGGTCCCTCATGCATACACAATGACCACACGGACACACTTAGATAGGGTGTGGAACTGGCTACGGGCACGTGCGCCCGGCCCCTTTTATTGCCATGGTCACATGTCCTGTGACGCCTGTGCTGGATGGGTGTGGGGTGAGTGTGAGCCAGCCCTCAACGGGTGGTTGGTGCTGGCAACAACTACAACAGTGATCAGACAATCAGAAGTTCACAGTTCCAACAGCAAGGGTCCATGACTTGAGCTGCACGGAGTCAGTGGCCCCGGATGCACAGCGGCCGGCACATGGAATACCGCCACGGGACGGTGACTACCGGTGCACTGAGGTACGGGCACGAGAGCTGAGCGGGTCCCCGTCGATGTCCAAGGTGAATGTCGAGGGGGATTTTGGGGGACAGTGGAAGGTGTTCTTCCAGGGCATGATACAGAATGCAGTACCAAGCAGACACAGGCAATATGGAGGAGATGAATGCTACGGACTCATTTTTGTCACCAAGTCAGTATCAGCTACATGATGATGAAGACAACCCCCAGGCCATAGACTCAGACGCCACCACAGTTCAACCAGAGGATGTCCATGAATTTCGGGGCACAGAGTTAGTGGCACCAGAGCTGAAAGGGGATGCAGTCTGCGATGAGGCCTGTACAATGGTATAAACTCTGCCATGAAAAAATCAAGGCTCAGTTCCAAATGTGTAACCTACTTGACCGTAGTGTGGGCCGGAGGCAGCGGTCAGCGGGGGCCCCCAGCCACGTGTCCTTGGCTTGCAATGCACAGAGTTAGTGGCACCAGGGCAGTTGTTGTTGGTGTTCTGTCACCTCCGTAACGAGGATCCTGTTTTTCATCTGGACTGAATCGCGTCTTCCTCTTACTCCTCTCCTAGCGTGCAATGATACAGACTCTGCCATTGTAAAATCAAGACTCAGTTCCAAATGTGTGACCTACTTGACTGCAGTGTAGGCCGGAGGTAGCGGTCAGCGTGGGCCAACCGCTGTTCAGGCAGCTCCTCCTGGTACTCTCACACACGACGTTGGAATGCCAGTTGGCGATGATTTGTGGTTGACGGAGGTAGTAGCACCAGAGCTGAGCGTGTGTGCAGCCTGCGACGATGCCGTGTCCTGCCTGGTATGGATTGGATTGGTGTGAGGCCTGCTGGACCGCAATGTAGGCAGTACACAGGTGACCCCGCGGTGCTGGGCCGCAGTGTAGGCCAAAGGCAGTAGTCAGCAAGGGCCCACAGACATGTGTCATTGGAATGCTATGCACAGAGTCGGTAGCACCACATCGTAGGGAGTACGGTGATATAAAATCTGCAATAAACGTATGTACTCTGCCATTGTATAATCAAGACTCAGTTCCAAATGTGTGACCTACTGGACCGCAGTGTAGGCCGGAGGCAGCGGTGGAGTACGTCAATGGGAAAGGAGTACTGGGGGCCTGTGTCGTGGCGGCCGTGATGGTCTGAGGAGGCTGCCATGGTCACGGGCCTCGGGCTTGGAGCTTGCACCGGCACGTGGTGGGCCCTTTTTGACAGCAGTTGAGCAGTGAGGCCTGGGTGCGCTGGGGCGGGCAAGACGGGTCCTGGGACCAGCGGCCTGGGGTGCAGCAGGTGCACAGGATTGCAGGCACCGCCGCTCACAGCCTCGTGGCGGGGTGAGAGGTGCCGCCCTGGCAGACACGTTGGCCATTCCGGAAGAGAACCACGCCCAGTGTAACGGGCTTTTTATTCACACCCCTACGCTGGCCTGGTGTACGCCGGGCCAGCCCACTCCACTCACGCTTACAGGGGGGGACGTAACAAGCTACATTTCTGCATTCTTCCCCACTGGCTCTGGTTACATGGTTTCGTCCACTGTCCAGTACACTGCAGACACCAGCAGTGTATGTCGACATGGAAGTGTCTGTGGTCTGCATACTGCAGTCTGTCCAGCACATCCACGCCACACTTGGCATTGTGTACATTCACATTCATGGGTCACTTGCCTCCTTCGCACATGCCGGGTTCCCACCTCTCCCCACATTCTGCTACTGTGTGGCTGAGGTGCCATGCCGTTGATGGCTTGTGTAGATGGCTAGCCCAGGTTGCCACAGTAAATTGTGTTGTCGTGTTTGGAATGTGGGGATGTTGGTTGTCATGTTGTATGTGATTTTGTGACGTGTGCATTCCCAGAGTTGTGAGTTGTCTGATTGTGGTGTTGAGGTGTGTGGTGTGTTCCGTTGGTAGTTACCGACGAGCAGTGCATTTCCATAGGTGCCATCCTGGAAGCGCTGGTTGATGATGGACTGTCGAAAGATGAAGGAATCATGCACACTGCCTGGGTAGTTGGCGACGACATTGGTGAAGAGTCCCCGGTGGTCCACTATTGCCTGCACATTGATGGAATGCGTGTGTTTCCTGTTGCGGTAATTGTGTGCAGTGGCAGCAGGGGGCACGAGGAGTACATGTGTGCAGTCAATTGCCCCCAACACGTGCGGGAAGCCAGCTATGGCGTAGAAGCCTTGCTTGATCTCCAGCTGTTCCTGCGCAGTGTGTGGGAAGTAAAGTTGCTGGGGTACCAAGCTGATGATGGCATCCAAGACAGGTGTGAGGAACTTTGACAGGGCTGGCTGTGAGACTCCTCCAACTATGGCAGTTGTTGGTTGGAAGGTCCCAGAGGATGTTGGTTCTCTGCTGTGTTGGTACCGTCAGCCTGTGGGCAATGAGGGTCAGGATGCGGAGGATGGTTGTCCTTTTGAGCCTGTAGTGGGCAATGACTTCCTCTGGCGTTAAGTCTCCGAGGCTGGTGCCTTTTCTGAAGGTCCGGTGTCTTTGTCTGTGCTGCCTCTATGGTAGTCCGGAGGGGTCCTGGGGGGTTGGAGGGCCTGGGGGTGGTGGCGGTTGGTGTTGTGGCCCTCTTGGGGCTCCGAGCTGCATGATCAGTGCTCCATGGCATCTGTTGTTCTTTTGGTGTGGCTGTGGGCTGGGCTCCCTTTTATGGTGCAGTTTGTTGTCCGACTTAGCACCAGGTAGGAACAGGTGTTAAATCCCTGCTGCTAACGTGCCTTATCGCATGTTTTGGAATCTTATCGCCGATCTGACTGGTCATTGAGAATGTTGCGGAGTGGTGTTTTCGCAGATTTTTGCACGGGAACGCCTACTCTGCATCTCATTAGCGTTAGTTGCCGGTGTCATCCGTGGCGATGTTTTTTGCGGCTGCTATCGCAGGTAAACTGGTGATATCGGCTGTTAGCACCAGCTTGTGAATGGTGCAATGAATTTATCACCACTTTGGCTGCGATAAAGTGCCGCTGTCTCGGCGATAAGTCCTTGAGAATATGCCCCTTAGTAGGGACTTTTTTCAGTTAGTGCACTACATTGTGCACACTGTCAATGCATTACATCTCAGTTCATTGGGGAATTTCCCAGTATCTGCCACATTATAAACGTAATCAACATTTTAGGATAAAATAACGAAAATGAAGATGATAAAGAGGCACAATAAGGCATTGTCAGAGTTCCAACCCACAATATTTGTGGATAAATTAGATTCCTCAGAGCATACATTATCAGTAGTGGGGGTACAAGTTTGCAAAGTCTCCTTCAGGCAAAGTGATGTCTCAGACCACCTCGTATTCACACATTTCTTCTTAGCAGTGCCCTCTACCCACAGATCCTTTGAAAATTCCCACTCCTCAACCCTCCTCATAAACCCTGCATGTCTACCGAATCAATGACCTTATTCCAACAGGAGATTTGCAGGGTTGTTTTTCCATGCTTCTCGTTAATCTACCCAAGGGTTATTCTGCAGTAGGAAACTCACTATCACTGGGGAAGACATATACATTTTGCCCTGGGCAAAATCAGCCGAAGTACAGAAATTGTGCATAAATGCACTTAATTTGAGATTTCAGACTTTATTAGTGGAGTAATTACTGTGCATAGCCTTAATTATCAGTACAATTCATGAGGTACATAAAAAAACATTCATAATAGCAATAGCTTGATGCACGAAAAAAAAACCCACAAAATACAAATTATATCTACATCTTTATAGGACAAAATATTTTCTTCTAGCCAATACGTGGTCAATGATCTTCTCAACTGCCTGGCCCCCTCCCTCCTTGACTTGACCAAGGGAACTTCCATTACTTCTGGCGAAGCCTGCTGTACCATGATCTACTATAGAATGGGCTACAGCCTCAACAATACACAGATTAACCAAGTTGTCTGTCAAGGTCTTGACTTATTGATTTGATTTATACATTGGCTAAGTGACCATTTCCCTCAGGGTTGTATGGTGTGCCTGAGCGGGTCAGTTTGAGCTCCCATTGTGTGAATACACAAAGCCCAGCTGTCACTCTCCCCAGATGTGCCCAATGGGAAACACAAGAAATACACAAATTGGCAAATCAAACATTTATTGAGGTGATTGTATTCTTCTCTAAAAAACATGAGCTGCAGTTATTAGCAGAAGGAAACCAAGCACTGTAACCAGGATTTCAAGAATGGTGAAATAGATCAACAGTGTCGGGAGGTTACATAGGCCCGAGCACAAACACCTTCATTTTACATGCTCACGTTTAAAGTTGACATCTTTTTAAACTACGACTTTAACACAAATTTGCTTGTGCACCCATATGGGATAATGTTCTCAGAAAATGGTTTTGCTTACACTTACACTTCCTCATTGGCACATTATCAGGCCTTGGATCATCTTGTACAGGGACTAAGTACATTGAGCATTGTTGTTTGTTGCTGTCTGTTCGGCAACAGCTCTGGGGGGATAGAATCAACAATGACAGCTGGACCAGGGCCTAGGCACAGAACAAATGGGTCCAGTTCATTATATATACTGGACCAAGCCTTTGTCTAGGCTGAGGAGCATTTCAATGGATTGTTGAAGTCACCCCATGCCAGAATTCTAGCAAAGCTGAATCCATTTACTATCCTGAAAATGACGGCAGCATGTTCTGTACCAAGACCGGCTACCAGATGACACACAGCCACCACTCTAAGGTATTCTGGCACATCCCATGCTTTACATGATAGGCAGCACTAGGTAGGAGTGTAATTATATGTATTCATATATTCCAATGCAAGCGCACAGTGGTTGAATTGTTCATTTTGTTCACCATTCTTATAACACTAATGACATTGCTTTGCTCTATTCTATTAATCATTGCAACCCCCGCATTTTACTCAAGAGTCCAATTGCTTCAATAAATATTTGAAATGCCAATGTTTGTACTTCTTGTGCCTCCCTTTGGGCATGCCTGGGTTACTAGCAAAAGGGTAAGATCTGTTTCCATGGTTTCCTTGAGGAATTAGGGTTGTCATGTTCTGAGGTTGCACACACCATACTGTACCTTGTAAGGTACAGTGCACTGGTGCACTGTGAGCTAGCCAGGAATTAGGTCAACATATTCTGATGGTATGCGCAAACTCAGTCCAACATAGATTTGACGCTTATGTTGCCCAAAGAACAGTCTTAATGAAATAGTAGGAACCGTACGACAAAAGTTCAACCATTATGATGTTACAGTGATTATATGAATGTATGAATGCCAGATCCCTTGGGACAACCCAGCTCCCCATACCTGTGTGTGATGTATCAGGAAGCCAATCTGGTGCAGAGCAGGCTACTGTCCTTAGCAGGATAGAGATTAGAGTCCGCAGGGCTGCATCTCAGTCAGAGGCAAACATTCCAGGATAATCTGTAGAAGTGCTCCTCTGTTAAATGTGGCTCAGAGGTGGTTTATGTAATCAAAGCGCTGTTCGGATTTCACTGTGTCAGAGGTGCAATGGTGATGTCATTGTTTATCTTTCCAATTATGAGCTGACTTCAACTGGACAACCAAAGCAAGGGCAATGTGCTCAGTGTTCCTTAGCCTTGGATAGTGTGTACAAATGTCATGATATAACGCTTACCAAGAAATGCGATACAAGCAGATTACTTTCTAAGTACGTTATCATGTACGTGCAAAGCATGTAAAAGTCACCGGCTAAAAAGATGTCAAGTTTAAATGCGTAATTCAAAATGGAGACTTTGTGCATGTCACTGTTGAATCTTACAACATCGGTCGGCCTGAACTTTTGACTTTGTCCCAGCCCAGCGTGACCAGATACCCCTTTTTGGAGCTTAGTGTTATTTTGGCGCTATTTTCACTTAATTCTACTAAAATCAATATCTCTGGTTCAACTTATTGATTTTTTGTTATTTTGGTGCCAAATAATGTATTAAAAATACAATCTATTTTTCTAATATGGTTTGGGGTTTTTTGTGTTGTAGTTCCACTTTATTACTGTTTGTGTGCTGCATAAATACTTTATACATTGCCTTTAAGTTAAGCCTGCCTGCTTGTGTGCCAAGCTATCCAGGATTAAGCACAGGTTAATTTAGTGAAGTTTAGTGGTTCACCCCACCAGTGATGGTGTTTGTTGCTTGACTAAGGTTCACGCAGCAGTCAACTAACAACCCCAAGTCTCACAGTTTTCAATTCCTATGGTTAGAAAGAGACTATGTACTAACTTAATAAAGGAAAAATATTATTTGTAAATACGCTATTAGACTAAGCCTTTGGCTTGTGACCGGGAGTTCGCTCACCCTAACTTTTGCAACTTTACTCGCAGTAAGAATGTGTTGTGCCCTGTCGTGTGACATGGTGTCTCTTTGTCATGGCCCTCCCATTTCAGCACCATGCGGGTTTCTTGAACATTTCTATGATCCCTTCAAATTTAATGGCCACATATAATAAACCTTCACGTTTAGGGCCTCATTTGGATTTTAGCAGCTCAAAGTTTTATGACAGCAAAGCAATCTGAGGCACAGTTCTTTCAAACCTAGCATTTCATCCACTTTTAAATTGGGGTGGGAGGTAGAGGGAAGAGCTGTGTATTTAGAGGCACAGAGGATCCACGATTTTACAGGGGCCAGAGCCATGCTGGTTTACGGCTGGGTTACTGTTCTGTCAATCTTTAAATAAGGCCCTTAGTAATTTCTCATTAATATAATGGTGCTGTTTTCTAAGGACTTTGGTTTGTAGGTTAACCCCATTACCACTTTGACTGTTTTACATTGTGCTCAGGTTAGCCAATAATTCTGGCCTGGATAAGTTATTAACTACGTGACATTTCATGAACGCAGAGCCAATGGTGCTAAAAAAAAAAAAAGCGGTGGGTGGGATTTGTCTACTATGAATGTTAGGGGTTAATTATCAAGTATCTGTGGTCCCGTCCTGGGGAGAAGCAGAGAATCTGCCAGCCCATTATACTGATAAAAATTAGCGATGGACAGAGTTTCAAACTTTGGGGTCATAGTTTGTTTGGTGATGTTGGCTGGATATCTCATGCAAATTTGTGAAGGTTGTAGTTTCCCATCTTCGCACAACTTTACTTTCAGGAAAATAATTACCAGAAAAGCATATTTTGCCAGAGATTTGGGGGCATATTTATTAACTAACCCCTTTGAGTTGCTCTTGCACCACGCAACATGGTGCAGGAGCAATGCAACTTAAAATTTTATTTATGAAGCCACACAAGACCACCTTGCATGGCCCTGAGTGGCTCCATAAATCTCGAATAATGCAACATATTGATTACTCTGCACCAGAGAGGCATTCTCATGTGTATTGCGTGGGTGATCTCATGCAACATCCATGGATTTTGACGCATTCCCTGATTTACCAGAAGTGGTAGACCTGGGAATGCACCAAAAACCTAGGTTTCCCCAGGTGAGGCGTAACGAGGAGAAATATGTTTATTTCTCCTCGTTCTTCCTCTTTCTATGAGTGCTGCATTCTGCAGCACACATAGAAAGAGGAAAGCTTTCAGGGGATTGTTTTTGTGCAGGAAGGTTCTCCTTCCTGCACAAAAACAATCCTCCTTACAATGCTGGCACCCATGGTGCAAGGGTGCCTGCATTAGTGCTATGCAGCCAAAAGGGTGCCGGTGCAGGGGAAAAGTCAGTAATGCACTGTACTGCCATTTCACATCCCTGCCCTTTCCCTGTCATGCAGTCCAGCGCAGCAAAGGTGACTTGGTAAATAGATAAATAAGGCCCTTGTTTTTTTGTGAGAGGATTCCGAGATTGTGAGAGAACCCTGATGGGGCTGTGGTGTAAACGGGTGCCCAGGGCTGCTGCTGCTTGGATTGTGCAAGAGTTCTCCTTTGGACGCACCCCCAGGCCTCAAAGAATGTATCCAATGGGTGCTCTGGCATCCACGCACCCTGGCCATTGACAGCTGCGCGTGAACCCGGCTCTTGTCAGCTTCGTCCTGTCTCCTACGGCTCTGCTGTCAGCTGTGGTGTGACCTCAGCAGGGAAGGTGGTGCACATGTGATGAATGACTGCTGCTCTGTGCCACAACTGGCACTTCAGCCTGGAGGTGCCTCGAAGACCCAGAGTCATTGCGCTGCCATGGGTGCTAACTGCATGATATCGCACTGTGTGCCCTGAAGGGCGCCAAGACTTGACATATGCATCTGGGTTCACCCCATGCCTCAACTTCTGAAGGGCCATGTCCGAAATGGACGCCCCCAAGCATGAAAGATCTCCAGAGGTCCACAAGCCTCACATTGTTCTGAGTTCTCAGTCTCTTAGTATTGAAGTGCATTGGCATAGTGTTTGGGGTTTTGCCTTAAAGGAGCGCCTCTTTCTGTGCACTGAACTGAGACAGATGGGCTGCAGTGATAGCTGTCAGGGGCTGCCCTGGCATCAACCTCTTCAACAAGTGAGTTCGATGCACCTATCTGACGCGAACACCTTATATATATAACACCTACTGCCATTGTTTTGGCATTGCGGCTAGGGCTGGGTCCCTCACACAGTTTGCCAGAGCACTTCTCAGTGACCTACAGCAACCAGTAGGCAAGAGCGGGGTGTCAAGCGCAGCTCTACCAAATCACCTTATCCTAACCCAAACCAGACCTACACTCTGGGGGGTCCCATGCAAGCTCTGCCAATGAACCTTGGTTCTAGCCCGCCGGAGCTCCGCAGTGGAGCTGGGCCCAGGCACCTGGCAATCAGCTCTGCCAGTACACCTCAGTTCTGGCCTGCCCGAGCTCCACTGTGGAGCCGGGCCCAGACACCCAACAATCAGCTCTGCCAGTGCACCTCGGTTCTGGCCTGCCCGAGCTCTACTGTGGAGCCGGGCCCAGACACCCAACAATCAGCTCTGCCAGTGCACCTCTGTTCTAGCCTGCCCAAGCTCTACTGTGGAGCCGGGCCCAGACACCCAACAATCAGCTCTGCCAGTGCACCTCTGTTCTAGCTGCAGCTCTGCTCGGGACATGCACATGGCAGGTTCTTGAACAGCCATAATTCGCCCTAATATTCTTAGCATGGGGAGTTTTAAAAAAAAGTGTTTAAAAGTACAGGAAGAAAAGCAAAGGATATGAAATGTGGCTTTAGGAATGAAAACCATATAATTTCTGCCGTCGCAGGTGCACTCCTGTTCCAGCAGTCTGCCTAACTTTTGTGGCAGTGCGTGAAGTCCAAGAAAGTGACCAAGCCCACATACAGTGAAACAAAGGTGCGGTTGTAGGCGACTATTAAGTGAAGTTTTAGCATCCTAAGTTTTGTCTCCCCAAAACTGCATCGCAACCTCCATATATTTGCATATCTGCAGAGTGAATAAATTGTAATTTGTTTTACTGGTGGTTCGTGTTGTGATCATTGTTATCACTGCTTTAAATGGAAAAAATAAGTTCAGATACTCACCAAATACAGCATGGATTAGTGGGCGGGGAATTGGGGGGGGTTAGGTTTTTCAGGGCCGGACTGGGAACCGAAACCGGCACTGGCAAACTGCTCGGCTGGCACCCCCTGGGGTGAGGGGGGGTGCAGCCGAGCAGTTTGAGAGGGCCGGTTTCGGCCGATTTTGTTACAGGGGGCTGATATTTCCGACCCCCAGTAACAAAATCGGCCCCCAGGGGCCCAAAACCGGCCCCCACCCCAGCGGCCCACCGGGGAAACGCCCAGTGCCCGCTACGGCCAGTCCAGCCCTGAGGTTTTTTAACTTCTTCAAGCTTTCAATGCAAGAGATCTCAGTGGCGTAGCAAGGGAGGAGGGTGGGGAGGCATATCGCCAGCACCCCTTCCGCTCTTCAGCACGGCTGCGGGGCAGTGAAGGCAGGGACCGCCATGGGCAGCAAATTGCCTAGCTACGCCACTGAGAGATCTGCATGATTTGTGAGAATGTTTGAAGGGATGTTTGAAAAGCAAGAATCATCTCAGCAATTCTACCAGACAATAAATATGGCTTGCTCCCTATATTTAGATGCACACAAATTCAACAACTGGGCTCAGTGAGGATACCAAAGCTAAGTAAAGCATTCTTGAAAGTGATTTGACAACCTTATAATGATGCTAGAAGTTTAGAGAGTCACCAAATGCCTGAATTAAATAAATGCCAATATCCTAAAGGATACTTACTCTCACAAGCGTCCTTGTTGCCAAATTAATTGGGGCTGAGTTAAAAAAAAAAAGGAATTTATCAGTTGACTGTCAGACTCTGCTGTTTGTGACTTTGCCCACTTTCTGCAGTAAACTGTTAGTTCCAATTTATGGGATCACAAAGCATTTTTTTTCCATTTCCAACACTCATTACTGACCTTACTGATTAATATAATTGGTGTTGGCCTCAGAAGTGCCCATTTTTAAATTACATTTGACTCCACTGTGGTAAACCTGCCGAACCATTTATTCACAAAGCTGACAATATTTTGTTAATGAAATTCACATTAGATGTCAACAGTTCCAACAGTCAATTCAATTTCCTCTACCAAGAAAAGTTAAAAGCACTTTCTGCACCTAGTCTTTGAGTTTTCTGGAGTATGAAATGCTGCTGCAAACACCTCATTTCTAATCTGCACTGCTGGCTGAATTACTTATGCCTAAAACCTGAAGATTATAGCTTGACTGGACTGGAAATGGAAGAAACTGGATTTTTGAAGACTCGTGTGTACACTCTCATTCATACATGTCAAAATATAGCCTCCATCTTTTACTCACACACAAACGCATGAGCAACTACACTGACTCAAACACACCTCTTGACTCTTTTAAACTCCCCTTTCATGCTTTTAAACATTCTGTCACTTGCGCACACAACTCTTACACTGCACTGCTTTTCTTTCTCAGTCATACTCGCATTCACATTTTTTGCTTTTACTTTGTCTCACACATGCGCTTACACATGCTCTCTTTTTCGCACACAAATACACACATACACAGAGTGTAGATGCAGTTGTTCTTGTTGACAGAATTAGAGAAGGCTTGTGCCTGCTGATTACAGGCAGCATTCCTGCAATTATGAAAGTTTGTCGTGTTACCAGCTCTGGGACTTAGGGCCATACGTACAATAGAAGTGGCAGAGTGAGGCTTTAGCTGTCATGGCTTAACGCCTCACTCCGCCACTTCAGAAACGCAAGGCTGCATCATATTTACAAGGATATAGTGCAGCCTAGCGTTTCCCCCTGCGATGGCGCTACACTTAGCAGTGTAGCGCCAACGCAGGCACCCTTGCACCATAGTGCAAGGGTGTCTGCGTGCAGGGGAGGATTGTTTATGTGTAGGAAGGTGTCCTTCCTGCACATAAACAATCCTGAAATGCCATTTTGTCACTTTCATGTGTGCTGCTTAATGCAGCACACATGAAAGTCACAAAATGGCTTTTTTAAAGATTGTTTATGTGCAGGAAGGGACACCATCCTGTACATCAACAATCCATGGCATTTTGCTTTTTCCAATTGTGCTGCACTAAGCAGCACACATGGAAAAAGCAAAAACGAGGAGAAATAATGCATTTCTCGTTTCGCCAGGTTTTATCTGGTCTTAATTTTGACGCTGCCTCCTATGTACGACACCCTTTTACATAGGGGGCAGCGTCAAAATTCAATGGGTGTTGCGGTGGAACGCCCACTGCAACACCCACTGCCCACCCCTTTCACACTAACCATAGCGTGAAAGGGGGTCTTATTTACAAGGACGCGTTAAGCCATGTTAAGTGGCTTAACGCTGCCTTGTAAATAAGGCTAAGTCCTTATCGCCACCACAATGTTGATAAAAGTGACGTTGTGGTGGTGATAGGGGCTTGTACATATGCCCCATAGTTTTCCAGAAGCTGACTGCGTTATTAATCTTTCTGTCACCTCCTGGGGTTGATTGTCAGTCCTCAAGTTGTGTTGTAGTCCGGGGCGGACCGAGGTCCTTCAGCCAGCTAACATGAGCCTGGATAAGGTCTCCCAGGCTGGGCTAGACAGCGCGAGGACAGTCTGTTACCGAACAGCAGAGGCAGACTCTGCAACATATCCCAACCGACCTGGCTGAACCTACCCAGCCAATTGAAAGTGCTTGGATTAGCAGTTAGGCTGGCACTGCAAGGCCATGAATTATGAAGCAGACGCTGCACAATCATAACGTTGGCTAGATATTTAAACTGCTCTCTGATTGGCTGAAACGTGCTGCAGTCAGCCACTCAGAAGACGCATGGTTCTTGGGTTGGGGAATGTGTACAGTAAAGTTTCATGATGGTGCTGACCGCAATGGTTTGAAAACACATTGTTGAGCAGTACAGCATTTGAGCTGATGCTGGGACCCTATGAGTACCAGTACCCTCCTTGTCTGAGGAGAATTTCCGGTACTCAAGAGAAGAAAATTAAAAAGTGCTGGTGCTCAGTGCCGGTGAGTACCGGCCCATTTAAAGCACTGATTGTTATAAAAAACACAAATGAAAGATGCTTCACCCATGTCTGTACCAAAGCTGGGTTCCTCCATTGCTACTCCATCCTATGCCCTCGTTCTCCCATCCTGTCTTATTCTACCGATGGCCGAACTGTGGCCGGGCTGTGGACCAAAATCAGGACTGACAAACATATTTAAACCATCCCCACACACAGGAGATCGAGACATGCAGGAGGCCGAGACATGCAGGAGGCCGCGACATGCAGGAGGCCGAGACACGCTGTTGTCCAGTTGCAAAGCCGGAGTTTGCTAATTGAAGGCTTTTTGATGCAATTACAATAGACTGTTGCAAACAGACACATTCTAAGGCAGGGCAAAGTGGGCTTCGGATCAGGGCCCTAGACTTTCAGGGGGCCACCTGATAGTGCCAGCTCTCATCTGCAGAGTCTCTTGCCCTGATGACCTTGAACAATTCTTAAACAGATTGTTTTAAATACTGCTTACCTTTAATTTATTTTTAATGTGAGTGGTGTGTGAGAGTCTATTACAGACATTTTGCAGAGAAATGTTGTTTGTTTCACGCAACACCCATAAAAAAGTTTCTTTTAGATCACAACAGGACCTCACATATGAGAAATGTTAGGATGTCACAGAGATTATTTGCAGTAAATTAGTGATATGCTGCTGTGTTGCAATATTGATAACACACATCAGGGTATTAGATGTAACAACTTTAGAATTTGGACGAGTGCGCTTGTGCACTGCCGATGGCCTGGCCAAAGACGGCATGTAAGAGCTGATATTGGATCATAAATTCAAAGCTGTTCTGAACAGGGGCCCCCAAAATACGCTTGGCTCCGGCCCCCCCAAAATCCTTGAGATGTCCCTTGTTGCAAATGAACACACGTTTGTCTGTTTTAGCCAGCTTAGAAGTTAAGTGTTCCAATGAAACTGTCTGCTGTTCAAGGAACATCAGTGTTAGATATCGTTGCTGCATGGATGAGAATACACAGGGCTTTAAGTGGGCCGGGTCTGTCCGGGTCTGAGCACCGGCAGTTATTTTCAGGGGGCCTCGAAACGGGTCTCTATCGGGCTCTATTTTCGGGCCTCGCAGAGGTAGTCCGTTTTCTTTTTTTTTTTTTTCTTGCACCAAACTTATTTTGCTCTAGCTGGAATTGCCAGGCTAGATCCTGAGGCCGCTGACCTTTGTGCAGGCGCGCAACGGCCATTGGGATCAAAGGGCTTCAGCCCCCCACACCCTCGTGTGTGGCAGCCCTGCTGAGACAGCTTCCAGGGCACACACAGAGCCGCACCCAAGTACTTCACAGGTCCTTAAAAGACCATTCGCTTGTAAATGAGACTTTGTTGTTTTTCACCCCTTCTAGATCCCCTGCATCTCCACTCCAACTATTGCTGGAAGAGTCAGCCCCCCCGAAATTTTTCTTAGCCCCCTCCGAAATTTGGCTCTAGTTGCGTCCCTGCCTTTGTGCACGCTGTAGATCCGTTCATGCAGATTTTTATCATATGATGCGGGACTGTGGGGAAGTATCACAGTTTAGGACAGAAAGTCATGAATCATTACATTTACTGTCATCGGGGAGCAGGCGAGAATGTCTACGGATGCTCTTGCTGTTCAATCGCATGGATGCATCATCACCGTGGCGATTAACAAACGCCTATTAAATACCGTACTTATGTTAATGGCTGCGAACTGTCGCAGGGTGAACCTGCTGCAATATTGATGATAAATTGCGGATTCCAGAGTGCCTGGCATAATAACTCGATCAAAGGCTATTTTATCATCAGTGCAACTTGAGAAGCGCACTGGAGCACACCTCCGGGAAAAACACATTTAATTGAAATGCAGAATAGGCGTTTCTGCTGACAGAGAAGGACTGAGAAACAGGCGTAGTACAAAGAGGCCATCTTAAGAAGCGGCATCTTGCAGTTTCTGGTGCACTGTGTATCCTACTTGGGATAACCTCATGCGCAAATGGTCATGTACCCTAGACTTTAGGGGATGCCGAGGATTCGGTCAGAAGGAGGGGTGGCGGCCTTCGTAGTCACACATTCCTCAGAAGAGCCGCCACGTCGAAGCACCTACTCCTTCTGCTCCTTTCCGGTTGGTTCCTGCTCTCTTCATTTGGAGCATAACAGCGCAGCAAGTTGTCTTGCTGCATTGTGCCAAACCTTAGTAAATTTTGCTCTAGCTTTTAATAATATTCACTCACTGAAATAAAGAAAATATTTCTGCCTGGGATGTATACTAGAAACTAGGAAAGTCTTCAGTCAGTGATAAACACAAAACATCATTCTAAGAGCTCACATGAATGCAGGTTTCTGGTGCAAACCTGGAATCCTGACCGGGGCTGGACAAGCCATTTGAAGCACCTGGAAATATTCTGGTGGCGCAAGGTATGAATGTTTGCTACTGTCCACAGTCACTTTTACTCCAGTCTGCCAGCAGCGCTGCATGGGATACCACTAGTGCATGTAAAAACCACCCCCACACAGGCCTCATGGGGTGGTTGCAACGGGGCAGTGTGGCCATCCCAATTAATTTACTATGTGTCTAGAAGTACTGCAAAAGCAGCAGAGCAGTGTGCGGCTGTACCTAGAGCTGCCTAAATGCATACCCATGCCCCCACTGCACAGGTCAGTTTTAAAAGCATGGTGTGTGATGCATATGTGAAATGGGGAAATACAAGGCTCCTATGCACTTCTACCCACCCATAGCATTGAATGCGTGTATCTGTCATCGCATCACATGTGGGACAGGAGATGTGAGTTGTTTTTCACCCCTTTGTAGAGCCCCTGCAGCTCCACTCTGCCTATTCCTTGAAGAATTAGCCCCCCCCCGAAATGTTTTCTTAGCCCTCCCCCCCTCGAAATTTGCCTCTACTTGCACCTCTGGGGAGGGTGTGTGGCGTTATCCATACATATCTTTAATTAGACCACGCCCCTACATGGATAGGCCACACCCCTTTAAGAGGTTTGCCCCGCCCCTTTTAGAGCACCCCCAGTTTTTTTTCCCCACTTAAAGCCCTGAGAATACACAAGTGCAAAATAAGATTTGAAGAATTCAGCCCCAGATTAATGTGACATTCAAACAAACATGTGTATTTGAGGAGACATAATGGAGAAGGCCACTATCCTAAAACACCAAACAGCCCCCACATGAATGTCGGCATTGCTGAAATAAAGACGCCCTTTCTGAAACCCACCTCCCACAGTCATCTGTTTCATTTATCATATAAAATGTCATTTTCAGGCCAAGCGTGCAAATGTACCTGCTTTTAGCCATGATGGCAGCTGTGGTGAGTATGCATTCTGTGCAGCGGCCTGGCAGCTCCCATGGAACAGACCTACTCTGCGTCTCCCTGGATCATGTGAGGATGGCCCTACTCCTTTCCCTACCCCGAGCGAGGAAGGTGGAGTGATAACCCTGCATTATGGGTGGTGAGTGCATGAGGCTTCATGCTGTCTTTCCAGGAGTACGACGAGCAGGCTTGCGCCAGCTCCGGTGACTTCCTTCCCTCTCTGTAACTTGTAAGTCACGAGTGACTTGTACATCCAATCTCCTGGTTGAGGTGCAGGCACATTGTTAGAGTGGCACTAGTGTCGATCAATGAGGAGGGTCTCACGGGGCGGTTCTAGCTCAGCCAAAACTAATGTGACGTCACAGCAGAGCAATAGACTGCCACCTTAGATTCTTGTTTGGGCAGCATGTAGGAACCGATGATTAATTCCGCCCGCGGGTGGAGCAGCGGAATTCATTAGTAATTCCACGTTACAGGAGTAACAGGGAATGACTAATGTCCTCCAGTTCCGCTGGCGGAATTAAAAATTTCGCCCACCCCTAGAAAAAAACTTGAATAATTTCTCTAGCATTTTACTAACAGAAGATAGGAAATAACAAATGTTTTTCCTCTAAGCATACATAGAGAGAAAAGCTAGCAAGGCCTACAAAGTGGAACAGTGTTTTGTTTCATAAGTGTGTGAGGACACACTAACCCGTTTACGTACTGTGCTCTATTTTTGTATATTAACACCTCGCCCTCTGGGTTTACAAGGCATGCTTCAGGAAGGATTTATGAATATATTTAAATTGTTTTTCCTATATAACAAAGACATTTTCCCTGCCATTGTCACTACAGTGCATTTAACTACATGCCTGCCAGAGCACAGTGATGATCTTGGCAGACATATATTTTTGCAATATAAATTGGCAGTGTAAACACCTATAGCCCAGTGTGTTCCAAATTGTTTTGCAGATTGGCTTTTGTATCCTGCATGTTACAACTTCTTATTCAGGTACACACATAAGTGGGCGAGATGCCGCTGCAAACATCTACACGCAACCATCAAAGCATACAATTAAAGGCTTGTATGTTTAACTAAAATGGTATTCTTTAGAGCCTAACAGAATGTGTGTCATTCCATTTGGTAGTACATTTCACATATTATTAAGCATACACAAACAACTGTATGCATATGGTACATTGCATGAACTGAATAATCATGTTAGATTGTACTGAAAAGGTATATATGTTGCTGAAAAGAAGATGCACCCTATTTTGCAGCAAGCAAGGTTGCTGTCTTTCCTTGGGTTCTTTTATTGTCAGCCAAATTTGCTTCCAAAAACGTTCCAATTCTTTTCTTTTTTGCAAAGCTGGGTTACTTGTTTTCTTTTTGTTTCTTTTGATTTCTTACTTAGGGCCTGTTACGACTTTGGCGGGCCTACAGCAGACGGTGCAAAGCCAAAGCCGTGGTGCTGCCTGCCGCCTGCCAGATTAGGACTTTAATCTTGGTCTGGTGGGGGGTTGTGTGGTGGTCTGACAGTGGCAGTCTGTTAGGCTCATTGAAGAGCCTAACATGCAGACCGCTGCTCTCATAGCACCAACTGCACCTTACTGCACGGTGTGGCATAGATGCCACACCGTGCAGGTAATGGGGGTGCAAATCCAGGGGGCACAACATGTGACCCCCGCATGCATCCCCAGGCCCAGAGGCAGCAGGGGGCCCTATTAGAGCCCCCTTTGTTGCCTCTCTGCTACCCTTTTCATGGCGGGCTCACCGCCATGAAAAGGCAGTGGAGAGGCAACTCGAAATATGCTTGGCGTTGCCACCGCGGCTCTGCCAGCAAATTTCAGTCTCTAACCACTGTGCGTCTGCTGCGGGATCCTGAATCCCCGGCAGTCGCAGCGGTCCTGTGGCGGTCCAACCACCCCAATCCTAATACTACGTGCGGGCCCGCAGTTTGGCAGTGGTCGGACCCCCCACCCTGAGTAATAAGGCCATTAGTGTGGAAAGAAGTGTCCAGCTATGAAGACGCCTAGACACCTATTTAGAGAAAATCATCTCTTCACAAAAGGCAGTACTGATTACCTGTAAATGACTGATGCCTGCCCACTCTTTTTTTATTTCACAAATCACAGTAGCTGAAGAACTGAATATTAGGGACTGCAGAGGGAGGATGATACAACATGCACTCAGCTGACAGCCTGCTGAGGCAACACTATTTACTGTTCAGGAGTACTTAGGCTAAAATTCTCTACCTGCATGAGATTGTGTGCACCAAGTCTGCAGCATTGTAGATTTGGTAATGGTCTTGCCACGTGCTCCAAAGGATATATTTTAGAAGCTGGTCTGGTTTTGTTTTAAGCATGCAGCAAGGTGCTTGGGCAGGCATGAGCACTAACAGAGAGATCTGAGTGCAAGGAAAAGGTAGGCTGCCTATGTACGAATGAGTGCAACTAACAGTGAACGTAGGTCCTCATTTATATTAGTAAACAAAGACTACATTACTTCTAGCACTGTACCAAGGGGTAACATTCTTGTAGCCATAGCATTATATTACTGTAGTTTGGTAGCTAGTGAATTAAACTGAACCTCTCCGCATCTGCTTGAAACTATCAGGGGAGGTCAAATTGCCTAGGTTGGAAGATCTATAAGACTGCAGTTAGTGTGCTTAAGATTCATTACTAGTCTTCTATGTATGAATTGCACAGATATAGTAAAGTAGAGTCATACGTTTCTCTGCATCTTTGCCAGTGATTCATTTGTAAAGTAATAAGGGCCGGGGCCAAAGTTTTTCTCAGAATCCTGTTGCTGGCGCTGCCGAATACTAGGATTGCCAAAACTCCAAGGCTTCCAAGTCTTGATTCCACCTCATGCCTCTTTAATCTCTCACCCTACTCTTCCTGAAACTTTATCTCAATCTTGCAGGTTCATTTTTATTCCTACTTTCTTCCTTTGTCACTGTTTTCACCTCTTTCTCTTCTTTTCTGCTTTTCTGGGTCAAAGTCTAGAAATAAAAAATAAGTCATGGTATACAAAAATGAGTGCCAGCAGGCTCGCCTGCAACCACCAGATCAAAATAAACACTGATCTTGGCACGTCCTTAAGTCATGCTCTTTGGGGTGTGTCTTGTATGGGGTTCAGAATTTAAGTGACATTTTCTTCCTATTTAAATAAATTCAGGATTTAAAGCTACAGTGCGCAACCCTCCCATATATGTGGAGTTTGAATACATAATTCATGGTATATTATCAGACACATTCTCCTTCAAACAGCGATACATCCAAATATACATGCTTTATTTGTGGGAACTCCCTTTATCAAATTAAAAGAACATTTTTTGAGTATTAGAAAATCTCTCACACCCACACCTAATTTAGAATGTACCGACTTGTTTCATCACGCAAAAACTATTTAAATGTAAAACAATATTTGATTATGTGCTTTTCTCAAGATTACATGGTATTTCCGACGCATTACGTACATCAATTATTTGCCAATCTATTAGAGTCTCATATTTTAGTGCTCCATACGTTTATTCATCCATATGCTTATCTGTGTGATTCAATATGTAACTGTGTGCAAACGTATTAAAATGTTAGCACATGACTGTACTTATTTGTAGCAGAAGCTACATTTTTAAAGTCCAACAATAATCAATGTATTTGTTTATGATAACTGTATACACTTAACTGCCATTTCCTTCTTAATGTTAGCCTGACTGTGACTAGGCTTAAGCCACTCGAGTTGTTTCTTTATAAAATGCACTTTGTTTTCCCTTTTTGACTTCCCTGCAGTTGTCCTATCTACTCTGTTAGTTAGAATATTCTTTTGTTTACACTGAGTAACTGATAGATTATGGAGCCTTAATTGCAACTAGTAGGGCGTGGGGATGGGAGAGAGCCTTCTACACCAAGCTGACCGGACCGTTGCTACTTTCCAAGCCGTGCAGCTCTGGACTTCTTTGTTCGTGGAGAGAAAATGGAGAGTTTACTGGTTCCTGGAAGACTGTGTACACTGATTGGTTCATCCAGAAGGGGTTGGTGAAGCGCAGCCTCCAGAATCTTTCATTCTGTATTAATTGTGTTTCTTAGAACAGTTTAGCAGATTCTGACTTCCCTGAGGGAAGTCCTTTCCTGACCTCTGCTGGCTTCCTCTGCCTGTGATGATTCATAACTGAATGACTGCACCTATTTTCCCCTGAACCTTAATTTGGTTCATCTGATGCTAAGACCTTCCTCTTAGAATTTCCCTTTGTTAGTTTTGATGCCATATTTAGCTTAGGAAAGTTCATTTATAGAACTTTCTATTTCTTGTTTTGTATTCTGTACATCATTATATTTTGCATCTTCTTTTTCAAAATACACAAATTTAGACTGAATGGATGTGCATGTTTATTTGATAAATTGATTTATTAAATGATTGATCTGTAACGTTGACTCATTTTGTTAATAAAACCTTTATGGTTTGGACATCATCCCCTCTGTCATTTTTTGGATCCAAATTGGTTACACTGAAATTGAAAGGTGTTGCTGATGCTGTCTCCTTTCTTGCACTTCCAGTTGATAATCAAAGGTACATATGACCATTGGTGCAACTTGATAGATGATTAAACTAGAGTTCTAGGGTACAGGAAAGTGCACCGGATCAATATTTAGAAAAGGCACATTATGTTAAAACTGTACACAGATAGAATTTGCAGTGCAGCCTGTCCTCCTTTCATCGAGTTAAAAACTACATGGAACACATATAGAATGCCTTTTTATGACAAGCCTGTGTTTTTGTAAAAACCCTCATTGCAATCCAGAAATATATTTTTCTCCAAAGTTTTACCTACAAAATCTCAGAGGAATACATTCATAACTTACACCTAATATACCTTTCAGCCCTGTTTATTTGCTCTGTACATAAATTAATTTGACTATTTTTTATGTGATAGGAAAATAGGAAATGCACCTTTTGCACTAGAAATTATTGTTTAGTTCAAAATCACTTTTTTGTATAAAAGCTCCTTGTTTATCTTCTGATCTCTGTTGAAGCTCGTCATATTTTCCCAGAACTGCCAAGACCTTTAGAGTTTACTGAAATTATATGAATACTATATCTATTTAAAGAGGGTTCCAGACAACCCCCTTCATCCATTGGTCTGTTATTTTGTCATTTACATTTTCCTTCTGCCCACTACAACATCCAGCGTGAGTCATGCCACTTAAGCCATTGGATAGCTTCATTGTGAGTGATGGAACCACACATGCCTTTGCCATGCATGCCTTTACAACATTGCTACCACATGTTCTTTTAGCATGCAAGTAGTTACAACTACTTGCCTTAGGGAAGCGCTGACATTGGAATAGTTTAATTTACTATTCCTACTCCAGTCTGTGTAACAGTAGGGAAGGTGTTGGACTTAGAATCCAACACTAGCCTACCAATGTGTAATGACTTGCGTGCTAAAGGAACGCATGGTAATGACACGTTCTATGTAGTGCCCTCGTGGTAAAGGAACTGCATGGTTTAAACTGCATGGTAAAGGGTGTTTCCCCTATGTGGATGTGTGCTTTTTGGTGTTTAAACGGAATATCGAACCCAAAATAGCGTGGGGCAAAATATAGTGTCAAAAATATTGAAGACAAAAGTATTGTGAAGGTAGATTTCTATAGGTAAGCAAAGTTTTACTATTTCTAAAATCCACATACATGTACCTTGATGCACTACATATCTTCAAGGTACATATGAATAGTAAATCTATACTTACTGTAGGAAGGTAGGATCCTTATTCATGGTTACCCCCACTTATTGCCTGGTGTTAAGCTGTGTTTTGACTATTCTGACTGGGATAATGCTAATCAGGATCCCAGTCTATCCGCTTTCTCCCTAATCTGTTGCGTTAGTACCTAGATACATTCCCAGAGTGGATACTGGGGTAACCTTATCAGTCCCTAGTATATGGTACCCATGTACCCAGGGCATAAGTACCCCAGAGGTCTCCCATGGGCTGAAGCATGCATTATGCCATCCATGAGAGACCATGCAAAATGGAATTACAGGCCTGCCATTGCAGCCTGTGTAAGTTGGTGCATGCACCACTTACTAAAGAAATAGGTTTACTATATCTAAGGGTCACTGCACTTAAAACCTATAAGTCACCCCTATAGCAGGCCTTTACAATCCTGAGGGCAGGGTGCTTGGTTCTAAGTAAGAGGGTGCTACTGCATGAGCAGGACACCCCTGCAGCCTGCGGAGTCCATTCTCCCAGGTTGTCAGTGAAGCAGCCATATGCTATATAGAGAGGCACCGAGTAATTACGCGATGACCATCTCGAAAATGGCTGCAACGAATCCTATCATGTTGGAATCATACCCCCACACCGTAAATGGTGTGAGAGGTATGATAAACGGTGTGAGAGGTATGATTCCAAGCACTGGAAGAGCCCTCCGTTAGGCTCTCAGTGTTCCCGGTACCTGCCTTCGTGACCCGGACAGCACAAAATGGTTGCCGCCGACCAGAGACACAATTTTGCCCTCCTGCTGCTGAGCCAAGCTCAAGCAGAGGAAGGTGTAACAATAGGCATCCTGTCACAGGGAGGTGAGACCACCTCCCAGATAGGATTTAGTGTATTAGGGCTGGGTGGGTGCCCTTGCCAGCACCAGAAAGTCTGCATGAGGGGCTCATTTGGTGTCCCTGTGCATAGTCCAGTTCAAACCAGTCCTGGGAGCCGTTGGCTCCCGCTCTGGCGTGAAACTGGACAAAGGACAAGGGAGTAACTTCTCCCCTGTCCAAACCCTCCCCTGGGAGGGTCCCCTGAATCTTCCCAACCCTTTCCCTAGGGTACTTAAGGGCTTACCTGAGTGTGGGTCCCTAGATTCATTGTGGGATAAGATTCATATCAGACACCATTACACTTCTACTGTCCGGGCACTCTGGGCTTTGCTGGACTTCGTTTGTGCCTGACTTCATCTCCCTTCCAGTCTGCTGCATCGTCTGTGCCTGTGCATCATACAGGAACCTTCTAAGACATGTGAAGTATCAAGGACAACCAAAGTACTCTCCCTTGGAGTGAAGGAGTCACTCCCCTGCATTCGTAGGCACTGTAACTAAGACGACCGGTCTGCAGATCCTGAGCTCCTCCAGACTCCGTGGGCTCTGCAATCCAGGTGGTGGTTTTCCACAGCTCCTGAGGCCTGCTCTACCATCTCACCAAGTTTGAGGCCAGTAGTTCTCGTGTGGAATGCAATTACCGAACCCCTGGGTACCGCATCCCCTTTGCAATTGCAAAGGCTTGTTGACATCTTTGCAAGAAGATCTTTGGGCTCCAAGTAGAACCAACCTCGAGCACCTCCAGTGACCAGAATATTTGGCCACACCGCATCGTGTGCTGCATCTTTTGGTGAGCTGCTTGAGTTCCTCTCGCGGCTCCAGTGCCTTTGGCCTGTGGAACCACTTGAGGGTCACTTTTGTTTTCTTCAGGTTCCCCTGCTTGCTCGGGGCCTGCTCTGACTCCCCTGCTTGTGGTGAGTCTCCTGGGCCTTGCTGGTCCTCACCGTGTCCATTCTTGACTCCCTGCATGGATTACCTTTGGCTTGTTGGTGCTCATGCCGGACACCGACCCCTCAGCACTCAACATCCTTCGTGGGACAGCTCATATCTGGCTCCTGGTCATCCTCAGTGTCGCCGCTCCCTGCAGCTGCAGAGTCAAGGTCATCGACATAATCCCTGAAGCACCCGACATCGGAGGGCATTCGTTTCCCAAGTCTCCTCATCACCCCTGAGTGATATAAACTCTGTCCCCTCTGCTTTCAGGTATCCTGCTTCAAGAATTCACGTTTGGATTCCCACGGACACTTTCTTTTCTTCCAGCAGCGGCACTTTCCTGAAGTCCTCCATTGGGTTCGACTGCGGTTTCTGACACCACTTCACACCTATGGACCCGGCTTCCCTGGGATAGGTAACTTGGGTACCACAGTATCCACGGGTGGGGTGGCTCTCCAACCTTCTGTGTTCCACGAGGTTCTTCAGGGTCCACTGAGAAGGGTCCTTAATCTTTAAAACTCCAACTGCGACTTACACGTATAGTTGTACGGAGCCCGCGGTCCTGTTCCTACACTGCACGTGCTCTCCTTGGGGTCCCTATCTACTCACCTTGGGTGGTTCCTTGGGGTCCCAGCGATTCTACGTCCTCTCGACATTGCCATGACTCGAGCCGTGGTTCTTATACCACTTTCTTAGTATATGGTTTGGTCCCCCCCCCCCGGGGCCCACTGTGTTTAAGTGCTATTTACTGTGATTTCTTTGCTGAAGTATTGTGTGCTTTGTGTCTATCTCCGTGTAGGAGATACTGTAACGTACTAGATAGTGTTATATAATAAATACATATTTTTATAAATACTTGGTGTGGTTCTCTTTCATTTAATCTATACCATAAGATTGCATCCTGGTAAAAACAAGCTGCTTTACACTCCTTCAAGACTGAGCCTGAAGGCTGCTCTCCACAGCTACCACTTGGATAGCTTTCTAAGGTTGTCTGAGACCTCCTAGATCACCATAATGTTGTATTCCTCTTAGGGTGTCCATAAACGGGCTTTCCAGTATCATGTCCTTATATAGGCACAATTCGCCCTGCCCTTATATAGGCATAAAATCCCAGCCCTTATTTAGGCATTAAACCGTGCACTCCAAATACAGGCATGGTCTCCGACATCCGTCCACCCTAACGTCACAACGAGTACATGAAGAACAGACCCTTAGGCTGCGGGAGTTTCCCTAGTCCAGGACTATTGATTTCTTCAAGGACTCATATATTATGCATGAACCATTATTCCTTAGGGGTTCATTCATGACGTCTTTCGCTGTCCGACTCACGTCAATACTAACATTCCTAGGTACTCTCAGGTATAAATATACCTTCCCTAGCCCCTGTAAATCAGAGGAGACCTCGACTTCAGAGGAGCCCGTTTCCCGGCCTGACGCACTGAGAAGACGCTGTCATCCCTGCACGCAGAGAGTCCAGCTTCCAGTGATCTGACATCCCTTGCGGGGTGTTGGAGTTCGAGTCTGGCAAAGAGATTCCTACCTCTTTCATTCTTCAGGTATGGAGCTGATAAGAACCTAGAGGGACTCTTGGCATACTAGGCATACTAGGCTTAACATACTCTTAGTATACCATAGTAAGGAATACTTCACCTACTTCATACCTCTCCCTACACCTAGGTTAGGTTAGGTACATTGGGGTAGAACTAGATTAGAAACGCATCGTATGAGTACTCGCATTTTTAGTCTGTGTTATTTATGTAAAGGCATATGTACTAAAAGATAATGCTATCGCAGTATTATTTATTTCTACTGCTCACACTGTACATTATTTATCTCGCATACTGTCTTGTGATCGTAACAGCACATTTTACTTACACCAGAAACAAGACTGTTCAATAAATCTTTTATTGAAACGCCCGTCTATTTCTTTCTGTGTAACTTGGAGAAAACTAAGCATGCACGACTGAGCTGAGTGAAATAGTTATCTATTGTTTCCACGACTCTGGGACACGTTCTGATTCTAAAGGAAACAAAGTGGTCATGTTTTGCGGCTGCCAGAAACTACTCCCTTCTTGTTGTCAAGGAGTTTCTAGTGGCCTCTGAGCTAGCTGGCACAAGTAATTAAGTTTAATATACTCGATAGGGACATACTGACCTTAGTCCTATGTCAAACCTATAGGATATATTATTCCAATGCGCAGAGCCTATTAGGAAATAGGAGCTACACTACATGGCGCCCAACGTTTTGGTAAGGCGGTAATTCAACGTTAGATACTGAGTAACTCAGCCGTGCTTTTTCTCTCAGAGACCCCTACCCATATAGTCCAAAAGACGTCTGGAGTGGGCAGGGTTAAGTATCCACCACGGCTACATAGGGAAACACCCTATATATTAGCTGTTTGGTTTGCTCAACGTTGAAGGATACAGTGTTCCAAAATATTGTGCACCTAATCTTTGTTTCCTTGAAACTTGTTCTACCTTTTTCAAACAACAAAATGCCTGCCTCCGACAATGAAGCAGGAAACGGTGGAGCTGCGGCTGATCCAGCCCAAGCAGCAGCTTTTAACATTACAGGTTTAAATGAAACCGAGGAGGGTGTCATAAACATCGCTCCAAACTTAAGAAGAGCCATCACTCTAAAACTTATAAAACATGGCCTACCACCAAGAGGAGGTAGAGCAGTTTTCGTGATAGAGGCACATGAATCCTTTCAGACAGAGGTATTCTATTCATGGGTAATATTTCCTGAATCCAATTCAGTAACACACATGTTTCACTTCTACAAAGAAGATGATCCACCAGAGGAATACATTCCTTTCGAGGATATAGAAATTCCATTAACATACCAGGAGCATCAGCTCTGGTTTAAAGGCGCCCTAAAACATCACAAAAACATTACCAGGCTCGGTCCACTAGGTAGACCAGGAGCAACATGGCCGATTTTAGCCGGCTACACACCTCATCCTGACATTGAAGAGATGTCAGGCGAGATTTACTTACTCAACTCACAGAGTTAATAAAAATTTACAGACAATTGGTCCAATATGTCATGCGACTTTTACAGTCCAGCAACCATTAACAATTCCAAATCAAACTCCTCACCAGGGGAATACACTAAAAATTACACCACAGACTCTATACGCAGTCATGGGTAAAATGCCCACAAAACGTGAGCAGATTCCATTCTGCATAGCTCAAAAAATTACTCAAATCGAAGCAGTATTTCCAAATACTAGCCCGTATGAGAAACACAGAATACTGACAATCAGTTTACCAATGTTGATCACACCACAACTGGAAGACTGCACCACTTGGGGCTCAGTCTTTGCTGCCATCTATACTAAAACACATGACATTCCGTCAATTGCGGTAATACCTGATGTCCTGAAACAAATTCAAAACGAATACGGGGCAGAACCTGCTCTGCATTTAGGTATGAAATTACTGAAAAATTTCGACCAGGTCTCAACAATAATATTATCTAATATTAAAGGGGAGGCAGCAGCAGTGGCGATCCGCCAAAAATTAAGGGAATTTGATGTTACAGAACATCAAACTGAGCTACCCAGAATAATTGAACAATCTTATGCAGAATTAGGCAGAGATAGTTTGGGTGGAAGACCAGTGAAGCCGAAGCTAACTGAAAGTCCTGAGAAGGACTCAATTAAACAAACTCCGACATCTTCTAAAAAGAAGTGGGAGTCTACTAAACAAAAATCAAACGAGAAACGTTCTTAATCCCGAGGTAGGTCTCCTCAAAGGAGCCCTCTGAAAGGAGGTATAACCTCAGGAATAGGGATAATTTGAGAAAACCTGACAGGTATCAAGATACTGATACACGTTCCTCTCGTCCCTTTCAGATCTCATCACAGACTTCGGAAAGAAGAGGACGATCGGAACATAGAGAAGAACGCGTGAAATCGAAAGACGACAAACACGCTCCAAAAACTAAAGCAAAACCTCAATTCTCCAAAAAGAAAGTAGCAGGTCTAAAGATCAGACATGCCGAGAATACTGAGAACACAACTCAAGAACGGAGAATGGGCTCAGACAATGCTGGACAGTGCAGCAGAAGTCACAATAGTTCGCCAGAACCTGAAGGAACTTCTGAAGATAGTGGACTTGAATGAGTACATCACAGTTGAGACTGTAGACACCAGGGTTAGTACTCCACAAAAGTTATATGAAATAACTCTCCGGATGGAGGGAGACAAACCTAGACAGGTGAAAGCACTTTTTGGGAAAGACTATCAAAGGGCTATGACATACTTCTAGCAGAAAAGGACTGGCCACCACAATTTGTCAGGGAGTGCCCACACGGCGAGGACATTATTATGCCTGCCTTCTCCAACCATATTCCAATTCACCTAAAATATACATATGCCAGGAAATGGGCAGTGGCCCAGGCCCCAGCATTATATAAAAATCATGTAGGATGGGATGAGGACTCACCACACCATAAAATACATCTGAAACATGAACCAACTGCACAACGGCAGTACCCAATAAAGCAAGAAGCTAAAAACAGGTCAGGGAGATCTTAGATCAACTTGAATACCAAGGGGTGATTGAAACATGCACCTCCTCAATGAACAATCCTTTGTTTCCTGTCTCCAAACCAGACAATACATATCGTCTAGTTTTGGACTACAGACACCTAAACACTTGTTCTAAAACGTTTGCAGTGCAAAATGCACATAGCACAGCATTAATGAATAACATTGTGCGTAAAAAATATAAAACAACATTAGACATCTCAAATGGTTTCTTTTGTCAAAACATAGCACCTGAAAGCAGGTACTTAACAGCATTCTCCATAATGGGGACCCAGCGTCACTTTTGTCGACTCCCACAAGGGTTCAAGAACAGCCCAGGTTTATTCTCAGCGAGGGTAACGGAGTTGCTACAAATTTATGACAATGAGGCATTGTCCTATGTCGATGACATCTATCTGACAGACGATGACCTGGAAAAACACTTGAACAGGGTGAGCACCATTATACTGGGTTTCGCCTCTGAGGGCTACAAGTTCAACTTTAAAAAGTCCAGAATTGCCCATCTCAATGTCCTATTTCTAGGATATGAGCTTTCAAGTGATGGCAAGAGTTTGGCAGCTAACTTTTTAGAAAAGTGTGCGCTGCTCCAACCTCCAAAAATGCTAAAAAACTTACAATCCATCCTGGATTTCCTAAATTTTGGAAGAACATACATTCTAAATTACGCAGAAAGGGTTAAACCTCTCTACGCATTAATAAAACCTGATTTTTCAATCAGAAACTGGACACAGGAACACACAGAAATCTTGCGTTCACTCCAGGCTAAGATGTTAGCAACAAATCACTTACAAACACGCGTAAGTCAACGCAATTTGGTGATCCGAATAATTTCGGGTCAATGCGGATTCACCTACTTAACCTTCAATGAGGGTGAGAAAATACCAATAGCATACAAATCTCATTTGTACACACAAGCAGAAATGCGCTTCAGTTCCTACTGAAAAAATTCTGACAGCAGTTCAAACCGCTGTAGCAAAAGAAAGAGCCTTAGCCCAAGGGAAACGCATTATTGTCGTAACCCCGGTACCAGCTTTAGAAGCGGTCACAAAAGCAAGCATTCCAAATTACATCCAAGATGGATACAATGGGTTAATTCTCTTGCTGCAACAGATGTTGAATATGTTTTTGATCCAGATTTAAAAACACAAGCATTCCTGCAATACGAACATGAATGTCCTCTGCCTACTGAAATTCTGCCTCTCGATCAGTACGAATTCATAATTTACACTGACGGATCCGCACAAACCGCAACAGGGGGTAAGCAAGCTTACAGTGCAGCGTGTGCAATCGTTAAAGGTCGCATGCGAGGTGGCATCTTCAGACCTATGGTCACTAAAACACAATCTCTAGGGGATTGTACAGCTCAGCGAGCTGAACTACAAGCATTCAAACTGGCACTTGAAAGTACAGATCGAGAATTCCCCACACTAATAGTGTGCGATTCCTTTTACTGTGTTCAGTCGTATAATGAATATATACAAAACTGGCTTGAAAATGGTTTCAAAGATGCGAAAGGTGGCACAATAAAGCACAAAATGCTTTGGGAATGTCGGGTCTGAAGTCTAATCCACGTGAGATTCCACAGGAGCAAAGAAGTTAGGGGCATATTAGCAAGACCGGCGATAACATTATCGCCGTTTTAGCGGCAGGAATCTGCCGCTAAAGCAGCGATAATGGGCTTGCTAATATGCGTTATAGAATTCAATAGAAGCCCAGGTTAGATGTGCAGGACATCTAACCTGGGCTTCTAGTGAATTCCTAGCGTATATTAGCAAGCCCATTATCGCCGTTTTAGCGGCAGTTTCCTGCCGCTAAAGCGGCGATAATTTTAACGCCGGTCTTGCTAATATGCCCCTAAGTTCCCCCCCACTTTTAGACAACAACTCCTGGAGGATGTATAGTGACTCACTCACAAGACGCTGCTAACCAAAAGTAAGGGGAATAACGCATAGAGTGACCACCACTCTTTCCCCAAAGAAGACACCAGGTAACGTGGTAGTGGGGAGCTGGTTCCACAGAGATGCAGTGAGAGAGTAACAGGAATTTCTGAAATTTCCCAGCGTCGTATGAGCGCATAAACAAGGCTCAACTGATGAAAGACCAGGAAGGGCAGGTGAGGTGAATACTGAGAAAAGGAACTACTAAGGGACGTCAAACACAACCACTCCCTTCCACAATCATTCAAGGTCACGTTGGGTTTATTCAAAAGAGGGAGAGTCCACTAGTTTGTTAAGAGGTGCGGGAATTCAAAGAAATACTGACTGGCTCCTAAGAGGAAGAAGGAGCGGAGCAGCCTAGCCTTCAACAAAAAAGAGTAAATGCTAAATGGCTCTCTAGCGTAGTGGGCTGACCGGCTCCGTAGGGGAGAGGAGCGGATCAGCAGAGCAAACGCTCTCGTGAGGACGGATAAACAAAAGATGGCGTGGCGCGCTGGCCGGCTCCGTGGGGAGAGGAGCGGATCAGCGGCGCACACGCTTTCACGAAAGCGGGTCAGGAAAAGATGGCGTGGCGCGCTGGCCGGCTCCGTAGGGAGAGGAGCGGATCAGCGGCGCACACGCTTTCCCGAAGGCAGGTCAGCAATAGATGGCGTGGCGCGCTGGCCGGCTCCGTGGGGAGAGGAGCGGATCAGCGGCGCACACGCTTTCATGAAGGCAGGTCAGCAATGGAGGGCGTGGCGCGCTGGCCGGCTCCGTGGGGAGAGGAGCGGATCAGCGGCGCACACGCTCTTCGGGGAAGGAACAGAACTTCTAGGGGGTATCAGAAGTTGCTAAGGTAACTCGGGATAGAAGAGTTCAAGCCGGATACCAGGAATCAATCCAGAGAGCAAGTACTCAAATCGGAGCTCGGTGGGGGCGTGGTCACTAGTTAGGGATAGTAAGTCAAGCATTGGCAACTGGGTGAGACGGCCTTTTATAGCAGTTAGGGGTCGTCTCAAAAAGAACTCACTCCGTGAACTAACGAGGGAAATACACATGCATCAAGGTACCGACATTTCTCACACTAGGTCATCCGCTGCCGGAACCCTAACAGTTCTCCCACCCAAAGGCCTATTCCCGGGGTGAGGTTTAGAAGGATGGAGTGCATGGAATCTGCGAATCAAAACAGGGGCATGAATATTTTCAGCTGGTTCCCAGGACCTATCCTCTGGGGCATAGCCTACCCAATCAATGAGATACTGTATTTTACCTCTGTGTTTGCGGGAATCTAAAACCATGTTTACTTCATATTCCTCTTCACCCTCTATGATTATTGGGGGAGGTGGTTTCTCAGGGACTAGAGGGGTACGTATCTTTTGACTAAAGAGCAATGAAATACAGGGTGTATTTGCATATCGTCTGGCAACTGCTGGTGTACTGTAACAGGTGTTATTACTCTCTTTATCAGGTAAGGACCTATGTATCTAGGTTGTAATTTTTAGAGCCTCTCAATCTCAGATTTCTAGTTGATAACCACACCTTGTCTCCTACTTGATAAGCAGGTTCAGGACGTCTGTGTTTATCAGCCTGTAGTTTCATGGCTTCCTTGGCTCGTTGTAATTCTTTTTGCGTTGTCCCAGTTGGACAAAAGAACTTCGTGATGGTCTTTAAGAGCAGGGATACTCTCTAATTCTGAGGGAAGAGAAATAGGCAAGAATTTAGGGTGTTGTGCTAGTGTAAAAAAGAAAGGAGACACACCAGTAGAAGAATGCGTGGAATTGTTATAGGCAAATTCAGCCATAGGGAGAGCTCGGGACCAGTCACTTGTGATTGTGGCTAACAGACAACGTAAATACTGTTCCAAGGTCTGGTTAGTTCTTTCGGTTTGACCATCGGTTTGGGGATGATAAGCTGTGGAGAGTCTGTGATCTATACCCAGTGTCTTACACATGCCTTGCCAAAATTTGGACACGAATTGGGCCCCTCTGTCTGAAATGATTATAGAAGGAAGACCATGTAATCTGATTACATGTTCTAGAAAAATATGCACTAATTCTTTGGATGAGGGTAAGTTTTTTAGAGGGACAAAGTGTGCCATCTTGGTTAACATATCTACCACTACGAAGATGGTGTTGTATCCCTGACTTCTCGGGAGATCTGTAATGAAATCCATGCTAATGGAATGCCAGGGGGAAGGGGAAACAGCAGTGGCTCTCAATAACCCTGCCGGAGCACAATGTGAGGCTTTTTGTCGGGCACAGGTGGAACACGAATTGACAAAGGCTATAACATCTTTGGCCATTTCTTCCCACCAAAACCATCTCTGACAGATCTTGAGGGTTTTGCTACTCCCAGGATGTCCGGCCAGTGAACTATTGTGGCACCAGAGCAATAGTTGTCTTTGCAATGCAACAGTTGGTATGTATAATCTGTTTTCGTGATAATACAGCTGGTCTCTGATCTGATTCAGGGGATCGATTTCCCATTCTTCTGACGGGATGGTACGGTAGTATTCTTTTAGTTTGTCTATAAACCCCAAGGGAGTAACGTCCCCATGGCATTCTACCCCTATAATCTTTTTGTCAGAAAAAAAGGGGGATAACATTCAGGAGAGGCAACTTTCTCTGGACCAAGTCGAGAGAGTGCATCTGCTTTGCCATGTTGAGATCCCGGGCGATAGGTGATGACGAAATCATACTCACTAAAAAGGAAACCCATCTCATTTGACGGGGAGTGAGTGCTCGTGCTGACCGAAAATATTGGAGGTTTCTATGATCAGAGTAGATGGTAACTATATGTGGGGATCCTAACAAATAGTGTCTCCACTCCTGGAAGGCAAGCTTGATGGCCAATAGTTCACGTTCTCCAATTGTTTAGTTCTGTTCAGCAGGCAATAGGGTTTTAGAATAGTAAGCAACAGGATGCAAGCGTCCTGTGTTAGTATCTCTCTGCGAGAGAACTCCTCCCACTGCATACTGGGATGCGTCTGCTTCAACGTAATAACGTTGCGTATTATCAGCATGTTTGATGACAGGAGCAGTAGTGAACCGTTCCTTTAAAATGCAGAAAGCTCGTTCTGCTTCTTTATTCCATTCAAACTGTACTCCTTTCCACAGAAGTCGAGTAATGGGTGTTAGTAATTCAGAAAAGTGATCTATAAATCTGCAGTAAAAATTGGCAAAGCCTATAAAAGATTGCACCTCTTTTACTGTACAGGGACTAGACCAGTTAACCAAAGCTTCTATCTTTTTGGGGTCCATATGTACGCCTTCAGGAGAGATCACAAATCCTAGAAACTCCACTCTGGTGGTATGGAAGGTGCTCTTGTCAAGTTTGGCGAATAATTGGTTTTCCTTCAATGTTTTCAAGATTTTCGTGACGTGGATAATATGATCTTGTTCTGTTTGTGAATAAATCAGGATATCGTCGCTATAGACGATCACGAAGACATCAAGGTATTCTCTTAGTATTTCGTTAACAAAAATTGAAATGCCGCTGGAGCATTACAAAGACCAAACGGCATCACGCAGTACTCAAATAACCCAAATTTGGTACGGAACGCTGTTTTCCATTCATCTCCATGTTTAATACGAATGAGATGGTAGGCTCCTCTAAGATCTATTTTGGTAAAGATCTTAGCTCCTCGTACCTGATCCAAAAGAACTGAAATAAGTGGTAGGGGATATTTATTCTTTATGGTGACTTTGTTAAGGGCGCGATAATCCAAACACGCTCGAAGACCCCCTTCTCGCTTTGGAATAAAAAAGATGGGTGATCACACTGGAGATGTGGAGTGACGTATGAACCCTTTTCCAGCATTTCTTCGATGTATTTCTGCAAGTATTCAGTTTCAGGTGCTGTTAGGGCATAAATACGACTGACTGGCAAGGTTGCTCCGGGTACCAAGTCGATACGACAATCATAGCTCCTGTGCGGAGGTAAGGCAGAGGCTTTAACTTCGTCAAAGACAGCTAGGTACTCCTCATAGTGCGCCGGAAGGTCAGGAACTGTGGACATTATATGTACAGCACAGCAAAGCGAACTGTTCCATTCACTTGCTTCTTGGTAACAGTTTATCATGCAATGATGAGATTTTAGTGTCACTGTTCGAGTCACCCAGTCTATTTGGGGATTGTGGACTTGTAGCCAGGGAACCCCAGGATAGCGCCGAAATTGGGGGTGTCTATCAGATCAAAGACTATAGATTCTGAATGTCCGTTATTACACACCATTACAATCGGGGAGTCTGATAGGTAATCAATCCAGACGATAACTCTGACCCATCTACCGCTCTCACCGGTTCAGGATGAGGTTTCAATAAGAAAGGGATTCCGACATCTCGGGCCAACTGGATATCAAGAAAATTCCCTGTGGCCCCTGAGTCCAATAATATAGACATGTTCTTTCTACATTGAGGAGATATCACCAAAGTAATGGACAAGGTAAAATGTCTTGGTACCAGGGGAAAGATTTTCTTTGTGGTAGAGACCTTAGAAAAGACAACACTTGAAGAATCGGTCTCTGCTTTCTTCAAGTCTTCTAGTTTTCCTCCATATAAGTAGGAAGATGACTACTTGCGATTTTCTTTGCAACTGAACGAGGTCTGATTGGACACTCACGAGCATAATGTCCTCCTTTCCCGCAATATAAACAGAGATTGTTCTTTCTCCTCTTGTCTTTTTCTTCCGCAGACAGCGGACTCCTCAGTCCTCCAATCTGCATAGGCTCAGCAACGTCTTTAATGTCTTTTGATTCTTTCTTTTCAGGTCTTAACATCATATATCTGGAAGGAGTAAGACGTGATTTTTCCCCTTTCCTTTCATGGAGTCTATGATCCAACTTGACCGTCATATCTATGAAGGCAGAGCAGTCATCGGGAGGATCCACTATTTGAGACAACAAATCTTTAAGTTCATCGTTTAACCCTCGATAAAACAGAGAGGTTCTTTTTCCTCAGGCCAATGCGTCTCCGCTACCAGCCTATTAAAGTTAGTTATATACGTAAGTAGGTCCTTGGATCCCTGCCTAAGATTGAGAAGAGCATTATCGCTGGCCTGCATAAAGGTATGTTTAGAAAAAAGACTCTTCATCTTATCCTGAAATAACATAAAGTCATATAATAATGGATCGTTGTTTTCTACCAATGGGACAGCCCAATCCGCAGCATTGCCTGCTAAATAAGATATAACAAAGGCTACTTTAGCAGCGTCGTCTGGAAACGATGCCGCCTTACACAGGAACTGTAGCTGACATTGGTTCATGAAGACGCTAAATCTAGAACTGTCTCCGTTGAACCTCTCTGGCATAGCTAGTGGGACTGGGCTGGGAGTATGAACAGTAAAATGAACAGGAGGTATGTTGCTATCTACCCTTGTGGAGGAATTGGGACTATGGGACGGAACTGAAAAATGCGCAGGCTGAATGTAACTTTTCCAGGTCTTTGGAATTGTACCAGAGTTCCTAGGGTCTAGGGAATTCTGTGACTTTTGATTGTAGTAACTCTGTCTGTAATCTCTGATTTTCGGACCTTAACCTCCCTACCTCAGATTGCAATTCTACTAGAACTGCTGCAAGTTCCTCTACTGAGGGACCTAATAAGGATGTGTGGAGAGAGGGATCTAGAGGGGCGCTAGCCCCGTCAGTGTTCATCTTTGCTCAGGTGGAAATAACTCTTGGGCTTGACTTTCTGTCGGGTCTGAAGTCTAATCCACGTGAGATTCCACAGGAGCAAAGAAGTTAGTTCCCCCCCACTTTTAGACAACAACTCCTGGAGGAGGTATAGTGACTCACTCACAAGACGCTGCTAACCAAAAGTAAGGGGAATAACGCATAGAGTGACCACCACTCTTTCCCCAAAGAAGACACCAGGTAACGTGGTAGTGGGGAGCTGGTTCCACAGAGATGCAGTGAGAGAGTCCCAGGAATTTCTGAAATTTCCCAGCGTCGTATGAGCGCATAAACAAGGCTCAACTGATGAAAGACCAGGAAGGGCAGGTGAGGTGAATACTGAGAAAAGGAACTACTAAGGGACGTCAAACACAACCACTCACTTCCACAATCATTCAAGGTCACGTTGGGTTTATTCAAAAGAGGGAGAGTCCACTAGTTTGTTAAGGGGTGCGGGAATTCAAAGAAATACTGACTGGCTCCTAAGAGGAAGAAGGAGCGGAGCAGCCTAGCCTTCAACAAAAAGGACTAAATGCTAAATGGCTCTCTAGCGTAGCGGGCTGACCGGCTCGGTAGGGGGGAGAGGAGCGGATCAGCAGAGCAAACGCTCTCGTGAGGACGGATAAACAAAAGATGGCGTGAATAAAGATTTGCAAAAACATAGACAAAACAAAGCAAGCATTGACAAAGCCAATAAAACTGGTGGCTAACATCAGACTTATTAGCTTTGCCAATGGTTATTTCTCGATGTATTGGTTAATTAACAGCATACCTGGCCTATCCTTAAAAATGACGCCATATTTGTTTTTTACAAAAACTGAGTTTGACAGATCTATATGCTACCATTTTGGACATATCCTTGAGATTGTCTGTAATATTTTCTGATTTATTTCGAAAACTACTCCTGTACTGAGTACCTTGTTGTAATATTTAATGGTAGGCATGTTGATTTCTGATTTTTCCACAATTGTGCTTTTATGTGAATGCACTCTAATCTGTTTTCAAGAATAAAGTTTTCTCTATCGAGCCCAAGAACAATGGAAGGGATTTTGGCACCAAGAACAAATGTTGTTTTGTTGATTCTAGATCATTGTAGGGACTTCTTAGGGGGTAAAGTCGCACACTGGTCTGAACAGCCGTGGCCTGTGCAGGTAAGAGCAGTGGGGCCGAGGGGTGGGGGTGGGGGGGAGTTCGACAGACAACGATGAGGGAAAATTAATTATTTATTTAATTTTCCCTCATGGTCTCCTGTCGAATCGCCCCCCAACCCGGCCCCACTGCTCTTACCTGCACGGGCCGTGGCTTGGTCTGAAACCTGTCCCAGAACTTCATAGTGAGAGTCAATGTAGTCCAGAGTTCAAGCTAAACCAAAACTCTTGAGGTTTTGTTGTGCTAGGAGGCCGTTGACACCAGTGTTTCATTCTTTTGAACTCGTCAGAAGGACAAATCTTCTGTTGTAGAATATGATCTGCTGTTTAGTGTATGAGTTCCAAACAGCTGGCAGGTGCAGACCACTGTTCCCGAAACCCAATCACCACCCCCAAGGGACAGCAGCTTTTATACACTTTCTTTGAGGGTGGACTCATACTCTGCTCACAGCATTCTTTGAGTCCAGCCCAGTGCATGCAGGTAATTACAGTTCAAATTAGTCCATAACTCATATTTTTGCTGTGGTCACTTTGAATGTTGAAGTTCTTACAAAATTGTGTGACCTTTGACACCAGTGTTCCATTTTTTTAATTCTTCAAAAGGGCAACTAGTATGTTATGGGGAACATGGCCTGAACCTTAGTGTCTGTGGATGAGTGTCAAACAACTCTTAGGTACAGACCTCCGGCTCTTGAAACCCTTCACCAGCTCCGTCATGGACCAGGATCCTTAATATACATTCTTAGGTGTTGGACCTTTACCATGATCACAAGCCTGTCCCAGTCCTCCCTCGTGCATTCTGGTAAGCGCAGTAAAATGCAATACATAACTTATAGGGACACATTTATCAATGTGTTGCGTCTCCATTGCGCAATGCAAAGGGGGGCGCAAGGGCGACGCTACACTAATGTAAGATTTATCAAGCCACGCAAGGCCACCTTGCATGGCCCTGCATGGCTTGATAGATTTGGAGTAACGCAGTGCAGCGCAAATCCCTGCATTGTTTCATTCTGCCCTAAGGGAGGCGCTCCATGAGTGGAGCCGGGGTGTACCCACACACCCACCCATGGATTTTGATGCACTCCCAGATTTACCAACACTGGTATACCTGGGAACGTGTCAAAATGCTACTCCTCTCCAGGAGAGATTCAACAACGAGAAATAGAAAGAGGAAAATGCCTCAGAGGATTATTTTTGTGCTGCACAAAAAGAATCCTGCCTCCAATGCAGGCCCCCTTGCACCACGGGGCAAAAGTGCCTGCCTTGGCGCTAGGCTGGTAAAAGTGCGCCAGTGCTAGGAAAGGACAGGAATGCGCAGTATAATGTTAAATCGGTGCATTCCTGCCCTTTCCCTTTCATGAAGTGCAGCGCAGCAAGGTGGCTTGCTGTGCTGTGCTGCAGGAAAGTTTGATTAATCTGCCCCATAGTTTTTATTGTGGTCCCTTGAGTTTGGAAGTGCACCCACTGCTATGTAGCCCTTGACACCAGTGTTTCTTGCTTCTGAACTCTTCAAAAGGACAAAGAATCAGTTGCAAGGAACATTACCTTAAAGTAGGACAGTTGTATACAGTGGTATGAAAATGCATCAAATAATCCATTCTCCTTGGATTTAGGATCATGTATACATTCAATATATCCTTTTGATAATAACCACTTTCAACTTCTGGTTATCATTTTGGTGAATTGAAAACCCAAGAGTGTTTGCACCAAACAAATGTGTCCAGTGGACTCTCGACAGAAGCCACACAAAGAATGGGAATCTGAGGACAGAGATTTTGAAGCTAGTTTATTAGTATAATTGCATTCCGTATTATCTCAACTAATAGTATCAAGTTGTGTCGGCTGCACTGCTGATGAGCGGTGTGAGTGGGGGCAAGGATTGAGTAACCTTTTGCATGCAATAATGCACATGGTTTGAAAACAAGATGGTCCTGTATTTTTCCCTTTGGAAAATAGCTCAGTGGCTTAAATTATTGCGGCCTGGGTGCCCCCTACAGCAAAAGGAAGAGGCAAGTTCATTGACTTTGGGCATCGGTTACCTTCTGCCTCAAAGAAAAATAAAATCCATTCTCAGATCGGAAAGAACTACCCTCCTCTGCGCCCTGTGAGTTGTTGATTGACAAAGCTTTACACCATTCAGTGAGCAATAACAATGACACATTGTGACAGCTGTCTAGAAAGCGATGATGATTATGTTCTGAAATATGCAGTTTGGAGCTGTGCGCAGAAATTGTTCTTGTAGCTTACTTTGGAAGCCTGGGCTCGGCCCTGTGCCTGTCAGCCATGAGTACAATACATAGGGAGTCTGTACCAATTAAACAGATGTTGGAAATCAGAATTTATGGGTTTAGGAATAACATCATGGTCCGACATGAATGACACAAAGAGAATAGGAGAGAAAGCATCAACTTTGGGTATATAAAAATGTGTTTTTTGATTTATATGTAATTACTTCAGAGTGCCTGAGGGTGATTAGAAGGGAGAGAGGACCAACCAACAAAATAAGGGTATCAGGTAGGTAAACATAGGTCTTTAGACATGATACGGAGCCCCGAATGTGATGGTGGCCACATCCAAGGCATTGGCGGAGTTACAGGGTGATCCGGAGGCAGTTTGGTACAGAGGGGTACCATCTGAGGGATTACAGCAGAGGTGCTCAATGCCAAACCCCAGGAGTCTTTACGGAAGGACCCTGGGATGTGAGCGGCGGCACCCCGTTAGTTCTTCGGGCGGTTGCAAGCCTGAGCAAGGGGGGCTTGCCTTGAGGATGCTCTGCCACTAAAAAGGTGTGAGTAATAATGCAGGACTAGTTGTCATGGATTTAAGGGAGAAAGCTCCCCAAATAAAAACTGGTAGCACCTAATGGGTTGCCTGACCAGGGCCGGCTTCAGGGCAGTGCGACCGGTGCGGCCGCACAGGGTGCTGACCTGGAGAGGGGCACTGACCTCAGGGGTGGGCACTGCATTTAGCAATAACTTGCAATTTGAAAGCACCTGCTGCAGAGTTCCTTGTGCATCCAGCTTTCAGGCAGCAATAAAAATGGCAAGATAACTCTTGTGATTAATGTTCCTGCCAGAGAGAGAGATCAGAGTTTTCTCTAGCGGCAGTTTTGACTCGCCATAAAGTCGCACTTTATGGCGAGGTAGGTTAATATGCCTGCTGCAAAGAACAGATCTATATATTATGTGGATGGCTGAGTAAATTCGTAAATCCAGCCTTTATCAGCGCTTTAAAACAAATTAAATGTCTGTGAGAGATTGGCTATGGAGAGATAAGGGACACTTTTACTGTGTGGTAGTGAGCGAATCCAAGGAGGAGGTCATGGCAGGGCACCAAAAAACATTATTGCACCGGGCGCCACCAGAGCAAAGCCAGCCATGTGTCCAATGGTGCTGTTTGGCTCATCAGGCGACTCGCCACTGCCTGCCCTTGGATCACCTGTAAGTTAACCCACCACGTTGGCATATTTCATTCATGAAATAAACCTGCAGCAAACTGTTTTCCACCAAACCATGTGTTGTATGATTTATTATTATTACTTTTGTGCTAAGTAGCTATATACGTTTGATGAATCTTTACAAATATTTCCCAAAAAGTTCCTCCACCTGAGCTCCTTCATGGAAGGTTTCTTGTTGATCCGTCAAGCGGGGGCCGGTGGAGGGATCCCAAAACACACTTTTCCATGCAATTTCCCATAGCAATTTTGGGAAAGGTTACAGAAAAACTGCTGAACTGAAATACACCAAATCTGTCAGAAAGGTAGATCTTTGCTGAGAAAGCATGGTTTTAGTGATTTGGTGTAAATGTGATCTGAGGTTTTTTGAGAAATTAAAGTTTGAAATATAGGATATTTCGATGCTTGTATACCACTGTGTTCCGTGGTACACCAAATCTAAAAAATAAAGCATTTTGATTTGCCAAGAGGGCTACTTTTGTGTTGATCTCTTTGGTACTGTGGACAGTACTGGTCCTGCTGTACCTTGTAATTTTGATTAGCTTGCTGCAACATCAACTTAAAATCCCGGCTGCCATTGCAGGACTTGGGAACTCAGTGCTCGCTTACTGAGTAAAAATGGGGTACCCTGACACACTGGTGCTGGTAGGTGTGGAATCCCAGAGGGAACCCCCCCATATGACCAAATATATAAATATATATATAAATGTTACTTTGCTTTGAGAAAGACCTTGGTGAGCGAAACGCGTTAGCTCTTAATAAACGTGCTTTTCTGAAACTATTCCCTAGAGTGCGGGTATTCTTGCTATTGCGGCACCGTTAGCATTCTCAATATATATTTATATACATATACATATTTTTTTCTGGCCGCCAGTCCCACGGTACTCCCATGCATCCCAGCGAGCCCCTGGTGGAGTACAGCAGAAATTTGCATGGCCCCATGTGCTCCCTCAGGAGTACCGCAGAGAACTGCAGGACAGTGAAAACAATAAAAAGTGAAGCTTGCACTGTCCCGCAGTACCTCGAAGTGCTGCTTGTGCAACAGTGCAACAGTACCATGGGAGTAATGCAATACTGCAAAAATAAAAATGGAAAATGTGGGTTGGGCATCTGTGGAGGGTTGTGCGACCTTGTAGTTTGGTCAGCAATGGGTCATTGGCTGCCCGTGGCCAACCCCATGCTTTGCACAGCCAAAGGCTGGGCTTGGCTGAGGCTTGGTCACTGGTGGGAAGTTGGGTGCAAGGCCTGGACTGTGTGTGTGTGGGTTTGCTGCCCATGGGGGTCGGTTGCAGGACCTGGCAAATGGCAAGGCCCTTTGGCAAATCCCTCCCGTCCTGAAGGCTGTGCACTACAGGGGCTTGGCTGTCCTTGGGGGATGGTCAAATAGCTGGGCCTCACTGAAAAAAAACAAAGGTTAAGTGATGTTACAGTTAAGCATGGTAATAATATTTTACTTTAGATTAAAAATACTCATAGAAATTCACTGAATAAAGCACAGGTTAAAGTGACGTTATAGTTAGGTATGATACAGTATCTTATTTTACGTTAAAAAAAACTCATTCACTGAAAATATAAAAGTAAAGGTGATGGTATAACTGGGTAAGATGCTAAGATTTTATCTTGCATTTCAAAAAACCCTAGAAATTCACAAATAAATACTCAGGGTAAAGTGATTTAGTAGCTAGGCCTTGCTATAATATAAAAACTATTCTTTTAAAATGAAAAGAAACACTGAAAATCACCAGCTATAGTTTACTGAGCTAGCTATAACTTGTGCCCCGCTATGTACTGCTTAGGACCTCACATATTACATCGCTTTGCCATTGCCTTCTCGTTCATGCTATACTGCATAGGCACTGCTGACTTTGGAAATTATTTGTAGCCATGCTGTGTAATTGTGGCCACTGTGCAGCATGGCTAGAAATAATTTTTTAAAAAGACTAAGATGCATCCATCGCTAATGCGTGTTTTAAAAAAATGTTAAAGTGTGCATTAGCCCTGGCTGCTTCGTAGCATTCTTAAATTAGTTTTAGCCACATCGCAAGCATTTGCACTGCTGTACAACATGGCTACGAAACATTGCCAATAGCTCTCACAGGCAAGACCTTTTGGCTTTGCCAATGCTTTTTATATGCTTGCAATAACAAAACAAAAAAACAGCAAAAAGTTAACCATTACATCAGCTCGGCAAGTTTAATGGCTTTGCAAATGCTGTCTTCAATCTACACATGGATGTTTTACAAATGAGGAAACTGTCCTACTGGTACTAGGGCAGCTTAGAAATAAAAGTGACTTCATTCTTCAAAAATATCAGCAAATGTGATGGGTGAGATTGCCGAAGAAACAATGCGCTTTCCTTCTCTGGGGCCAGAATGCCTGTGAAAATGATTCCCTCAGGCTTCTTCATTTTTGTTGTTGTTGCAGTTTTACCTATCTCGAACTGGACCCAAAGGTATTGGACCGCTTTACATGAGCACCAGTTACATTACATAAGGACAAATTCATATTTTTTAGGCATGGGGAGATTAAGTGGTTTGCCCAGAATAACAGGATGTATTGAGTGGATGCTGAGACTCGAATCGGGCTCCCAACTTCTAAAGTCGACAGCTCTGGCCTCAGCGCCACACCCTCTCTCCCTTCAGAGCTTGTTCAGCATGACATGGTTTGGCCTAGGTGTCCAAAAGCAGAACCTTTGTTTGGGCGCCATAGCCCCTTTAAACCCACATCCCAGCACCAGAGGTTCTTACAAAGCATGCTTCACGAGAGATTACAGCTCGGTTCAGCTCTTCCTGGTAGGCAACCAGACCTCATAAACCCACCCCCACTGGCAGCAAATGAATGGGAAATCAGATAACACTGCAATACAACAGAGCAGAGGGATGGCGAGTAAGGGATCCGGTGACACAGGACAGCACATTGCTGGGGGAGGGAAGGGATGTGACGTTTGTATTACAAGCCGTACAATACACCACATAAAAACACCGAATTTACCAAACTGGTTTACACTCCAACACTACACATTCCTAACTTGTGAAGGTGCCAATAGAGAATGAAAAAAAAACTAGATACCACCAAACAACATCACACCAAGTTTGTTTTCACTGATCTGAAGCACAATAGGGCAAAAGAGACAAGCCATAGCTCACACCTGTAAGCAGAAGGCTGAGGCACATTTCTGAAGACTTACACGTCCAGGAGTGATTAGATCATTCCGTCCTGTGTTTAGCTTTCCATTCTGGGACTTATGGTCCGCATTTTAAAATCATATTAAAGGGACTGTAAACCCCAGAACGCAAATTAAAAACATGGGACCAGATTAGCCTGTTACGCATGAACCCAGGAAGCATCAGAACTCTGATGTAAAAACAAAAATAAAGAAGAAATGTGTTACCAAATGACATCTGAAGTTTTCTGAATGGTGCGTTGTGGTAACAGTAACTTCAATGCATCATTTTCATCCCGAGGGATGACTACAACAGGGTACAAAAATTGTGATGTACAACGCACCTGTGGCCCAGCGGTCAGCAGTATTTTAAAGCAGCTTTTTCGTCTGTATAGTACCTCGTCCCAGAAAAATTGATTGACTTGGTAGCACAATGAAATCCAAAGATGGATGTCAGGGTCCAATGTTTTGATGGTCTCACTGGAAAAACAAGATTGTCTACCACAAAAGAAAATGGAGCAAATACACCCTTAATATGGATACTTTGGTGCCAGTGCTGAGGTAGTTGAATTTAAACAGGCCCCTGTTGTTTGGGCAAAGCTGTAGTTATCAATGTACTAAGAGAATAGATTTGCAACTCTCATAAAAGGGAATTCGTATTGCCCTTAATGGCTTGCTGAATTTGACCGTTTTTTTGTTGCAGTTTTACATAGCACAAACTCGACACGAAGATATTGTAGCACTTTATATGAGCACCAGTTACATCACACAAGGACACATTCATTTTATGTCAGGCACAAAGGAGATTAAGTGATTTTTCCAGAATCACAGGATGTTGAGCCGATGCCCAGACTCAAACCTGGCTCCCCAGTTTCAAAGTCGGCATCTCTGTTAGGCCACATGCTCTTCCTCTGCAACAGGGTCATGGACCCCCTGAGCTCTCTCTCTAGCAATGAATTAGGTACGAGCTGTAGCAGGTGCTGCCAGCGGCGGCCGGCACAAGTAAATGCGGTGGGGTGGGGGGGCGGGTCTGGGCGGGGTGGGAGGGGGTTAAAGTCGACAGGCGATGGAATAGGTATAATAAATAAATAAATAATACCTATTCCATCGTCTGTCGGCTTCCCCACCCCCGCGCTCTACTTTGCCTCACCACCCCACCTTGCTTACCTGAACAGGCCGCCGCTGGGTGCTGCAGTCCTAGTGTTTTGCTGAAAGTGTTTGAGGGCGGAGCCGCTCCCTTTCACTGTGTGCACGCCGATCTCTGCAGCAGGCTCATGGATCACCTGAGCTCTCTCACTAGTAATGAATGACGTACAGAATGCTGTAAAGTGGTGTGCAGCAAGTGCTTCAGTATTATAATGCTGTTGGTAATTTCCAGGGAGGAGCCATCCTCTGTCACTGCACTGCATATCCACAGATCTCTGCAGCATGATCATAGACCGCATGGGCTCTCTCACAACTAATGAATGGGTTAATGGATGCAATGGTGCTGCAGTGTTAGGGTTTAGCTGACAGGGTCTGGTGAGGCGCTGTCACTGCTAGGATACCCACGGATTTTTGTATTGCAGTTTTATATAGCACAAACTCGACCCGAAGGTATTGGAGCGCTTTACATGAGCACCAGTTACATTCATATTGATGTAAACACAAGCTTTATCTCATTGTCTACCACAAAAGAAAATGGAGCAAATACACCCTTAATATGGATACTTTGGTGCCCGTGCTGAGGTAGTTGAATTTAAACAGGCCCCTGTTGTTTGGGCAAAGCTGTAGTTATCAATGTGCTAAGAGAATAGATTGTGTTTTGAGAAGTGCCGTGGAGAATTCTCAGCCATAGAGCCTGTTATTCAGCCTGTGAGATGGAAACTGCTTCAAAGAGATATTAGGGATAACAATACATTCAGCCACGTGGTACTGCCGTGGTCATTACCCCCGTGCGAGGTTTCCCTACTTCAGGGACTAATTGTGCTCTTAGCAGTCCCCCTTTTTGAATCATCAGCATGAGATGCCAGTCATAATAGAGATCACTGCAAAAAAAGAATGCGGTATGCCGCGGTAAGCAGCAATTAACTGGATTCATGCAACTAAACATTTGAGGAGCAAGCAATAATCAAAGCAAAATAGGGAGGTGAGCAAGCAAAAAACCAGGGGGGACAGGGGTCAAGGAAAATGAGTGACGCAACAACAGAGCAAGCTGATGACAGAGAAAGCACCCATGAGGGAGAAGAATTAAAAAAAAGTAACTGAATGTGAGCGCAAGAAGGGAAAGTGCACCAATAAAAAGATTAATTGGAGCTTGGGCCATGCTCCATGGAAAAGAGAACACACACAAACAGGAAGTGACACCTGCATGTGCCAATCAATGAGGAGCAAGGAATTACGAATGATAAGCAAACTAAAAAATGGTAAGTAATAGCCATTCTAAAAACCCCTTTTTAGAGTTTTTATGTTTTAAGATACAATAGGTAATCTACATAGCGACAGCGCATGTGCGATGCCTGCAGACTCGACCTAAAAAGGACGATTCTGAGGAGATTTCTAACTTTTTGCTAAATTTTGTGTAACTCTGTTCAGCCATTTTTTCTGTATTGGAGAGCAATGTTTTCTATATGAATTAACATGGGAAATCACAGTTTTGGGACCACCACCATTTTTCTTGCCCCCCCGCCCCCACCCACCACTTGACAGACCAGCACAAAAATGTCCATGATGGAGACGAGGTGGATGAACTTATTTTAGTTATTAGGAAAACAAAAATGCTCTCCCTATGGAAACTCTGACCGTAGTATAAGGACACAATGGCGAAGACTACTATGCAGTACATATTAAATACTAACCATGACTTGGCCCTGTAAAGTTCTGTGGCGAAGGAGCGTCGCCCCACTGCTTTCAAGCAGTGTGAGAAGCAAAAACATTTGTGCTGGTTTGTTGGCGGGCGGGTGGACGGGGCTGCTCTGCTCTGTGAGCAGGGCAGTGGAGGAGTGGTTTGCCCACTCCTAAGTGCGCAATGACGGTTTGGTTTGCCCTCTCGGGCCGCCCAAACCAGTCATGCGCACTTTCCCACTTCTCCATGAAGGTCGCATTACAGCATGCATAGAGAACATGCCCACCCCTCGAGCCCCTGGCTGAGCGCCGTGTCATGGCGCTCAGTCCAATCACAATGCTGCATTGCAGCATTTTGATTGGCTTAGGGGAGGGAGCCTGGCTTCCTGCTTCCTGTTCCTGAAGTTGGAGGCAGGAGAGCAGGAGCAGAGACGCAGGACCTGGCAGCGGCAAGGTAAGTGATTACAAAAAAAAATTCTCACTCCCTCCCGTAATCGCGACCCCCCCCCGCATGCCCCTCTGCACCCACCCCTCAACCTGCGAGCCATGCCGGCCGCCCCTGGTAAAGTTTATGGAATGAGTGTTTAGGCTTCTTTTATGGATAAAAAAATAGAGGGACAAACTCAGAATAGTGTCCTGCTTTGAATCTAATGGATGACAATACTCTTGGATATATTTAACAGTAAAATGGAGTTGTCATCAAAATTAGTCATTGTGGTGCACACTGGTGTCACAAGGCAGATAGGTGTTGAGGGCATTTGTTGAAAAGAATTATTTTCCAATGCATGATCTTCAGTGTGTGGAGTTTCATAATAAAAGGGCCATTTTAAAATTGCCAAGTGGCCTGCAAGCCAGCTGGTTTGGCAGAGGCCACCCCGGAGTAGGATTGTCTCTCGCATTAAGTGGTCCCAGACTAACAAGCGGAGATCTTTTTTTGAAAATGCAACTCCATTGCTATGGATGCCCTCTCAAAAAGCTGAATGCCAAGCAGGTCATGGTGATTTTCATCCACAAGGTATTCTTTTTTTGTTATTCGTGAAATACGCATAACAGGGTTTGTTTGTGAAAAAACAAAAGAACCCTAATGCACAGGACATTTTTAATGTGTATTTTGTTTCCCTTCTCTGGTCTGCAGTGCATCAAATGGCAGATCAGGGTTGTATTCCCAGTGCAAATAAAGGTGGGCCGATCATCATTGTGGCCCTGCGACCCTTCAATGGGTAGTCTTCCAAGAAAACAGTTGTTGACAGTGGAGCAAGCTGAAGTTCTGCCATCGGAAGCCTGGAGGCTCACTCACCTCTGAATAAGGTGATAGACTAAAGATAAAGTCATCAATGTGGGGAATCTGAGGACCAATGGTCTTAGTTAGTGTTTGATGAATGGGATACTTTATCACAAAAGATATACCGGCTGCCTTATTACAAGTACCTTAGGCTATAATGGACTAGATGTATATTTGTCACTTATGTGACAGAGTATTCCATCTACCAAAATCTAAATAAGGACCAAAGTCCTGAATGTATGGATATGAAACAGAGCACTTTTGGGAATTTCATCTAAGTTATATTCCTGTTTGGTGGAAACGCTGGCACGTCTGTTCCATCCACATGAAACAAAGAGCACCAGAACACATAGCCTCCATTCAACGTGTATTCCTGCCAGGCCAAGGAAGTTGTAAGATTTTCCTCAGATGGCTAAGTAACATGGCACAAAACTTTCCATTAGCAAACAGATGAATAAATGAACAATTCCCAAATGCATTATCTGTAGCATCTGGAGATAACTATGAAAAGACACAAGGAGTTTAACAATGTGTCAACATAACATGTATTATGACAAGCTGTCCTGTGTCCTTACTTGACTGAAAAACAGTTGAACAATTAGGAGGGGATCCAGTCCAGAAAAATGCCCATGCCTTGCCAGATGGGTGTGTCCTAGCAGCAAAGTCTGGCTTTCGGCCTTACAAAAGTTCAGGTTGACCCTCGATTGACAAAAAGGATAATTCCAGAGAAAGTCTCTACCTACATTTTCCCAAGACAGGATTTCAGTTGCCCTTCAGTACAAGATTGTCCAGCTATGGCCATTTAGCCACAATCAAGCCATGCCTTCAGGATAAATTATTGCAAATGATTCAACTTTTTAATTGATGTATGCGAACAAGCTATGTCTGAATATCATGATAGGCTTTCATCAGAGAAAGACAACCATGGTTCAGAAGAACTAAATGGTTTGCAAGCAGAAATCACCAGGACACTTTGCCTTCCCAATACACATGCTTGTATTGGTAAATAAGAAATGGCAACTGATGCATCTCTCAAATACCCTTAGACAATAAGGCCTGATTTTACGTTTGACAGACAGAGTATTGTCTGTCAAGATGACAGGACAACATTATGTCCTCATTTCAACTGTATTCTGTCCGTCAAATTTAGAGATGACGGACAGAATACAGTCCGTCATCATTTTACCTTCAAACGAGTCACCATCATGGCAATTCCCTTCAAGGAACAAAAACTTTGGCGGATGGTCACTGTCAGTTTTGACAACGATTCACCAAACTTTCATCTTTTTTGTTTTTCAGAAACACACTCCCTAAGTAGGTGTTTGCTTCTGGAAAACAAAAACATAATGAACCCCACAACTTGGGAGTTTGTTTTCTGTCCCTCGCCACCAGGTCTCACCCAGCATGACTTTCCATGGCCTTGTAGATATGGGATGAGGCAAGGCAGCGACTTGCACTGCATTGCCTCACACTAGAATGGGAATGCGTGCCATGGGCGTTAGGGTGGGCGTTCCCAAGTAACACCCATGGCATTTGATACATTTCCAGATTTACAACAAGCTGTAAACCTGGGAATGTGTCAAAAGTCCTCAGCTCCCCAGGGATGGTGTAGGGGAGGTGCAAGGAGGGGAAATAACATTATTTCTCCTTGTGTTTCCTTTTTCTATGTGTGCTGCCTTCTGCAGCACACACAGAAAGAGGAAATTGCCTCCATTCATAGTTTTTGTGCAGGAAGGTGCCCCTTCCTGCACAAAAACAATTATCCCTACAATGCAGACACCTTTGCACCATGGTGAAAGGGTGCCTGTGTTGGGGCATGGCAGCCCTTTGAGCACCAGCACAGGAAAAGCGGACAGGAATGCGCCTTATCTGATGGATACGGTGCATTCCTGCCCATTTCATTTGCTGCAGGAAGCATTGGCGGCGCTGCACTATGGCAAAATATTGTAAATGAGGCTCCAATTCTGGATTTGGAGATCACTTAGGGCCTTATTACGAGTTTAGCGGTCCTACTGCAGCTTGTCACCGCTGCGCTGGCAGGAGGACTGCCAAGCCTGTGGTGCACCCGCCTGCCAGATTCTGAGTTGATTCCAGTGCGGGCGGGTGGTGCTGCGGAGGTCTCACAGCAGCGGCTCTGTTAGGCTCATAGGAGAGTCTTAACAGCAGACTGCAGCCATGACAGCACCTGCAGCACATTCCTGCACAGTGTGGCATGCAGCATGTCATGCATGCCACACCGTGCAGCGACAGGGGTGCAATTCCAGGGGGGCACAACAAGTGCCCCCACTTGTACCCCCAGGCCCAGAAGCAGCAGGTTGCATCTCTGCCACCCTTTTCATGGCGTACTCACCGCCATGAAATGGGTGGTGGAAATGCAACTCGGAATATGCTCGGCGGTGCTGCAGAGGCACTGCTAGCATATTCCTGCCCCTTACCACTTATGCCACCACCAAGGGGACAAGGATCCTGGCAGAGGAAGTAGTCCTGTGGCGGTCCGACTGGCACACTCGAAAATGGCGGGCGGACCTGCAGTGGTGGGGGTAGTCGTACGCCACCTCAAGTACAGCGGTCCTGGCACCACCGTACTCAGAATAAGGCCCAAAGTCCCTTGATTCAGTTTGTCTTGGACTTTTCTGGTTTGGAAAGTTTTCACTTGAAGGATTCAGATGTGTCACCTGTTCCTTACAGACAAACCTCTGCAAAACCTGATCATCCCCCACTTATCCCTAAGAAACTAGCCTTTGTTCACTTAGGGCCATATGTAGGTAGCTAAATACCGGTCGGTAACGGCCGAAATTCGGTAAATCTCCCGTTACCGACCGGTATTTAGGCAATTGAGATGTAGGAGGCTAAAAAGAAGGATTCAGTATTAAATACCGATTCATCATTACCGAATTCAAAATTACCGATTTGAATTACCGATTCCTTATTTACCGAATCGGTAAATAAGAAACGGTAAAAACGAGAAAAGAGATGTAGGTAAATTCTGTAATACCGAATTTCATGAAATTCGGTATTTAAGAGTCGGTAATTAACACTGACTGAAAGCAGGTGGTAATCAGCTACAGTGTATATAAGCAATCCCAAAATGCAACAGTGTGATCACTATGGCGGCTTTCTATGTGATTGCAAGGCGGCTACGTCTACAGGCAGCAGGAGTGAGGATCTGGAGATGGGAGGAGCGCATTTACAGACAGCGCATCACACTCTTCCAACAGACTGAGGCTGAGATCCATGAAAGGTACAGGCTACACCCCCACACCATCCTGGACTTGATAAGGGACCTGCACCCACTCCTGGAGCACCCAACACCAAGGGCGCACGCCATACCACCACATGTGCAGGTGCTCTGTAGCCTACATCTACTCGCATCTGGCAGTTACCAGGGGGGATAGCTGCGGTAGGCGGGGTGTCTCAGAGTTGCCTGTCCCGTTTCTTCAGAAAGTTCCTGGATGCCATGATGCAGAGAATGCATCACTACATTAGCTTCCCAAACACACAGGCGGAACTGCTGAAAACCAAGACAGACTTTTACCAGATGGCACAGTTCCCGCATGTCATAGGCTGTATTGATGGCACACACATTCCAATCTGCCCACCAGCAGCCACTGAGTATATCTACAGGAACAGAAAGTCCACCCACTCCATAAATGTGCAGGTAATCTGCGATGCTGCCAACATAATCACTGACATCGTGGCCAAATTTCCTGGGAGCACCCACGACTCATACATCTTCCAGAACAGTGGGATCTACACACGCCTGGCTGCGGGAGAATTTGGAGAAGGATACCTGCTAGGTAAATCACTGTGACACTCACTCATACTTACTGCAGATGAATGTGTATTGGTGTATGTGAATAATGGCACTCTCTTTCTCACCTAGGCGATAGTGCATATGCCGTGCGGTCATTTATCCTCACTCCCTACCTAAACCCATCAACCATGAGTGAGACGATACAATGTGGCATACAAATCAACACGCAACGTTGTGGAGCGCACGTTTGGACTATTGAAAAGCAGGTTCCGCTGCCTCCACAAAAGCGGAGGCGCACGTCAGTACACACCCATCATCTGCTGCAAAATCATTGCAACTTGTGCAATGCTGCACAACCTTGCCACAAAGAAAGGTACAGAAGTGGAATTAACTGATTTTGAGGACAATGATGATGAATTTGCACAGCCAGAGCCCAACACAGCAGGAGTGCCACCAGCAACAGATGGGAGACAGAGATGGGCGGAGATCACATGCAACTATTTTTAAGTAAGTAAGGAGACACAGCCAGTTGTTGAATGTAATGACGTAGTTTTAATTTCTGGGCACTGCGCCACAACACAAACGGCCAAACTTGGCATTCCAATTTGTGACATCCATAGTAGGAAGTCATGGGTTACTTCACCCAATTCTGTCCTGAAAGTGTGGGCTGCATCAGTGTCTGCGGCCACGCACAACAGTACTGGATGCCATTAACTGACTGTCCTCACTGGCTGTGGAACCAGTGGCAGCCCCATGCCGTCTGCTGCTCCTCCGGGTGTCTGTTACAGGGGGGGTAATGTTGCTCCGACTGGTCGTGTCCTCGCTGTCCCCAACTTCCACAGCACCAGTAGTGGCAGACTGACTCGTAAGCAGCACTTCAAGAGCAGTGGTCACCTTTACCAGCCCCCTAGAGACATCAGTGCTGCAGTGCGCCAGCCCCTCCTGCATGGCCACGGAGCGCCTGCAGAGCAGAGAAGTGGCAGTTGCTAGGCGGTTCACTGCCCTCATATGGTGCTCCATTTTCTGCCTCTCCCTGCGCCGTGTTACTCTGTCCTCATCGATTTTGCTACACAGCAGCGTCACAGACTGGGACATGTCCCGCATGCCCGCAGCCATCTCCTTCATGCCCTCAGCCATTGAGCTAATGCCCTTGTCAATGTTGGTCATGTTGTCATTGAGGCGCCTCATTTGTCGCTGGACTGACTGAATTGCCTTGCCTTGTAGGCGCTGCACCTTCACCATGGTTGCCTCCAGCCCTCCGAAGACACCATGGCTCTCACCCTGTGGAGGTGGACTGCTCACACGAGCCCTGCGGTGGCGTCTGGCACCTGTGTGTGCTCTCTCAGAAGTGGACAGCAAACCAGCATTGCTACCATCCAGTGGCACAGTAGATGTTTCCCCCCCCCTCGAGTCTTCTGAGGAGGACTCAAACTCCTGCAGTCTGGCAACAGCACGCCTCCTAGGTCTAAGCACTGCAGGTGGTGTTGATGCTGGTGAGGCTAGCAGTAGTGGCGAGGCTAGCAGTAGTGGCGAGGCTAGCAGTAGTGGCGAGGCTAGCTGTGGTGGCGAGGCTGGCTGTGGTGGCGAGGCTGGCTGTGGTGGTGAGGCTGGCTGTGGTGGTGTTGTGTGCCCTGCACTCGTACTGGCCTTCTCTGTGATGTCCTTCCGGGGTGCCCTCTCTCCCTTGTCTCGCCTGTGGACAGAAATTGTACATTAGCTCAGTGTACCTGCAGCGCTGCATTGCAAAAATAAATGTACATTTCTGATACACACTCTCATTGTCCTCTGCCTGCTTATCGCTGATGTGTGTCACATGCCTTGTTGTTCAGTGCAATTCCTGTCATGATAGGGTTTCACTGACTACATCTCCCATAATGCATTGCTGGTCTGAACAAAAACCTGTACTGGAGTGGGATTCACATAGCCCAATTGGGGATTTGGGATAGGGGAAGGGGGGGCACAATGCTGTGCATGCTTCTTACCTTGTTTGGAAGCAGCCCTGGCAGAGCTGTCTGCATCCCCGATCCCACAGACACTTTCTGGCACTATCGTGGACTCCACGAGCCGCTCAAGTTCAGTCAGGGCAGGCGCCCTGTTCCTTCCTCCTCCTGTCAGGCTGGCTTGTTTTTTAAGATCAGCCATCTTCCTCTTGGTGATGCTCCTGATGTCATACCACCGCTTCTTGAGCACATCAATGTCCCGGGGGGTCACTCCAATGGCATTCACCTGAGCCTGGATTCCAAGCCAGATGTTTCTTTTTACTGACTCTGCAACTTGCAGGGACTGCTTTCCAAACAGCTTTGTGTGCTGCTTCACTACCTCCTCCACAAGGACCTGCAGTTCCTTCTGACTGAATTTCAGTTTCCTCTTCCTTTCCCCTCCTTCTCTTTCTGTGTCCTGGCTGGCCATTGTGCAAGATTTGCAGAAGAAGTTCAGGCAGTGGCTCTGTTGCTCTCCTCTGCACTCCCTGCCTCTCCAGAAGGTTCTGATTGTGTGCACCTGCCTGGGTGTGGCCCCTTCCTGGTTGGGAGGGGTGGTGGTTGCACATGATTGGCTGATTCCTCAATTGCTGTTTTTTTAAATTTCCGATTCGGTATTTACCGATTCGGAAGAAACCGATCGGTATTGTGGATTCGGTAGATTTTTACCGATTTTTACCGATTTGGTAATATTTACCGAATTATTACGTACATCGGAAATACCGATTCGGTAAAGTTCGGTAATTAGGAATCGGTATTTCCAGATTACCTACATATGGCCCTTAAACTTCTAATTTCACCGTAGCTCATATCTGGCTCCATTCCATTCTTGGGATGTTTGTCTACTTGGTTATCTTGTGTTGTTGGCTTTACAGTAGCACACATGCCATGATTAGTGGTGGGTGAAGTCATGCATAGTGGGAACAAGTCCTTGATAAAGGAGAAAGGATCCCTTCATTTATCTGCCTTCACTGAAGCACAGTTTATCCCTCCTAACATGAAGAATTGGGCTTTTTTACAGCCACAGGAGTAACTATCAATAGGGCAACATATGCAATGGTGTGAGGGGCCACACAACCCCAATCAATGGCTCATTTTGACTATTGACCTGGGAAATGTGTGCACAATTTCTTTCTTTCATTAGGTCATATGGTGCCCTTGATACGCCATGATTTCCAACCTTCAAGATGCCCCGCTCCTGCAGTCTGGAAACCAGTAGTGATGGCAGAGGAAGGTGTGCGGGGCACTGAAGGGGAGGAGGCACATGTAAGAGTTGGGATAAGGGGGTATTCTGTTGCTATGATATGGCTGGTGGCTAAAGGAGGGACTTCTTTGGAATATAGAAAGTGGGGGTGTCTAAGCACAAACTTGCAAAAGGGTTGGCTGCATTTGGAAGCATCTGCTGACTGGTGTAGTTGGGAACTTCTACTGAGTGCCTGCATGCCATCTGCTGCTCCTCACACACAAGAAAATAGTTCCCTCTGCTGCGAATGTCCCCTGAAGCTGCTCGATTTCCTCTAAACTTTGCAAGCTTAGTCATTTGTGAAATTTACAAACTTTGAAAGAAAATTTGCAAAGTTGGGAGTCAGAGACTTCTCAAGTAGGCACACTTCTAGCCATGAAACTGTCTTCTAGGCAATCCAAAAAAATAATAGAATGAAAGACAGTCGGGGCAAGAGAAAGAGAGCGGATGCATGCGTAAACATGTGACTCAGTTATGAGAAAATATAAACCTTAAAGCCAATTACTCAATATAATGCAGAAATGTATTTTCTCCTATAGTCCATAGGTTTTCACCAGTTACAAGGTCATTTAGATAACCTTTTAAAATGCTCCGGTGTCCTCTTGCCTGAAGGATCCCAGGCTACACAATCAAGGTCTTAAGCACCTGTTTGGGGGCTCCACTAACACCAACACTGTAATCAGCAGCACTCTGTAATTTAGATCCTCCTATATTTTAGGCTCAGCAGACTCCAACATCCCAGTGAATGCACTTCCAAGCAATAAGCAGAGAAATGTTCCTATACTGTGCTGAAATTACAGATCTCTCCAGTGAAAGCCTGTGTAATGGATGTCTGCAGTTTTCTGAGCTTCCTGTTCAATTGAAATTTGGCAATACATTTAATTTACAGAGCCACATGCTGCAGAAATGTGAAAGCAAAAACGAAATGTCCAGAACATAATGTCCAGGGCCGTTTGTTTTAAATTTGTCAGTGAATACTGAAAGAGGTGTGAGCAAACAAACTGCATTGAACTAATTTACCACCATGCATTTGGGATGACTGGTGCTGCTTTCAAACCTATAAAATACATTAAAGACTATCCCCACAGGAAGAGTTGATCATGATTGTCTGAGCCAAGAGCTATGCTTTGAGCTTTGCAACGTACTTGACCACAGGAATTTGAATCAGAATGTCATGAAGCCTCCTTCGAAAGTAGATGTGAAGAGGTGTCTAGCAGTGTATTTAATTGAATTTGTTGTCGAATACTGGGTGAAATGTGGGTACAGAGGTTGATTTGAACAACATTTCCCATGATGCATCTAGGAGGCCTAGCACAGGCCTTCCAAGTGTGGGCCCCTTTAGTGTGAATCTAAATGTGCAAGTGTTTTTACCTCTGTGAGTTTTTCTAAGAATGGTAACAGTCACAGCGCCTCTGGAGTACTCCTGTAATTCCTTAAGAATTCCACCTAATTCAGAAATTTACTTCCAACCTAGGAGTAACCACCTAAAGAAAACCCTATGTGTCTTTGTGAAGGGGGCACTCATTGTTTCTCAATTTCTGAACTGTACGTAAATTAGGCATTTATAGTTTACAATGTTTTCCAAGTGTAAGTCAGTCTTTGGCCTTTAAATAGATTTTTGAGTTAGTCCCTTTGTTTACTGGAGTACTCTACGTTGTATAGATCTGACTAGTCCCATTGTGCTTAGTGGGAAAACTGACGTTGATTTCCATTTCATGATTTTCTCCCAGCAGCCTCCATGGAGGTCTGTATCACTGTAAGAGGTCAGTAAGAAATGTTGCAGCAAATTCCAGGATTTACTCCTGGGAACAGCATAACCATCTTCGAGATGAAAAAATACTGCTAAATGACTGAAGCAACATAGCACATTACGATTTTTAAGTGCCTTGACCTAATAGCTACTACTAATGCACATCTCTTCACAGGAGAAACTCATTTTTCTGCATGATGTGTTAGGAACAGTTAGGAAAACCCATTTCTAGACAGAATTTGTTGGGTATTTACCACACCTGCAAGTATTGTTATACCCCGCTGAGGCATTTACTGGATGTGGTAAATGCCTCCCTCTCTCAATTTTCACCTTGCAAGTGAGGAAGGAATAAAATGCAGAATTGGTATTTAGGACACCAAATTCCACGTTCTGCCTTATTACGGGACATATTGCCCATAACTGTGTTCAGGTGTAATCTGACAAATATAGCAGGAGAAAACTGCTCATAATTCCTATTCCTGACGAAACAGCTGATTGCCCAGACATTAGAATGTAGGGCCTCAAGTCCATGCTTTTTCAGAGGTTTGGTGATCGCTCAAATCCTTTTAAGTACTAAACCCATTTAACGATTCGGAAAATGTTTTTCTGAATCACTGAAAGAGAATGTATAAATAGTTTCAGAATCACTCTTTGGAAGGTAATGTTTTGGCGGTTCCTTCTAAATACTATTTTTGACCCTGATGTATCAATGTTTTGCAACCCTAAAGCAGTCTCAAAAGATTGAAAAGTTATTTACTACTAAGTTAGGGTGGTAAATCATTGCTAAGAGTAAGGGGGGGGGCATTGGTACCTTGCCTCTCTGTGTATCTTGTAAAAGTTTAGGAAGAGGTGTTCTATGAAACTCTTAGAAAAAAGAAAACTTTTTTTTAAAGCAGTGCTGTTCCCTTTAAGGACAACGGTCTGCATTAAAAAAAAGTTTCCTTTATGTAAAAACAATCAAAGTCATGGTGGTCTGCTAACACTTGCAGACCACCATCTTTGTGATTGTGGTCAATCGCAGAGGATTGAAAATTGCAACCTGCCTAATGAAATTTCATTCGGCAGGTCATTCTGTGTCACCATGCGATTCAGTATTTTGTACCGACCTATTTGTACAATGGTCAGCTTGCAAAATACTACTCCATTCACAAAAAGTTGGTGCGTTATTTGTGACCACTTGTTTCCGAATAGAATAATAGTACATGAGGCTCCTAGTCCTAAACGTAATCAGGGTTTAAATTCACTTTCGATTGGTGACAGAGATGTATCTATAAAACTTATATAAAATATCCTACTAGAACGTGTTCATGCTCTGCCACCAGCAAATCTAAACATTTTAAAACCTATGGCAAACAATTTGGGAAACATTAAGGTGTGACCACCTGGTAGTTTATACAAGTTGAACAAAAACATCTGACTCATCCAAACCTCTAAAAAAATTAATGACATAGAGCAGATGGTGTGGAGGACAGTCTCACACCCAATGTCCGGATGTGATGTACTCACAACATGTCTGTAGTCTCACAGGACTAGAGTGTGCTTCCGGGGCTCTACATCTAGTTTGGAACTAGGAGCCTGTAATACTAGACAAATAGAATTAAAGAGCAGGATGAAATCAAGATCATAAGGAAGATACACAGCAACGGATTTAAAGGTTGTTGCTAAGAACCGGACAAATAAGGAAGAGCAAGGTTGGACAATTCCTAAAATCAGAAAAGATGGGCCCGCCATGAGTATCGGAAAGTATTGTGTACCTGGGAACTGGGCTAGCTCTAAGGCAGTGCAACCGATACCACCGCACCGGGTAAATAACTCCGTGAGTACTGCTTTTGACAGAGAGATCCTTTTGTTACTTGCAGTTTATAAGTTAAAATCCTAATATAGAACAGAGAGCTATCAACTATCATCAAAGAGCTGCATGCAAACTGCAAGGTATAGGTTAGAGCACTATAATTTCCCCCAGTTTTTCATTATCCTAATGTTACAAAAAGGGTTCATTTTGATAGAAACCGATTCTTATTAGTAGACCAATCCCCAACCATGGTGTTGCATTTTAAATTCTGAGTTAGTGCTTCTCTAGACCAAGCACTCAAACTATATTGCCTACCAGTATGGATGACATGTGATTCCCACACCTTGTAGTCCTGTGTCTTATGTAGTATTTTTTTTACACTGACATACACACATATGATCAGGGTCACTGGAATTATGCAGCAGGGGATAGCCAAATTATGCAGCCAGGTTGAGAAAATGATGCTGCGAGAAAAGACAACATTTGTGGCATAATGTGGCACATTTTGTGATAGTATTACTTTATCATTTTGTCATTTTTAAACTTGTTAACACTGTGTGGAATTGGTTGAACCTCATTAGTACCAGTTTAACACCCAAATATAGCAATAAGCAACAGAAAGGTGACCAGTCAACATTTCCAAATGTCCTTCCACTGCACAGCAGCACAGGTCTTTGCAGTTTTTGGGACTTTTGAACCATTTGAGCTAGAAACAAAAATTATTTTTGTTAAAATCTGCAGATTATGTGGGAACTCTATAAAAAATTTCAGCAGCCACACAATTGCATAATTCCAGTGGTTCTGCATATGATTCAATGTCTTTGTGTAATGTATGTGTGGTGTAAATTACTCTCACACCTTACACTGGTATGAGTAGCGCTATAAAACAAAAGAAATACATGTGAGAGAGAGCTGTTATGGAGACTTGAGGGGCAATGTTAAAAGGCAGTAGTGAGGGAATCCATGGAGAATTAGGTCATTGGCGGGCGCTAATAAACATTGTCGCACCTGGCTCCACCAGTGCTATAGCAGGCCCTGCCTGCGGAATTGTCTCAGCAGAAAGAAGAGAAACATAAGAGGCACTGTCAAGTGGTTGAACAAGCAGCACCCACCCACCCACCCTGGAAAACTCTGCTGGCACAATGGTCCACTGGTTGTGCTTGTGAAGGGTGAGCAGGACCCAGGTCCCTTGGACAGTTGTGCCCTGGGTAATTACCTCTCTTTCCATGTCTTAAAATGATTCTGTAGTTGAGCCAAGGCTGAACCAGTGATCTGGCTCCTCCCTAAGTGCAATCACACAAGCAAAATGTAAGAACATGACAATGATTTTATAATGTAAGAAGTGTTTCTTTCACTTATGGTAGTATAGACCCCAGATTGAATTGGGAATCAGATACCTTTCTATACCAAGAGATTAATATCTACCATTACCCTACTGATTTGCAAGATGGAAATATAGGCAGAGTGACATGGACCCTCCAAGCCCAGTTTTTTTTTTGGTCTTCTCTTCCACTTTCAGTAATGGGCCACTTGGCAATAGTGAAGATGGTGGTGCTACCCCAGTTATTGTATTATTTTGCAAACCTTCACCTGCTCATCCCTCGTTCGTTCTTCAGACACCTCAACACGTCTCACATCTGATTTGGGGCCTGGGGCACCACTGGGTAGCTACTTCCACTCTAAAGCTACCCGTGACTGCGGGTGGAGTAGCCCTTCTGGACTTAAAACGCAGGGGCATATTAGCAAGACCGGCGATAAAATTATCGCCGTTTTAGCGGCAGGAAACTACCGCTAAAACGGCGATAATGGGCTTGCTAATATGCATTATAGAATTCCAATAGAAGCCCAGGTTAGATGTGCAGGACATCTAACCTGGGCTTCTATTGAATTCTATAACGCATATTAGCAAGCCCATTATCGCCGCTTTAGCGGCAGTTTCCTGCCGCTAAAACGGCGATAATTTTATCGCCGGTCTTGCTCATATGCCCCAAGATTATTTAGCTGCACAACTCCAATAGGTGTTTTGCTGGCTGTCTAGCCACCCCCTGCATAAGAAGGGAATTACTCATAAAGACTTTAAGAAGGGCTTACTGTACTACTCATTGTTTCCTACTCACCATTCTAATCAACGTCTCCCAGGATTATTCCGTCTAGCTTTCTCTTGCCTTACTAGTAACTCACTAACACAAAGAAGGCATACGTTCCTGCAATACCTTTGCTAGGCTACCCCACTCGCACAGGATGGCTTCACTCAGGCCAACTTTGTCAGTGGCATGCTGCAGGCCTCTCAAAATTGGGTGATTTGTTTGTTGACGGTGAGCTACTAGATTTCCAAACCCTTATGATGGACTTGAGTCTTCACCCGTGTCAATTCCTTTCTTACGAACACCTTAAACAATCATGAAATGCCCAATTTCATGTCTCTCACTTAGTACCAACCCCACATGAAGTGTACCAGATGCTCTACACCATAGGGACTGGCGGCAAACTGATAAGATGGATGTACAGAGCCCATCAGCTGGGGACCACTACTACAGGGCTGCTCTCCATACTAACTGGGAGACCGACATGGCCAAACCTCAGCACGATGTGGACTGGGCTAAAATATTGAAATATCCCTACAATGTATCCAACGGTCTAGTTTTAATTATATTCAATTTAATATTTTGAACTGAGCCTACCTTACACCTGCCTGAATTACCAAAATTTACCCGGGAGTCACAGTGGCATGTCCTCACAGTATGCAGTTACATGCTGATTTGCTTCATATGCTTTGGTCTTGCCCCAAACTCCTTTCATACTGGCAGAGAGTCCTTGAGGTGCTGTCGACCATGATGGGCTGTGCATTAACAAATTCCCCCGAAGTGGTACTTTTGTGCATATTCCCCTGCCCTACGTTTGAGAATCCCACCACCAAGTTCCACGACCTGGCTCTTCTAGCAAAACACAGTATTACACTGCTCTGGAAAGATTCACTTCTTTCAGTTATTGTAAGTTAAACCAAGGTCTCGCTCTCCTGGTTTCGATCTGGGAGCAACATGTTACACAGGGAAGAATGAACTGATCCGAGCAAATATTTTATTGCACAGGCGGGGGATATTTTGGTGAGGGCTTTAAAGACTGCACCAAGGATAATACTCTCCCACCGTAGTCCACCCCGACACATGCACTCTCTGTTTCTATATAGTAGTTGTGCTTGCAACATCTAGGTAACTACTCAAGTCAGAATGCTAAGAGTGCCTATCTCCGAAACACTGTCATGATTTCCCCACTAGAAAACTTTCTTCTAAGCACCACAGGATCATTGCTCTGCTTCCCTACTCTGATAGTTAAAGCAGCGGCAACTGGGCAGGAGTGTGGGGAGGGGCAGTTTACTATGGGTCAGTTTGCTACACAGAAAAATTCAAACAATGTTTGCTAACTCTTCAGAAATAGTTGTTCTTTGTAGGACAGAATCTATTGCTACATACCTGGCTGTGTGACCTATTTTGGCATACAACAATAATCTATTTTAAAAAAACAAAAACATATGGTAGTTTTTCAGTTTAATGCATTAGATCACAACATTGCATTGACATGTATTTGAAGTGAAAGTTTCTAAATATGAACTTTAAAACATTCATTAACCCTCCCTCTTGATAACACCAGGAGTGAACAAAGTGAACCAATTATCTGGTGTCGCTTGCATCATGGCCAATGTTATTGTTATGGGTGGTGGAACATTCCAGGCTAATAAACCATACAAGTAATTTTTTTGTACAAAGTATATCTTAAATTGAATTACTTGAAAGTGCTTTCAAACGTCACTATCGAGTAAACTGGACACATGAAGTAATTTGATTTGACTAAGGTCACACAATTTAGCCATGCAGGAAATCCGGGATTTGAACCCAGGCTTTTCAGTCACATATAGTACACTTAAGCCACTGACAAGATTCATTTATCTTTCTTAATCCTCTTTAAAACCAAAAGACAGAGTTTTTGTACAGTTCTGTAAGATGGATAGTATACTGTGTTAAATAAATAAAGATCACAGATTAATCTGACACAATATCTTAAAAAAGGCCATAATGAAGGTAAGGAAGGCAGGACACCATATGCGTATATCACTGACTTTTTAGACATTGAAAACAGGGGCCAACGCTGCAGGTTGGCAGGCCCCTAAGACAGGTGTGGGCAGGATTGGACCGGTCCGAGACTGCGGCCAACGATGGTCACATCTTTGAATTTTCTTGAGCTTGTCCCGCAACCTGATTGGCTGCCCAAAGGCTGGCAGGGTTGCCTGGGCGCCCGGTGGAGGTGTCCTGGAGAGGATAAAGGCAGGGGCAGCCCTGCTAAGTGTCACCTCGCTCCCCTCGACCACCCCTGGCTGACGCCTATGCTGCCCGCCTGCCTCAGCTTGTTGAAGGAAATGGTCTTATTGTGTCTTGGGCATAACATTTTGTTTAGAGAAAAATATGTGCCTGGCATATTTAATAATGTGGCCCATGCATTGTCTCTTTTTAAGTTTCAGAACTTTCAATACTTCCACCCACGGCAGAGACACAACCCACGCACTTTCTGGCACCTGTGGAGCCTAGGAACTTAGTTTTCTACGTGTTGATTGCAGCAAGTCTGGCACCAAGAACTTTACAAGCATATGAAAAGGCTTTCACCACATACGTAGCTTACATCTGTGTCAATCCCCAGGAGCTCCCTGACACACTCACTAGCTGGCTGGGGTTTCTGGGAAACATTCTGTCACAGGGTATATCAGTGGCATTTTCCGAAACAACACATTTCAGCACTGGCCTCTTTTGTGAAATTGGAGGGGGAATAAACCATACACGCTCCTTTTTAGTCAAACAAGCCCTTTAGGTTTGGGAAAGACTAGAGGGGGCCAGGAGCAACACAAGGTGTCCCATAGATGTAGACACACTGGGGGAACTAATCAAGGTCCTGCCAAGTGTTTGCGCATCCTCATTCAAGGTTGCGGTCTTTACAGCAGCCTTCTCACTTGTCTTTTTCTGGGGCATTCAGGATATATGAGGTTATGGCTAAATCCAAACGGGACAACCAGGGTGGGATCCAAGTACAACACTTACACTGGGTAGGAGACAACCTGGTGGTGTCCATTCCCCGCTCTAAGACATACCAATTGGGGAGAGGAGTAGGTTAGGCTGAGGAAAATTGTGAGACAGTTTGCCCAGTGACTGCGATCTTTAATTGCCTCCAGTTACGCCCTGGGCGTAGGGGCGCTCTTTGCTTGTCCACATCTCAGGTACCCCACTGACACAATTCCAGTTCAGTCAGGTTATATGCAGGGCACTTCAAGCAGTGGGGATACAGGGCCAGTTCAGCTTCCATTCCTTTAGAATGGGGGCAGCAACATCTGCGGTAGGAGCAGGGCTTAGGCTGGAAGTTGTTATGAGAATTGGCAGGTAAAAATCTGACTGCCACAAGCGCTATGTTTGGCTCAATCTGATGTAGGAATCAATGTTTTTGGTTTCTCCTGTACAAGTAATATTCTTTCTTTTCTTCTGTAGGTTTTGTGCATTAGGACACATGGCTCCATCCAGTGTGCGGATTATTGGTCACTCCTTTGTTCGTTTGCCACAGGTGATGTTCTCACAAGGAAATTTCTGCAGGCACGCAGCATATACTGGCCTGCTTTTAGGGACAGTCTACAACAATGGGACGAGGAGGCGGCAGGGTTTAGGAGGCTTCCGCCGCCGACACTCATCATCCTCCACATCTGTGGCAACAATTTGGCAACCCTAGGCAGGAGGACCCTATTTGAGAACTTATTAGTAGAAATCTTGTGGCTGGCCAAGCGAAACCAAGGATCAGCCTTTGCATGGTCCCACATCATCCTCAGGAGAGTATGGCAGTTCGGTCGTCCTCAAAAATCCTCAATTAGTCAATAGCAGGATGAGGGAGCTATTGAACACTGCTCTCTTACAGACAATCCCTCATGGATGTGTTCACTAAGCTGCTCTATTCCACAGGGATGGGGTACACCTGTCACCTCAGGGCAATGCAATCTTTGTGGACAACCTGGTTGCTTTTGCAGTACAGCATTATGGGGGCCCCTGGGGCATGAAGCTTGGGGGTGAGCCCTGGGTTGGTCAGCAAACCATCCAGGTCTGTGGAGGAGGGAGGGTTATGTTCGGCAAGAAAACACATGAGCAACCTAGGCGTCATGGATAAGTGCAGGTGAACCCAAGAGGGAATTGGCCTTAAGCCAATGTCCCACTCAGGGCAGGGATACGAAACTTGAGGAAAGGGCTCAGGGTATCTGCTCCTGCAAGTGCCTATAGCCTCACTCTATGGTTCTTGGAGGGATATTTTGGGTATTGGGAGATCCAGGTTTGGTCCATCCCGAATGGTTGGCCAGGGGGATACCCTGTTGGGTGACTCTGGCTTGGTATTTTAACAGGCTGGGAGACCAACTTGTTTCTGGCCCAGGTTTCCTCTATTCTGAGGGAACAGCTGGATTCATTTGATATGGTCTGGCAAATCCAAAAGGGGTGGTCAAACATAACTCTGCCAATGGATTATTTTAATGTGTTCAATTGTTTATTCCAATGTATTCCTTGAATTTTATTGACTGATTGTAAATACTGTTGTTTTACCAAATGTGCTTATGTCCTACCCATCTTTTATTGCTCTGGTCGCTCTCTTTTGTTGTGTTTATGATGGTTAATAAATACGGCCTGAGAATGTGGAAATTCTCTAATGTAGGAATGGCTTGGCATCTTGTTTCTTCGATAATGAGTGGTAATCCAGCATGTATGGTCTAATTGTTCCATGGTAAGGGTGAGGAGTGATAGCTAGGCTGCTCCTAATATGGTTCACCACCTGTATATAACTATTCTAGAGGTGGCTGAGCCACTAAAAGCTTGAGCCAGGTCTCAAGCCTGAAGCCTAGATCTGGCTCAGCTCCATACCAAGCCAAGCTTTCATGTGGCTTCTGCCTGTCTCCTTTCCTCTACCCAGGATGTGGCATTAGGGCCAGGGTTGCTGACTTTGGAACTGGGGAACCAGGTTTGTCTCGGGATCGGCTCAGCATCCTGTGATTCTGGGCAACCCACTTAATCTCCCCATGCCTCTAAAGAATGAATGTGACCTTGTGTAATGTAGGTGGTGCTCATGTAAAGTGCTCCAATACCTATGGGTCAAAATCACGCTACATAAAAACTGCAGAAAAATGCACAAAGAAGTAAAAACAAAGTCTAAACATAAGGAAAAACAAATACCCACTTCCTGTCTCATTTGTACAAAGTTAAATTAGAAAAACTGGATAAATTGTAGCTTCAAAGCACTTTTAAATATGCGTGTTCCAAATACCAGTTATACAAACAAAACTATTGTATTTTACTTAATAGACTATAATGTGATGTGTTAACGTTAATGCTTCACATGTTAAAGAAGTACACGTATTTTGAATTTTTAAGCAACTTTCGCATATTTTACATGATGTTTGTTATACGATTTACATAGCAAACATATCAGGGTTTGGCTTGTGCATGGGCTCTAAGATCCAAGCCAGACCCTTGGCTTCGCTCTCCTTGTTAATTTGTTGGCTCGCTCACCTTGAAGCTATTCAATGCAGTGATTGAAGTGCATCAAAAATATGGATACTGCCATGGCGACGCGATCAATGAGCACGGAGGTGGAACCAAAGGCATGGCTAAATAGAGCAAAATATTCTGCAACTATTTTGTCGATCTCTCATCATCAGGTAACTACATATAACATAAAGCACACCTTAGCTGAAAAATAAAGATAAGTTAAACTAATCAGTAGGAAATGTACTATTTTATGTTATGAAACCTCTAATGGTTAATGCAATCACTGCAGATGTATATGTGTGCAACCAGTGGCCCACAGAATTGAATCCTCTTTGGTGCATCAGAGAAAAGAGGCTTGTGTCTTTTGAGGTCTTGGAGATCCCTGAAAGCACTGTGACTGTTTAAGTCATCATTTCAAACATGCATTATACACAGTATAATATAGGCTGCCACTCAATGCACATAGAAGTTTAGGTTAAGGATAAAAAGTGCTTCTAAAGTATACATTTCATTAATATGCATTTTATGCCTAGTGCAAACATTTTTTATAACTGTCCATTAAAAGCATGTACTCCTCAGCTCAGCTTGGAACACCCTTTCAATACCCTCTCAAAATAAAATAATGTTGTCATCAGGAAGCATCAAGTGACTCCGTCAATTAACAGCCTCCCAAGAAACCTTTACATTTGCCAATTAACCAATTGTACACATTTGTATTTCTTTGGGGAGGCAGGCACCCCGACAAGAACGCTAGATTCTTATTTACCTGTCTGCACCTCCCTCTGGAACACAGCACAGCAGACTCCTTCCCTTCCACTCCAGCTGGAGAATCTCAGCTGTGGGACTTAACTTTTGCCCTTTAGCTGAGAGGCAAAAATTACAGACGCCCATTAAGACATCAATGTTGCAATGGACATAAGGGCTAAGTTACGGACAGTCCGTAAAATTACGAACAGGCGGTCACCCTGGGCTAATGACTCTCTTCAAGCATTTGCTGATCCTGAGCTACTGGGAAGTGAAGAAAGTCACTGCACAATTCCCCTAATAGCCTCTGTGACCTTGAGCTTCCACCATCCCTTAGAACCCTCGACCTCCAGTCCTTGTTGAGCGTATAATCACATCCTGTTCCAGGGTCGGACTGACAAAAGGGCAATCAGGCGGTGCACAATAGGTTGATTAGACAGATCAGGGTGTGGGCCGATTTTATTGTCTGGTGGGCAGGTTTCTACCTTTGATTTTCCTGATATTACCAGAAACATTGCTTGCAGCAAGCACAAATGCAGGCAGTCTCCCATTCCTTGCAAAATACACATAGAGCATGTCTTTACAAGTTTAAAACTGGCCTGGTTTGCAAATGTGGCCCACATTCTTATATATCTGGTTCACTGATGGGGGCCACTTTTATTTAGGTGCCTGGGCCTATTTTAGGTCCAAGTCCGACCCTGTCCTGCTCCTACAACAAGTGTAGGATCCAGTCCACATCCTATCAGGAGACATGACTCTACCAGGAACACATTGAAACTTTTGGAAGCCCATAAAAAAGAAATCAAAACTGAGGCTTGGATTGATTTATTACAGACACTCATATTTAGAAATAGTGCCTGGTTTTGGTGAGATTGTTAACTGCCCATTCTTCTCTGAGGTCACTAATAGTGTAATTGATTGTACCATTCCTCCAGGCACCTGGGTAACACGCTCTCAGTGTATTTATGGTATTTCAGCAGAAGTGGTTACTCCTTCTGTATAACCTTTTCCTGGTGGTAATTATGATCTGGATTTTGTGGAAAAAGAATTTTATGAAGCCATCACAACCATGCCTATTAATGAAGAACCTGGCCCAGACAGTGTTCCTGTTGATTTATATAAGTCTAATCTCCCTTTGTGGTCCAAAATCTTAACCCACATCTTCAATGCGGCATGCAAGATTGGTCTACTATTTAACTGGTCAAAATTCATCAGGTTTTAAAAAGGAGCAAGATCAGATCCACGATGTTACAGGCCAATATCACTCATTGACTCACTAATTAAAGTTTTAGGCAGAGTGATACTTACCAAGATCTCTGAGTGGTTAGAGCAGCAGAACGTAACTTCAAACTTACAATATGGCTTCAGGGCTGGGAAAGGCACTATAGAGCATGCCTCAATCTGCAGGTGCTAACAGGAAAATATACCATAGACAAAAAAGGTTCAATACATATGGCCTTTATAGACTTTACTTTAGCATTTGATCCGAGTAAATAGATCCACACTGTGGTCACTGCTGATCGATATGGAGGTCGACCACAACATCGTGAAATTTTTACATGAGCTACACAGGGATATCTCTGCTGTTGTGAGATATAATCATGATGGGAATCTATCCTCAACTATAAAGCTTCACAGTGGTGTCAGACAGGGGTACATTCTTGCCCCTCTTTTACTTACATTATATATTAACAACTTGGGACCAGTTGTATGCGCAGTCTGTAATGACATTCCCCAAGCAGGTACCCACCTAATACCTACACTCCTATATGCGGATTACGCAGTGTTATTAGCGAGGACTGCTATAGGGCTTCAACACCAGCTTAATTCTTTTATTGATTTTATGACTTCCCTTGACCTGAGTGCCAATTTTGCTAAGTCACACATAATGATAATGGGCCCTAGAACCGGAAAGCTGAAAACCTATTACGGAGAGGCTATCGAAATATTAAGGGTATCCACCTTTTCGTATTTGGGTGTACTGTTTGATAAAAGAGGTACCTGTGCCCCACAAAATAAAGCAAAAGGAAACTCCTTGTCAAGAACTGAGGTCGCAGTTCTGGACTTTGACAGACGGTTTGGGGCTAAACCATTCAGAGCCTGTGTCTGCAGAGAGAGAAGGTAGGGAGCTTCTTAAACCCATGGTAATGGCTTATAGTTTATTAAAAAACATGCCCATCAATAGAGCCCTACCTATCTGTCACCACAAATCCTTATGATCGCTTCCTACACACAAGGTTCAGACTAAATCTTCTGCATTGTCTACTTGCAGAACCCCAAGGGTGGCAGAAGGTTGCTGATTTGGGTCCTTGCTTCTGCGACAATTTTTCTACCCAGGACACATTGCACTTTATGATGTTGTGTGACCATTATTGTTCTCTGTGTCAAAGCTTTATCGTACCAGTCTTAAAAGATAAAGGTTTCTTGCAAGTCAGACTGGCGCTAATTTACCTTCAGGTGTTAACTAGTCCCCATGACTGTTTTAGTATGGCCAATTTTTTATTTGCTACTGTCAGGCTGAGAAAGAGGCATGTTGTTTAACTATTCAGACTATGTTTGATATGCACGGTTTGTTTGGATTTTTTTATGCTGTGTCTTTTTCTAACAGGTTTTTAATATGAATATTTATGATGATTTTATATGTATTTTGTTTATATTGTGTGTTCTTTTATGGTTTTAACTAACTGAATAAAGTATTCTGACTGACTATCAACTTCTAATTCATTGTACAAATGAATGAGGTGGTAGTGGTGAATGATGTTTTTATTCATTCATGTATGTGACTTATTGCCAATCTTACTTTCTCAAAGTGAATGTTCAGGTTTACAGAAGCACCTCTTCAGGTCAAAGACTGTAGTCATGAAAGAGCCTTTTCAGCCTTTCCTTTTTTACAGGTCTAGGTTATGAGTATTAGTGAGATGAGTCATCTGTTCAATCTCTTGTTTTTAGCTCTACACACTGGCCAAACTGCAGTACAATTTTCATTCTATAAAAATAAGCTTTTTATATAAAATATGTGCTCCCAGCGAATATGCTAGAGTAAGAATACTTAGAAGCCACTGGCAGGAGATAATTTGACTAGGGCAGTGAGGGTGGACAGAGAATTATTACGTGAGTCTGCATTCGTCACAGTGGAGTCAGTGACTACAAATGGTGAGTTGTTGCCGATGCATTCAAATACTTATGGGCTGACCCATCTATGACCTTGGTTCTATTCTAATTATCTCTAGTAATGGCAAGCTAGCATAGAGCAAAAAAAAAAGTACTGGATGGAAACCCTCAACGTATTGATAAACACTGGTTAAAGGTCTATTGAATTTTCAATCATCATGCCTCTTGGGCTGGCTTTAGCGCTGGTGGCGCCCAGTGGGAGAATCATTTTTGACTCCTCGGATTCTCTCACTACCATCGGGCATAAGTGCCCCTCATCTCTCCAATCATAAGTTATTGCTAAACACAGTGGCCCCCCCTGAGGTCGGCGCCCCCTCCACAGGTCAGCACCCAGTGCAGTCGCACCAGTCACACTGCCCTAAACCTGGCCCTTCCTCTAGCGACAGTGGCAATGCATGTGAGATTCACTCTTGGCCATGCCAAAAGGTACAGTGAAGACCAAACTGTGCCTAACAATTTTATTTCTAAACTATTATTACCAGTAAAGCATCTTGAGAGAATCTCCTGGATTAAGCTATAGCAAATATAGATAGCAAAGATGTCTTGATCAATGTGTAAATAAAAAACCACTAAATACAGCCATGGCCAAAGAAAAAGGCATCACTGGAGTCTGAAATCAATCGTTGATCGATCACTGGAGCCGAAAGTGTTGACCTATCTCCTGCTTACTGCATCTGTCCAGCCTACTCACAGCACAGGGTGTTAGTGTGAGTAGTAGTGAGTAAGACTAAGGGACTTATTATGAGTTTGGTGGTCCTCCTGTTGGCCTGCCACTGCTGTGCCGACAGGAGGACCGCCAAGCCCGTGCAGGAATGGTGGTGCAATTACAGGGGGCACAACATGTACATGCACATCAGGGCCCAGATCCGGCAGGAGGCACTGTTCTAGGGTTCATTCAGTTCCATGGAGATAGAATATTATATGTGAAATAATGATAAAAGTCTTTAACTGATGGAGGGGCCAGGAATGGTTTGGATTTAGCTGACAGTGGTGAGCTCCACATAGCAGAGTTACTTTGGGACTCAGTTGTTTGCCTAGAGTAAAGTTCTCTCCGGAAGGAGATTAGCATGAATGATGTCCGAATAAGTGTCAGCATCTTTGGTACAGTTCTTTGGATGCTCCTTGTTAGACTTGGCATCTTTTGGCGTGTTTGCCCTGTCTTTTTGTTTTCTGACCTCCCGGTTTTGACTCCGTTTTTGCTGGTTTAGTGTCTGTGCGCACTTTCTCACTGCTGTTCAGTGTTAAAGTGCAAGTGCTCCTGTTGTAAATTGTGTTATGGATTGGTGTTTCCATGATTGGCATATTTGATTTATTGGTAAGTCCCTAGTAAAGTGCACTGAGAGTGCCAGGGCCTGTAAATCAAATGCTACTAGTGGGCTTGCAGCACTGATTGTGCCACCCACAGAAGTAGCCCAGTAAAGGTAACTCAGACCTGCCATTGCAGAGTCTGCGCGCAGTTGGTAACTGCCATGTAGACCTGGAAAGTGCACCCACTTGCCATGCCCTAACCTTACCTTTTCTTACATGTCAGTCACCCCTAACGTAGGCCCGAGGTACCCCTGTGGGCAGGGTGCTGTGTATGTTAAAGGTAGGACATGTACTGGTGTGGGTGACATGTCCTGGTGGTGAATTACAGTGTATTTCGTTGTTCACAGTTGCAAGGCTATCTGTCCAATAGGAAAGAATGGGAGTTTATTTATAACATCTTATAAATATAACTTCCCATTGGGACCAGATAGGAAAATAGAATGTATTATGCCTCGACTCAGAATGTAAAAATTAATCTTTTAGTAAAGATTATTTTTATGTTCTGTGTTTGAAAATACCACTTTTAGAAAGCAAGTATTTTCTTGCTTAGCTATTCTGTGTGCCTCTGCTGGGTTTGTGGATTGACTGTCTGGCTCTGGAGTGACAGGGGCTGGGGATGTGCATTCTCTTCAGACAGCCACTTCGGGGGTTGAGGTGTGTCCTGCCTTTCCTGGATGAGTCAGGGCTGGGCTGAATAGTCCTGGGCTGCATTTAGAGTAGTGGAAGGAGATTTCCTTGCACCTGAATGGGCCTGGTCTGCCTTGAACAATGCTGTCTCCACCTCCTGCCAGGAAGCTGGGCCAGAGAGGACGGAACTGATTCGAACTAAGCACAGACACTCTCTGCCTGAGAGAACAAAGGAATTTTGAGTATAAATATTGGGGTCCAGACCCCAGAACTTTAGAACTCACTGGAATCAAGGATCCTGTCAAGAGGAAGAGCTGGAAGAGCTGCCAGGAGGAGTACTGCCCCTTTGCTGTGTTGTTGCTTTGTTGGGTTGGCCTGCAATTGCTGCTTCTGCCTTGGGCAGTGAAAGGACTGGACTGAATTTTCTTTACTTGTGCTGAGTATCTCCAAGGGCTTGAAGTAGAGCTAGCCTCCTGTTCTGAAGTCTTATGGACTGCAAAGACTTCACCAATCTCTGAGTGCCACTTCTGGAACCGCTGTTTCAGTTGCCACAGAGAAGGGAAACGCAACCAACTCCGTCACTGACTCAGTCGCTGGCTCTGTGTCCAGATGGCACCGCAGAGGGCACCGTCCGCATCTCACACCAAAACCCTGGTCTCACCGACAACAACGACCACCGCCACTGCCACCGAGCCGCTGCTTGCACCGTGACCTTTGGGCACCGCACTGCTTACCGCCTCGCTTCACTTCGTCATCCTGGTCTCACCAATGCTGTCGCTGCAGCTGACTTCGACACCCATGACCGCATCGTGGCTGGGGGCACCGCTTGTAAGTTTCACGACTCACCGCCTCGTCCCACACAGCCGTCTAGGCCGACTGACGCCAGCTCCCGCTAAATGGCTCTGTCGCTTGCACCGCAACCTGCCAGCACCTCATCGAGCACTGCCTCGCCCTGCACCGTAAGCCTTGGTCTCACCGATGCCATCTGGACGATCGTCACCGAGCCACTGCCTGCACCGCATCATGAGGGCACCTCACCCTGCACCGCTTCCATTCTGCAATGCAACTGCGATGGTTGCCATGACCGGCTCGCACCAACGTGCCTGCCGCAACGAGAAAGGTATTGTTCACGAGTCTGTCCACGCTTTCGCTGGCCCGTACCGACGCTGTCAGCTGGAATTGTTAGACTCTGTTGTTTTCAGCATCGCTGTCGCCCTGGGCGGAGCTACCGACTCATAGGAACTGTGTTTTTGAGATATTTCTGCAACTTTGAGGATATCTTGCAAAGTATATATTTTTAAGTACTGTATGTTGGATTCTTATCGTTTTGGTCTTGTTTTGGATATATAAAAATATTGGATATTTTTCTAAACTGGTGTGGTGTCTTTTTGTAGTGTTTTCACTGTATTACTGTTGGTTATGTGCAAATGCTTTACACACTGCCTCTGAGATAAGCCTGACTGGTCGTGCCAAGCCACCAAGGGGGTGAGCAGGGGTTATTTTAGAAGTGTATCCCCCTTACCCTGACTAGGAAGAAAGGTCCCAACTTGGACAAAGGTGCAAACCCTTGCCAACTAGAAACCCCCCATTTCTAACACTCCTAGTCATAAAGAATGATTGAGTAGTAAATAGTGTAGTCTAAGAAGAGGAATGAGAAGTTCCCAGAAGGGTTGCTAGGGGTAGGTCTTACTGAGACCACATTAAGTCCTCAAAATGGGCATCCATGCATTGACTGTCATAAAAAAATTCAACATGTAAAATGTTTGCAGCTGAATTTGAATTGTATTAGAATTAGAGTTGTCATAAAATAATTCTAATACAAGATCTAAGAAAATATCTGAATATCTATAACTATATGGCAATGGTAGGAAAAATGTTCATTATGATAGTGACCAGTGCAGCGGGGAGACTAACAATCAGGTGAGAAGGTTGAAGTCATGGTGCTCTGCGGAGAGTGGACAACGTGTGTTGGGTTGTAGACAAATTCTAAAAAACAAAGATAGAGGAAAGATACTCAAAGGATAATCTTTGTTTAACATAACAACATATTATTCTGGTATTACAAATGCCTAAAAAAAGTTTGCAGGAAAAGTTTAGTTCAAACACATCAAAGTTACAACCTCAACTAACTTCTGAAGTTAACAGACCTATGCAAAGCTTTAATCAGCCCCAGAATACTGTTTAGTATATAGTATATCAAAGTTAAGATTATCAATAAAGTCACTAATTACCGCTCAATACCAAGGTCAAAAGTTCCAAAGCTAATATCACAACTTGGCCTTTTCCCTTCTAAGTTTGTATTTATTTATTTATGATTTTGGCACCTTTCCATGCCTAAGAAGGTGTAAGTGTGCTATACAACTCACCACAGAAATACAATTCAATAGCGGAGGTATTTCATAAAAGGTAGAAGCGACAGCAAGGAGAAAACACAAAGGGTAGGGAGTAGCCCACAGAAGGATTGTGCAATATAGTCAGTTAGGATAGAGGTAGGATTGCTTTATGAAGGTGAGAAAATATGTTTGGGTCCTGAATAAAGGTGGGAAGGAGTTCCAGAGGCTAGGTGAGACACAATATTTAAGGACTACTTGTGACCTGTCATGTGTATGTGTTCAAGGCCTGAAGGAGGAATTGATTCTTGCTCCAAATCCCCATCTCTCCTCTAGAGAATATAAAATGGATTGCTAGCTGGAGAAGCCTACCTAGCTGAAGGTCCTTGTGAGTAAGGAATTAGGTCTGGGCAGAATAACAACTATGCCCAAAAAATCGAATGATTTTGGTAATTCCCCATTACTCCTTGATGCGGAATAACAAATAACTATGTGATTGCTCCTCCTGCCTTAATTATGTAAATTCTACCCCGAAAGCCCATCTAGCGAGTTTGATCAGCTGCTCGTGCTCGCTATTTGTGTTCTGCTGCATTTAGTGCTGTTTCTTAGTGCAAAATGCATCCACACCTCCATTGTGGACGCAAGGGTGAATTTTGCTCTAACAAAATAGTGCTATATGCTGGTAGAAAGTTGGGGACAAATCATACCTCAAGAGCACATTTAACAAGCGTGAGTAGCTGCTTGTGCCCGCTATTCGTGTTCTGTTGCATTTCGCACTATTTCTTAGCGCAAAATCCATCCTTGCATGGGGCATTTTTGCACTAAGAAATTGAACTGGAGGCAGAATGACTCTTCTCACATAATTCAAGTGAAGCTTGAGGAATTCTTAGGTAATTCCTTGTGATTTTGCTACATGGAATAACGTGAGTTGCCCCCACCCATATCATGCAGCTGATTCTGAAATGTAATCTGCCTTAGATGGGTTGCCAATGAAGTTCCTTTAGCAGCAATGAAGACCGGTCAAACTTGTTTGAATATCCCCTTTGAAGAAATCAGCCTGGTCATGAGTGGAATCTACCTTGATGGTCGAGTGGGGGAGCTGAGGGATCCCCACAAGGTGAGATGTAATGAAGCCAGGGTGTCAGTTAGCAGTCACTCGAGCATCAGGATATGTTGTATTTTACACAGCTCACAGAGGAGAATGCTTGTGGATGGGGACAGTTTATCGATGTGCGGTACGAGAGTCAGGGTACTGCCAATAGCTAATTTTTCAGAGGGTCTTTGTCCAGTTTAGTTGTGTTAATTTGGGCGATGAGTTGAGCGTAAACTTGGGGTGAGAATTCTAAACTGACCGTCGGACATGATGTTTTTAATCAAATCTGTGCTTTGCTAGTGTATTGGACTATGCCGATATGAGACTCTTAATATATCAGATAAAGGTTCGATATAAGGTTGAACACTAATGGAGCCAGAATTGACTCTTCGTGGCACTTCACAGCTAATTATGGTTGCTAAGGAGATGGTATTACCAATTTCTGCGAGATGGCTACAATTTATGAGGTAGGAAGAGAACCAGCTCAGAACTTGGTCACAGAAATCCAGTTTTAAGAGCCTGGGAAGATGTATGGGGTCAAATGCTGCAAAGACATCCAGCAATACCAGAGGCATTAGTAGCCTTCAGTAGTGGAAAATGTGGTCTAGAGTCTTCAGGGTACATTCCGGGCTAATTGCTAACCTGAAACCAGAATGGTAAGGCGTGAGGATTGGTTGTGGTAGACAAATGTGGTCAGTTGTTCAGACACAGAGCACTAAATGGCTTGAGAATATATTAGTGTTTGGTCTGTTGTTGCTGAGGTCCCTAGGGTCTATATGAGTTTATAGGATGGGTGTAATATGGCCATTTTAGCAGGTTAAGCAAGAGGATGGTTAGTAGCGAGGCTCAGGTGTACTTTTTATTTCGAAAGGGCAATTTTACCTAATTCCTGAATAGAGTTTTACGCATTTTGTCCTTTTTTTCTTTTAGATACACTTTTTTGTGAGGGGAAAATGTTGCAATTTTGGCCATCCCTACTTACGGGGTTTTGCATTAGGAACATAGTGTTATAGGGATTCTGCACACACAGAGCTATGCACAGGATAATAGGACCTCGGAATATAGTGGTGAGCCAAACATAAACCTTAGCACCTAAAACCCCAACCCAACTAGCCTTAGCGTCCCATTAGCAACAATGTACCAATGATTAGACAACCCAGAACACGGTATCTCTCTCTCTCGCAGGACTCGCAGAAGCAAGAACACTCTTTCGTCACTCACTCGTACCTGTCCACAACGTGCGTAAGAAGAGACACAGTATAGGTTAAAATGTTTATTTCAACTTACGTGCTCTAAGATACAGTACACATGTCAGTACTATAAGCATAATGCATAAGAATAATATAATCAGCATAGTTACAACTCCATAGAATACAAACGGGGAAAGCATCTCATAAAGCAGTGGATATATGTCTAACTAACATTACCACCCTCCCCGTGCTGGAAGCTAGTTTATTATAAAAATAGAAGACCTCCGGGCTTTGACTAGCGAACCCCCATACCTCAGTCTCTAGATGCAAAACTACATCAGCAGACAATCACAGCTCTTCTCCCTGGAAAGGTTGTCTCCAAGTGTGTCTAGAGCGGGAAAACCGCAATATTAAAAGCACACAAATTTCTCCATGGCAGCTGTACATGATGTTATGTCTAGGTGCGAGGGACTGGCCAAATCAGCAGGAACAAGGAAACGTTGTTATTCGACCTTGTACATGTTATGCAGACTGAGCCCAAAGTGAACAGGAGAAAAGGTGAAAGATAGAAAATGCAGACAGTGCTAAAATAACTTGGCAAGAGCAGAGGTCGATAGAACAATGGCTCAGAGTAACGTGTGCAAAGAAAAGCATCATGGCAGCCAGGCCTAAGACAACGTAGCAAGGCAGGCCAGGAGGCCACAAACCACAAGACACCCTCCCCTGGACAGTCCATCGGCCAAGACAAAGGACGAAGACAGAGTTCAACCGGACCGAGCAGGACAGAAACAGCTGTAGGGGACGCAGTCCCCACGAGGGACAACTAATGGGAGAGAGGAAAAAAATAAAAGTATCCAATGAAGAAAGAGAGCCAACGAGGCAGTCCACGTCAGTCCAAAAGCGTGTAAGTGCAGAAAAATGCTATAGCATCCAAGAGGACATCATTGGAATCGTCAGAAAACATAGACCCCATCCAGTCCAACAGATCAAAGCAGCAGGAATGTTCCTCAGAGGACGGAGCATCCAAAAGCAATGCGGGACAGCTTGCGTGATATTCAATATAGCTTTGTTGTAGGAGATTCTGAGCAGCCGCCCAGATATCCCATTGCGCCAAAATCCCCAGTGCAGCCGCACGCGTCATGCAGCCTGCAACGGAACAGTCCCGTTCATGGGCCTCTAAGGGACCCACCAACCGAACAAAATCCGGAACAGACAACGACGTATTGGAGAGGCAATAATCCATGGTCCAGGTGAAAGGACAGCGGATGCAAGACATCACAGGTTGCACGCAAGTGAAATACGCAAAGCGAAAAGAAAGGGTATAGGACACACTCAGTGTCGCCAAGGGCAGAACTCCGAAACCAGCCAGAATGCGCTCACGGAACAGCTGGAGGCGTCCGGGATCGAGAAGGGCCCATCGGGGAGCAGCCATTGCGCAGAAAACAGACCAACAGCAGGACACCAGCCGCCAAGGCGAGGATCAATGGGAAGCCACCAAAGACGCTGGAAAAAATCGAATGAATAAATGCCGGTATCACACCAAAAATAGTTTGGAAAGTGGAAACAAGGCCGGACCCCACAACTTTAAAAAAGTGCACCAGACCTTCAGTGTTTGATGCGTTAAAAATACGGTGAACCAATTCCCCGAAATGCTGTGGGAGGTTTGTGTTCAAAAGGGCCTGTATTTCACTGTGGGTACTTGCCACCTGGAGAATGAATGTCTCCCGGGCGGATGTGAGCATAACCTCCTGGTTCAATAATAGCGCCTTTATTCTGCTCAGTTTATTGAAATCTGCCTGCATGGTAGGAATAGAAGGCCAAATAGAATTATCTGTGATGTCGTGAGGGGGAGGAAAAAGCACATTCTTGCAGCAGACAACCATGTGTGAAACCGTAACAATATAGGGTATGCCGGCCTGCATGCCACAGCAGTGTTCGTTATTTAAAAGCAAATAGCTGCCATTTGTAAGCAAAGTAAAGGTAGGAGAAATAGCAGGAGCGGGAATACCCTTCAACACACAAGCAAGATTCGGAGCGGAAACGTTACAAGCCCCGTGCAGTTTAGTATGTTTACAAATAAGGGAATGACCCACAGTTGAATCGCATGACTCCCCCGTGAGAAAAACTTCCTTGCCGTCTCTAAGGCATTTATACATGAAAGGCAAGGACCAGAGCTCATGCAGGAAGGCACTACCCAAGGGCTGGAAACGGCCCACAGGATAATGTTTCATGCACAAGCTAAATTCAAACAAGGAAAAAGGCAAAGCGATAACCCCATGAACTAGCCACACAGCAGAATCTAATTCCGCCACAGAGAATGGTAAGGGCTCCACTTTCTCGATATGCAACAGAGTGTAAGCTGCATCTTTCATGGACATGAACTGCTGTTTGTCAGTTAAATTAAAAGGCAGAAATAAGGCAGTGGTGTTCAAAAAATGCCAAGGAACTTTACCTAACTTAAGTGTTTGTAAAGTCCACGCAAACTGCATAACTGAACGTAACTGATTCTGACCATGATACAACACAGAAACATCATCTTGTACAATATCAACAACAGAGGATACAATATTCTCCAATGTGTAAATGCGTGAAGACAGGGTATTAATACTATTGTCAACTACAGCAAGTACCTTTTCCAAATTTGCTTGGTCTATTTCCCGTAAACGGGAAGCAGCTTCCATTTGCGACAGCTTCCAGAGTTCATTATAAGCTTCATAAATGAATCTCTTCGGTCGTGGACCACGAGGACCCAATATAAAGTCGGACAGATCAATAGTGCCTGATAGGTGGGATAAATGTTGTTTTACAGATTCAAGGGAAGAATGCTGCAACCACTGTTTACATAATTTACCAACAGAATATGTGGTGACAGTACGGGAGTCAGAAAACCTAGGATCGGGCCTGTCCTGAGTATAGCCAGGAACTGAGTCGTGAAAACGCAGTTGGCACGCATTAGAAGATATGGGCCAAGCCAACCAGGGTGACTGAACAAGGGTAGAAATATTAAACGAATTGTTCTGAAACAAAACCTGCAAAGTCGAAAGGGACATATTAAAGTGCAAGCTATTGTTTGGAGTTGAAGACAGGGAAGGAATTGATGGTGCGTTCAACTGTTTGGTGGTAGCCAAACCCCAACACGTAGTTTGGTAGATGGAAGCATTCAGAAACACGATTTGGGCCGGGATAAGGCATGCACGGTGCAAGGCTTTGGTGCCCTGCACCTGCCATGGTTTTGAGCCCCAGATTGATTTCAAATCCACAGTGTCCTTCCAGTAGTCATAACCACCCACAGCTAGGGCGCTCAAAAAGGAACCCGAATATAGCAATTTGGTGTGGGTCAACATGATTTTCTGAGTGGATGGGGCGTTCAATTTAAAATAATAGGACCCAGGATTCGATCTATTAAAATCAGTGAAATATGTAAATTTATTTCTAAGAGTCTTGGAGCTACCTGGTAAAGGGTTTGGACAATGTTCCCATTGGGTGTAGGCGAAAGAACCACATAGTGCACTTGGTTTATGGACAAAATGGTTGCCCCAATGCTGGTAGCAATACAAATCGGCATAATTTGCAGAATTCATATACAAATCCTCAGCATTAAAGGAAGCATAATATTTTAAATCAGCAAACAATGCTTCAACTGCATGCACATCCCAATCGTCAGAATGAATATTACTTTTTACTATGTCACCCATCGAAACTCGAAGGACATTTGGTACATTAATAATTTCTGTCGGCCCATGAATGTGAAAGTTTACCGCATCCCATACAATGCCATCAGCAACTGGAAAAGCTGAAATGTTCACTAATGTGTGGTCACGCTTCATGATGTGAGATGAGGAATGTGGAGCCAAAGTTCCAGCAACACTGTTCACAGCAGAGCGTTCTGGTAAATAGTGACCATTGATGAGCAGAAAAAACACTGTGACAAAGCCAATGGACATGAACAAAAAAATCAAGAAAAGCACCAACCAGATGTATGTCCAGGGGGAATCAAAAAATTGTCTCTGAACCAGGATACAAAAATACTGAACTTGGACGGGACAATTGAGGAGTTGGAATCCGAGTCAAAGGAATAACGTGTCGGGCTCAGTGGCGTTGTTGGTAGGTGTGCCACCGATTCTGTATCGGGATAGGTATACTCGTTCTCGTCGATGCAGGGGGAGATAGGGGGTTTGAGTATACTTTCAGGCAAATCAACCATCTCAATTGTAACATCAGTGACCGTTCGGGCAGGAGGGCCACGAACACATGTCCGGTAAATGGCAGGACAAGAGACCGCTGGTGTAACACTATTCAGGATCGGCCAGATGTTGTAGCTTGACATTTTCCACTGAGATGTATCTGTTCTCCTTGCGACCAGGAAGCGGTGGTAAGATGACTGTACGTGTTCCCTTCAAGCCCAGGACTGGAACCGGTGCACGATAAGAGGGGCCGAATTCTTTTTTGTTCTCCACCTTCTCTCGAACCAGGTCGCCAATCTTCGGAAGCCAGCCGGCAACCGGAATCTGCAGTGCAGGATCTGCGGCTGAAGGTAAATGTGCGTTTGCAAGTCTGTCTCGGGCTTCTTGTAAGTCCTGTAACATAGTAGAATGGTTATCTACATCAAACTTGGCGGATTGCGCCGCCATGTCTAGACCATCAAGGTCAGGCACAAACATTCTTATGCCAAAAAGCATTTCGTATGGGGTCCGCCCACCCAGAGGTCTTCTAGGGAGATTATTAAGTGCACGTTGTACGGTATACAAGTGGGCCAGCCAGTTCCTGCCAGTACCTAAGACTCTAGCTGTCAAGGATTGCTTTAAGTCACGGTTCATTCGTTCAACGATTGAGTTGCCCTCAGGCATATACGGAGACGAAAATTTCACCTGCACCCCCAGTGAACCCATTGCGTCCTTGTAAGCCTTAGAGGCAAACGCTGGACCTTGGTCAGAATGGAAGGTGCCGCAAGCGAAAATTCCCACAAAGACACGCAAATCCCTGATGACATTTCGAGCATCAGCACTCCATTGTGGCCAGACCCAGATGAAACGTGTGCACGAGTCCACTGCCACTAAGATATATTTATAGGCAGTGTCTGAAGAAAATGGACCGCAGTGATCCAGGTAAACACACCCAAAGGGCCTGTTAGAAATGCAGAGCAAGGTCTGTGGTGGTCGTGTAACCGTGGACGGCTTAATCTGTTGACAACGTCACAAGAAAGCACATAAGTACGGGTGTCTTTATATAAACCACGCCACCAGTAACGCTGCTGCAAGACGGAAACGGTCACAGACACTCCAGCATGAGCCGAAGCCATGCCTTTGTGTGCTGCCGTTATCAAGGAAAGTCTGCGGTCCGCGTTGGGGATCAGCCGATCACCAACGTCGGGTATTGTTACATAAGGAGCCTGTTCGGGTCCTAACTGATAAGAATATTTGGAAGGAAAACCCCCAGGGTAATTAGCACCTTCCTTCGTCGCAGCAATAGCTGCCAATATATCGTTGTCAATTTTAGACATGGATCTAGTAACTGCTGCTACTGAACACGTGACTACTGCTGATCTGGCAACTTCATCTGCCAGACCGTTACCAACAGCGTGTGCGCCCACCCGCTGATGGCCTAGGGTGTGAACCACCTGTGTGAGTGCAGACGTTGTTGCAATTCTGGCACCCGAACCCAAAGCATTTTATGCTTGATTGTGCTGCCTTTAGCGTCTCTATAGTCGTTTTGCGACCAAAAGAACAGATTGTCATTGTAAGATTGAACACAGTAGTAAGAATCGCACACAATGAGAGTGGTCACATCAGGATTAACGAACTCAAGTGCAAGCACCCGCGCAGCTGAGCCAATTGTGCAGTACTGTCCCCGAGTGCCTGAGTATGCACTACAGTGGATTTGAACTTTCCGTTCACAAAAGTACCTGCAACAATAGCAGATGCGGCTGAATAAGCATGCTTGGACCCCGTGGCCGGTTGTGCCGAACCATCGGTGTAGATCACACAGTCGTAATCCTCAAGCGGCAGTAAAGACAAAGGAGGAGGATGAATGAATTCATACTGTAAAAACTCCTGAGTCTGAAGAGAAGAATTGAAAATGAAAGTGACATCCGGAGACGTCAAAGATGTTACCCATTGAATCCAACGGGGGTGCACAGCTTTAGAGTTCGGAACACTTGCCTTCGTCACTGCCTCTAGGGCAGGATAGGGTGTTACCACCATAATGCGCTTTCCCTGTGCCAGTGCGCTCCTTTAGGATCGCCATTTGCACTGCAGTCAGAACTTTCTCCACAGATGAAAAGCGCATTTCTGCGGAAGTGTAGAGATGTGACTTGTATGCGATGGGTACTGTGTCACCTTCGTTAAAGGTTAAGTGCGTGAAACCCACTGCCCCCGGAATTATTCTAATCACCAGGTTTGTGTGGTTATCACGCGTCAATAGGTATTTAGACTCAAGAAGGTCTATCTGCAAAGACTGCAGAATGGAGGAATGCTCTGGAAGCCAGCAAGACTTCGAAAAGGTAGGTTGTATCAAGGCATACAGTGGCTTGATACGCTGGGCATATTCGGGAATGTAAGTACGCCCGAAGTTCAGAAAACCCAGCAAGAACTGAAGTTTTTTCAGATTAGTAGGAGGGCACAAAAGTGCGCATTTTTCTAGGAAGTGGGGAGCTAAGCCCTTACCTTCATTGTTGAGCTCGTAGCCCAAGAACAAAACGGTAAATTCAGCAATGTGAGACTTGGCAAAGTTAAACTTGTAACCTTGAACCGCAAATTCTAGAATAATGCGGTCTACTCGGGAGAGATGCGGGAATAATTCGTCGTCCGTCAGATAAATGTCATCAACGTACGAACATGCATCTGGATCAATGCCGTCTAACAAAGAGACAACACGGGCGGCGAATATGCCGGGACTGTTCCTGTAGCCCATAGGTAAACGCCTGAATTTGAATAATTTACCACCGGAGGTAAAAGCGCTCCATTGGCCACTCTCCGGGGCTAAGTTGTGCGTGTAGAATCCATTTGAGAGGTCAAGTGTCGTTTTATATTTTTTACGAACAAGACTGTCCACAAGCGCAGAACTGTGGGTGTTTTGCACCACAAAGGTCCGACAATGAGAGTTCAAATGCCGGTAATCCAAAACTAAGCGGTACGATCCATCGGGTTTAGAAACCGCGAAAAGGGGATTGTTCATAGGGGATACGCATGTTTCAATTACTCCCTGATATTCTAACTGAGTCAGAATTTCAGAAACAGGACCTTTAGCGTCCCGTTTGATGGGATATTGGGGTTGCGGCTGCGGTAGGGACCTCAAAGGTATTTCATGGGGTGGAGAGTCTTCATCCCAACCCACGTGGTTGTGGTATAACGCAGGAGCCAGGGACACAGCCCATTCAGCTGCAAGAGCCTCCGCTTTGTCCTTTGGGACATGTCGAGAAAAGCTCGGAAGTATTACCTCCTCCCCTTTACGTGCAGCAAGAACGAATGGGGGTGGCCAATCCACCTCCGCTAACAAAATGTCGTATGAAGAAGTCAGATTCTCCCAAAAAATCCCTTTTATTACACGCTGTATATCACCTTCGATTTGAATGACAATATTAAAAAGTCTGTCAGGGGGTGCCACTCTGGTGTCAGCTGTCTCGACAGTAATGAATGTTTCAGTTGCTGTCACCTCCATATGAGGACGTAGCGCCTCCCGCACTATGGTAACTTCCGCGGCGCTGTCTAGGAGGGTCACTGCCCACGTCCAATTCAGGAGCCTCGTTCTCACCGTCTGTGGCATATTTCGCTGTTACAGCGACAACTTTCTTCTTCTGAAATTGTGGGCGAGAACGTTGAAAGTCTTCTGCTTTCCCTCTGACTTGTTGTCGAGGTTGGTCTCATCCCTGGGGAGCCTCTCGACCCCTTCCTCTATCCTGGCGGTCTCCTCCACCGGCCTGTGAAGTTGTCTGTGCCTGTGAAGAACGAGGAGAACGCGTATCAGGGATCTGAAACCTATCCGGAGATTTAATTCTCGCCCTATCGCGTAAATCATAAGTGCGTTCAGAAGAGACTGAAAACGGGGATGCGCCTCTCGACCCCGGCTTCCTTTGTTGCTTACCCTGTTTTTTCAGCCTCCAGCTCTTTTTAGTGAAGACTGGTCTCTCATCTTTCTCAGATTGAGGTTTGGATTGTTGTTGTTGTTGTTGCGATTGTGTTTGCTGTTTTGCAAAAGGCTTATTGCCCAGGCTATTTCTGCCAATAGTTTTGTAAGCCTGGGTAATAATTTTCGGTAATTCGCGAGGCTTGTCCAATTCTGGGACCAAAGCCAAAGCATTAGCTACTTGAAAGTTCACTGCATAGCCCTTGACATTCACAAGGATCAACTCAGCTACTACTTCAAACACTCCCACCAGTCTCATCCCTAATTCCACAGCCGCCTCAGGGCCATGTTCATCCTGTACTTTTTAATTACAGAGGGAGAACCGTCATGGAAGGAGTGCCGAAACACTTCGAATAAACTGCTGCGAATACCCTACCCCAGTTGTCGCATGCTGTCAACTCGGGAATTAAGTCTTTTGGCAAACTAATTGTAAGAATTCTATGTTTATCCACCGGTGTTGTGTGTGGAAAAACTGCCTCCAACTGGTCAAATTTTTCTGCAAGCCAATAAGGAAAATCATCCTTATTTTGTGGACGTTTGCCCATCACCGAGTTCACCATGACAGGACTTATGGTTACTCCGCCTGCAACAGCTGGATGGCCCGCAACTCCAGGTGGGGCTCCCTGGATGTTGCCTGTAACATATTGCACTAAGGCGCGATGCACTCGCACCAAAGCCGAATACATATTGCGCAGGTCCGCGACTGGTATCTGCATATATCGCGGATGTGGGGTGTACCCGGCCAAAACAGGCCAAGTGGCCCCGTCAATAGATAAGGGGCCTAAACGAACCGTCGTTACCGGTTGTGGGAGGGCGACATCAAACCAAACACGGTGCTGCCAAGCCGTGAGCGGTACTTCAAGATTAGTATAAGGTCTATAGGCAGCAGGAACAACAGTGGGTTCATATTCATGGAACAAATTATCGTTCGCGTCCACCGCTGGAAAGGTGACCCAAGAGTAGAACACTTCAAAGTGGAAAGCCGGATCGGCTTGGACCACAAAGATCAGTTCGACTCCCGTGTCTGGCACTCCATACACCCTTAAGTGATCCCGGAGCGCTGTGCGGCTATGTGCCGCTATGTTTACACCCGCCATTATGATCGGGGATGTTCGACAACCTAACAGGAGGCAGCCCAATAGAGGGTTCGATTAAGAAACCTTTTAACTACTTCAAGCTTGAAAGAACCTACAAAAACGTCAATATAGGAGGTATCACCGTCACACACACTTCCGGAAGCGTATGTGAGGGGGTTGTGGACAAGCACAAGCACTACACAAGCGTCTCGCAGATAAGCAGCCCACTCGTTGGTCGCGCCATGTTATAGGGATTCTGCACACACAGAGCTATGCACAGGATAATAGGACCTCGGAATATAGTGGTGAGCCAAACATAAACCTTAGCACCTAAAACCCCAACCCAACTAGCCTTAGCGTCCCATTAGCAACAATGTACCAATGATTAGACAACCCAGAACACGGTATCTCTCTCTCTCTCAGGACTCGCAGAAGCAAGAACACTCTTTCGTCACTCACTCGTACCTGTACACAACGTGCGTAAGAAGAGACACAGTATAGGTTAAAATGTTTATTTCAACTTACGTGCTCTAAGATACAGTACACGTGTCAGTACTATAAGCATAATGCATAAGAATAATATAATCAGCATAGTTACAACTCCATAGGATACAAACGGGGAAAGCATCTCATAAAGCAGTGGATATATGTCTAACTAACATTACCACCCTCCCCGTGCTGGAAGCTAGTTTATTATAAAAATAGAAGACCTCCGGGCTTTGACTAGCGAACCCCCATACCTCAGTCTCTAGATGCAAAACTACATCAGCAGACAATCACCGCTCTTCTCCCTGGAAAGGTTGTCTCCAAGTGTGTCTAGAGCGGGAAAACCGCAATATTAAAAGCACACAAATTTCTCCATGGCAGCTGAACATAGTGTTATGTCTAGGTGCGAGGGACTGGCCAAATCAGCAGGAACAAGGAAACGTTGTTATTCGACCTTGTACATGTTATGCAGACTGAGCCCAAAGTGAACAGGAGAAAAGGTGAAAGATAGAAAATGCAGACAGTGCTAAAATAACTTGGCAAGAGCAGAGGTCGATAGAACAACGGCTCAGAGTAACGTGTGCAAAGAAAAGCATCATGGCAGCCAGGCCTAAGACAACGTAGCAAGGCAGGCCAGGAGGCCACAAGACAATAGGATAGTTGAAATGTGAAAGTTTTAGTATAGGGTCATGGGTGAGTTTCAAGCCTGCAGTTTCACGTTTCTGAGAAGTGGGGCAGAGACGGTAATAGGCACTTAGAATTCACGTTAGAAAGTGCTCCAAAGTGTGCTGTGATGTCATCAGTGGTGTCGCTAATTAAGTCATTGCTGGTGCAATGTGTGATGTCATCTGAGATACCATTCAAGATGACCTTTCTTGATAACTGAGCAGGGCGGTGAGTGGTGCATTGTGGACAGTCATAATTGCACTGAAGTAGTTGCTATTAATGAGGACTTCACATTATCTGAGAATTAGGAGATATGTCTCTCACAACGAAGACAGATATTATTCCCTAGAGTCCTACCACTTTGTTGGGTGTGATTTAAGATTCTGACACATTGTGAACCAATGGGAATCTGTTTTACAATTATGACTATATATTATTTAGCTCATAAATAAATAGTTTGAAAAAACAACACATTTAACACTAAACTGAAGTTTTTTTCAAAGAAATCGCATTTAGTGGGAAATCATTTTTATCACACGTTTGAAGAAAACAGTTTATGAAACTGTTTTTTTTCCAATCTCTCCCTTATCATGACTTTGACTTTCCATTATTTGTCATTACACCAACTGAGTTGGCCAGTGGTTCCAAAGCCGGTCCTAACCAATTTAGGCACTTGACCCAAGAGGATAAAACGGTAAGATGGGGCTGTAGTCATAGGTCGAAATGTATTTATTTTTATCTTCAAATTAAAAGTTTAAAGCAGGTGTCATGTCCAGAAAACTTCCTTTAACTTTACAATTGGGTAAAAATGCATTCACGGGTGCTTCATGCCCACCCAATCCCAAAGAATCGAATCCAAGTTCCACACTTGTCAACGGCAGCACAGGGCAATGTTGGCCCACCCGCAGAACAACCACAGAAGTGAGTGTCTTCTAATAATACCAGCTTAGCTCTAGTGATAGTTAGCTGTATTATATTTGGGCGAATTTGTGGAAAATTTAACTTTGCTAAAAGTACAAAATTCTCTAATTCTCATAAAGTTGGCATAGGTGACTTCGTTCGTCCCTCTTCCCAGATGCCCCACCCAGCATGAAGGAACATCCGGATGCATTGACTTGTGTTTCCTTGCTGTTACATGAGTGACAGTGGGGAAGCACAATGACCTCGGTTCAAATGCTCTCCATCTACTTTGTAAGTTTCCATAAGTCTGGCTGCAGAGAAAGGAGACAGACAAGCGAAGTGCAGTAAATAAAAAAACATTGGCAAAGTCAGTAGGTTTCACCTAAGTGATACCTATTGGGGTTGTCAATGTTTTTTAGACTTTTTGCGCAGCAGTGCGGCTGATGTGCAACATGGCTTAAAGTAAATAAAAACAAATCGCTATGGCGCAGCCAATGTTGACTGAGTCATAGCTCTTTTTTTATGTACTTTAAGCCATGATGCACATCAGTCCGCACTGCTGTGCAACATCTTTTAAAAACATTCACCAAGCCAAAAAGATCTGTGAGAGCTATTTGGCTTTGTTAATGTTCGTGCTGGGAGCAAAAACTGACAGTGGGAGGGGTGGAGGGTGGGAGGGAGTACAAACATTGGACAGTGGGAGGTGAGTCGGGTGAGGTAGAGGAAGCTGTACAAGGGAGCTGGAGGAGGGTGGGCCACGCACTGCAGATTCATGTACTCTTCGAGACTGCATGTCCAAAGCTAAAAAAAAAAAGATGCCTGCGAGAGCCTGCAGCCAGGGCAAGGATACTGGCTGCAGACAGGAAACTGAAGTTGGTCCATGCTCCATAGCAGGGACAGAACTTTAGACCCAGGAGGAAGCAGGAAGTTACTGACCAATGAGAAGCAAGGAAATGAGAACAACATAAAAGCCAACCAATGGTGAGTAATGTTAAGTAAGGAGCAGGCTCCAAGCCCCTTTTAACCCCTTGGGTGCTCATGACGGCTCCACGCCGTCATGAGTCATGGTAGCCCTGTGCTCATGACGGCGTGGAGCCGTCATGCCGCTGCCGCTCCGCCCACGCTCCGCCTACGCGGGACTAATTCCCCGCCTGTGCGGGCGAATTAACGAGTGGGCGGGGTCATGACAGCTCCACGCCGTCATGAGCACACGCCGCCCGTGACTCATGACGGCGTGGAGCCATCATGAGCACCGAAGCGACACGCCCACCCCCTAGCCCCCCCGCGCCGCGGTGGAATTTGCAGCGCAGGGAAGGGGTTAAGCTTTTGGTTTTTGTTTACAAGAACAATGAATGAGCTGCATGTACTGTTCAGGTGAAACCTAAAAAGGCAAGAGGCTGCTGCTACTGGCCATGAGTGACAGCAATAGAGCTGCTATATCTCATTTCTTTTTTAAAGAAAAAATGTACTGGTTCAGCTTCATGCTTAGCAAATCTGAAGTTTTCTTCTACAAAAGAGTGTGAAAAGTCCAGAGCCATTATGCTTCCCAGCTTTGCACAGCCCTCAAGATAGTCTATTTTCACAAGCTAATAAACAGGTCAACACTTAACACAGCTTTCTGCAGTTAATTGCAACTCTTCCCTCCATTACATACAATGTTTTGGTCTTTCCTCTCAAACTGAGCAAGGTCGAGGCTAATGTAATGTACTGCTGCACAACAATTAGAAATGTACAGTTATGAGCACCCTTCTCAAACTCAAGGCCACATTTTCTGTGGATTAATGGAATGCTATTTAAAGTCTTTTCTATACATGCTTACACGAGCCAGGTTTACCGAAGGACTCCACGCCACCTGGGAGCCCATGAGGCCTCTGGCTTTGCTTTTACCAATCTTTGTGAACTGGTGCTTTAAAGTGACCTACGGGTGTGCGAAGTTGCACAAGTTTATTTTATGTAATTTCATCAAATTCCACTAATATTATGTGAATTCATGTGAAATCTTCCCAAAATTAATTTGTGATCACTTGCTTCATAATCAAATGTGAGAGGATACCTGGGCCCTCATTTACGGTAAATTGGTGTAGGGCAGCGCCACAAGGCTTCTAGCTGCGCTGCCCTATGCCAATGTGAAAGGACAGGAATGCACCATGTTTATGAAATACAGTGCATTCCTGTCCTTTCCCCCTGCGCTGGCGCAGAATTTGCTGGGTAGCGCCAATGCAGGCACGCTTGCACCATAGCGCAAGGGTGTCTGCGCTGCATGCAGGATTGTGTTTGTGCAGGAAGGATCACCTTCCTGCACAAAAACAATACAGAGAAGTGTATTTCTCTTTCCATGTGTGCTGCAGAATGCAGCACACATGGAAAGAGGGAAAAACGTAGAAAAATAAATATATTTCTCCGTGTTCTGCCTCACCTCAGAAGGCGCACGGATTTGGTGCTTTCCCAGGTTTACATCACTATGTAAATCTGGGACAGTGTCAAATTCCATGGGTGTTGCAAGGGAAAACCCACTGCACAGCCAATGGAACGCCTCTCATGATTTATGAGGCCACTCAAAGCCACCCAGGGTGCCTTTGTGTGGCTTCATAAATCTTTATGAGAGCCCTGCATCACACATGTACCACTTTACATGGAGCAAAAGTGATGCAGGGCTCTCATAAATAAGCCCCCTTGTGTTCAAATGTAACGTAAGATACCAACAATCACTGGGGAAAACAATTTGCAGAATCGTGCAAAATTAGCCAGTTATATTGTGAATTTTACTAGTTTCTTGAAAAAATTCGCACAGGTCTTATTAGACCACATGGATCGATAGATGTGAAGAAGATTAAAACTCCCAGAATGCCTTAGGTTATACAGTAAAAGCCCAAGACCGGAACTGTGAGCTCCAGTTAGAATAATCTAATAACTTAACGCGAAGCACGAAATTCGTTTCTAATCCCCTTTTTGCGCCCTATGCATACATTGGCAATAACTGTGGAGGAAGACATAATGTGGAGAACTCGATACACTTCTTCTGATGGCAGAGTGCTGTATGCTACAAAACAGGTTGCTTAGCAGCATTGCCCTTGTGCATGGCTTTAAGTGGGCCGGGTCTTGCCGGTGCTCAGCACCTGCAGTTCTTAAAAGCAGGTGCCGAAACGGGTCCCTATAAGCAGGTGCTGAAACCGGTCCCTATCGGGCTCTCCATTTTTACCCTCAGGGTGAGGGGAAAAAAACTTAGGGGCATATCATCAAGGCCCTGCGATAAAATTATCGCCGCTTTAGCGTCTGTTTTCGGGCGAAAAGCGGCGATAATTTTATCGCACTATCAGCAAGGTCACGCTATCGCGTGAATCCATGCCTTAGCGCCCTTTCCCTTAACGCCCAGCTTTGCATCTCTAATGAGATGCAAAGTGAGCGTTCCTCCCCAAAATAACGTGAGAAATGTCGCTAACAGACATTTCTCCTATCAGCAAGCTGATCGCTAACCTGCGTAGCGATAAGAAAAGTAGCGCTAACCGCGGTTATCGCTACTTTCCTTACGCCTGCTTTCAGTCTGACTTAGCCATTATATCCAATGGAAGGTGGATATAATGGCTAAGTCTGCCCTGCCCTATCATCAAGCTATCGCCAACGTTGTGCGATTATCGCTGGATTTCCAGCGATAATCACACATTTGACAGCTTGCGCTTGGAATTTTATCGCTTTGGAGATAAGCGTCGCTGATAGCGCGCTATCTCAGTGATAAAATCCAGCGATAGCCGGCGATAATTATCCTAGCGCTAAGTGCGCTTAGCGATAATTATCGCCGGCCCTTGCTGATATGCCCCTCAGCTCTTCAATAGTAGAACCTGTCACTGCTTTTGATGTAACTTTAAAGGGGCATATTATCAAGAACGGCGTTAAAAATTATCGCCGCTTTGGTGGCAGAAAACTGCCGCTAAAGCGGCGATAATGGGCTTGATAATATGCCCTTGAGAATTCCAATAGAAGTCCATGTTCTGGTGTCAACATGGGCTTCTATTGGAATTCTCAAGGGCATATTATCAAGCCCATTATCGCCGCTTAGCGGCAGTTTTCTGCCGCTAAAGCGGCGATAATTTTATTGCCGTTCTTGATAATATGCCCCTAAGTTACTCGTTTTTCAGTTTTATATAACGCAAACATGAGTGCCAGTTACATTACACAAGGACGTGTTTTCTCCTTTTTGAATCATAGGACGTCAGTCTCGAACATGCTTTACCGAGGCTCGAAAGTTAGTAGCGCTTGGCTTACGCCACAACCTCGCCTACAAGAGCTGAACCATTTTTAATATTATACACAACGAAGTCATAGGTGTTGCTAATTTGCATGTCTGATGTTACCTGTTGTATTATTATAACTGGATGAATGTACAGAAGCAGCAAAATACCAGTGGGGCGGCACACTATGCTCAGCACAGATTTTTAGCGTATTTAAGCCACGCCCTTAATTACATTGGCTACGCCCCTTAGTTTTTTCATCCCACTTAAAGCCCTGCCCTTGTGTTTGTCTAAGTTCAACAGGTCCCAGGGTGCAGCTCTCCCACATTGCTAGGTGTGCCCGCGCGTGTGTGTGTGTGTGTGTGAGAGTTGGTGGGAAGGAGTTAAGCTCAGACCTGATGTAGAAAAAGGATTTGTACTCCATTATTGAAAATAGCTTGCGAGAAAACACGGCGCCTTTTGTGAAAATTGCGGAACAGCATATTAGGTCCGCACCTGTTATTCGTATTGTCCTGCGATACCCTTTCCTCGTAGGGACTGACTCATCCTTTCATCATTCAAGGTCAAGAAATTTCATACTTTTGATTGAGGTACAAGAACCTAATATTTAAATGCATTCAATATATATTTTGGATGTTACTGTCTGATAATAACAACCAAGATATCACACTGGCCAGAGACTCACTGCAGGTCGGAGATCTAAGAAAAACAGCAAAATCGACTCCTCCTTTTATCCTCCTAAAGATAACGAAATCAGTGCTATTGAGCTGGGTGATAATGCATCGGGTGTCTATAGGTTCAATTCAACAATGCTAAATAAGCGGGGAATCATGTTTGTAATAACTGGCAGGGGATTGGCAATTGGCAAACTAATGAGACCTTATTGTTTTATTTTGCAGATATAGAATTATAGAAGAGTGACAGTGAATAACTGGGATGTTTTCCAGCGAGGGGTTCTAAGTGACATAAAATAGACCACACCAGTGAAGATCCAGTTGTCTATGATGTCACTCAGAACACCGAGGTGAAAAAAGTCACTGTTGCTGCTCTTGACTCGCAGACTCCTAGTGAGGCTTGGCAGAGCCGCCTGGAATTCCTTTATGACATAACAACAGCTGGTAACAAGTTCTGTCACCCAATACAGCTACAACATAGCAGTGAATTGCTGGATTCAGAATCCAATTGTTTACGCTTTGCTCTCTGTGAGAGCCATACTTAATGTATAGAATTATACATGGGTAACAGAGAATTACCGGATGTTTTTCACAAGGGGCTCTGGTAACATCAGGCATGCAAGAGTTGGGATTGTAAACAATAGAGACTTCCTTGCAAGCCATGCATTACATTTTTATTGTTATTATTATCGTTTTTATTGCTGTCACTGGCATAGTTGTTGCCATCGATTTTGTTACTATTATTTCTATTATTATTATTGTTTTTGTTGTTCTTATCGGTGTTGTTATATGCTTATAGTCTTGTGATCCATTCGATCAACAAGTGACCCACTCAGAAAGAGATGTTGACCTAATTTCTAAAGCTGAGGCCACCATGTGTCATGTGGTGTGATCTTTGGCATTATGTCAAGTCAAAGTCATACAGAACCAAAGCACCAGTTAATTGTGCAATGAGGGCAATTCACAACACAATCTAAAATTAGGAGAGGATGTGGCGCAGCGGGCAGAGCTGCCGACTGGGAATGCGGGTTCAAGTCTCGGCAGCAGCACAGTATCCTGTGATTCTTGGGAAGTCACTTAGGGGCATATGCACAAGGACTGTTGATAACTATCGCTAACGCTAGTAAGCGGCAGTTTTTTTATCGCCGCTTACCGCTGAAAACTATCGCCATGTTAGCGGCGTATTTACAAGCCGTTGCTACATGGCGATAGTAACAGGGATCGGCGGTGAAAACTGCCGCTAACATTAGCGCGATGGCGATAGGAATTCCGGCGTTAGCGGGTGAAAACTACTGATAGGCCCATTAGCGGCAAAAAAACTCACGTTAGTCAGCCCAACGTGAGTTTTTTTTGCCTCTAATGCAAAAAATAGCCTATCTGCAACCTCCAATAGAAAATAGGCATAAAAACCAACAAAATGCAGAATGTAGCAGCCAGGGCCAAGTACAGCACACATCAACAACCCATGCAAGCCACCCAACATCCAGGATGACCAGGATGAGAGCCTGGATGCCTCGCTGGACCTGCGTCTGGAGCCTGGATGCCTCTCTGGATCTGCATCTGGAGCCTGGATGCCTCGCTGGACCTGCATCTGGAGCCTGGATGCCTCGCTGGACCTGCGTCTGGAGCCTGGATGCCTCGCTGGACCTGCGTCTGGAGCCTGGATGCCTCGCTGGACCTGCGTCTGGAGCCTGGATGCCTCGCTGGACCTGCGTCTGGAGCCTGGATGCCTCTCTGGACCTGCGTCTGGAGCCTGGAGCGGGATGCGGAGGAGCTGTGGAGTCGATGAGCCGTGGCGGTAGACATTGAGGCGCGACGATCGCCCGTACCTGTTGGTGAAGTCTGGCAGGTTGCATGGAGACATGTTGCTGACCTGTGTGAGAAGACCGGCTTGCACCCCTTGGAACTGTTAATGGTAGAGGCGCTCCTGCGCACCAAAGTAGGGAGGTCTGCATTGCATACTACGATCCACCACTACACCGGGGTGCACGGAGGGGATTACCAACGGTGGGTGCCGCCTCTCTGCATCACAGGCCGGATGATGTTGGGCTGGCCGGACGCTGTGGAGGGTGAGACCCCTGAGTTGCGCCGAACTTGTGTGGCGGGTACGCTGCAACTTCACGCCTAAGGGGGCCCTGCTGCATCAGCTGCATCGGGAGGTTCACCAGTGGACTTGGCGGTGACTGCTGTACCCAGACTTGTGAAATCACACCTGGCTGCGGCTCCTGCTGGCTGAGTCACAGATTTGGAGAGAGTGCAGCGGATTGCGCCACAGTGTCAATGCCCAGGTAAGGAGAAGGTGGGACGAGTAGCGGAGGAAGCCCGTGGGTCGAGTCGCCCAGGCCTAGCCCTGTAGATGACGCACCCCCAGTGGCGGCTCATCCACTATGATGGAAGAGCATCGCCCCACTGCTTTCAAGCAGTGCAAGAAGAAGAAAAATCCTCACATGATAACTTCCTGATGTAATCTTGCTATGTTTTCTTTGAGGGCGGGAGGGTGGGTAGGGCTGCTCCACTCACGCAGCAGGGCAGGGGCGGATTGGCATGCCCACTCAAGTGCGCAATGACTGTTTGGTCGGCCCGCTCAGGCCGCCCAAAGCAGTCATACGCACTTCCCTGTTCACAATGCAGGCTGCATTACAGCCTGCATGGAGAATATGCCCACCCCTCCAGCCCCTGGCTGCATGCCTTGTCCCAGCGCCAATGACCAATCCCAACGCCGCATCGCAGCGTTGTGATTGGCTCATGGAAGGGAGTTACTGTTCCTGGAAGCAGACTCAGGAGAGCAGGAACAACGAAGACACAGGAACCGGCATCGAGGTAAGATTTCCCTCATTTAAATATTTACAACTCCCGCTCACACACACACCCCCGCGTCCATGCCCCATCCAGTGTTCTTTCTGGCCTTTCCCACCTCCCAGCTGTCCAGTCCCCCCCCCCCCCCGCAGCACCTCTCAATGGCGGCCACTGTGCGGCCATGCGCAGCAGGTGTACCACTGGTGTGCCAAAGGTATATATGAAGTTACGACGCATACCATTACATAGCATTCCATTACAATGCATACCAATACTAGGCATATTGCAACAGTAGGGAAGGTGTTGGATTGCGGAGATGTAAAAATTACTATTCCCACTTCAGTGAGTGTAACCCTAAAACTAACCATTGCACCCCAAAGCAAACCGTGGACCCTAAAATTCATCTGTGAGCCCCCAAAACACACCCTAAAAATCATATTTGACCCAAATGCACACCCCAAATTTGATATTTGACCCAAATGCACACCCCAAATTTCATAACTGACCCAAATGCACACCCCAAATTTCATAATTGACCCCAAAACACACCCACATTTTCATAATTGACCCCAAAACACACCTGCATTTCAAGAATTGACCCCAAAGCACACCCCAAATTTCATCTCCAACACATGAAACCCATACCCACCCTAAAACTTAAAAATACCCCATTACTGACCTCACAATGCGTTGTAATGGAATGCGATGTAAAGGCACCTGCGTTGTTGGAGTAGCGTTGTAAAGGCATTACGATGTAATGCCTGTGTTGTAATGGATGTCTCCCGTGCCAAAGGCAAGTCATAGGCAAGCCCGTCTGCGTCCGTCTGCTCCTGGATCGCGCTCAGCACCAAGGACCCTTCCTCTCGGACACTCCACCGCTACGACGCCAGCACCCTCCTCGCCATCAACGCTGGACGCCACATCGCCTGCGAGGACCAACTTCTGCTCTGGACATCGCCATCGCCATCACTGACGGCTACTGAATCACCCGCAAGGACCACCCCGACCGTCCAGGAGGAGGCATTGCCATCACCTACAGAAGCACACTCCGACTGACCACGCACTCTAATGACCCAACGGTGACCATGGAACACCTCAACTCCCAGATCTGGACCACCCCCAAGTCCATCCTCTGCAGCACCCTCATCTGCAGGCCCCCCGGGCCATGGCCCCCCATTCTCCGATACCATTGTAGACCTCCTTGCACCCCAGGCTCTTCCATCCACCGACGACATCCTACTCTGTGAACTCAAGTTCCACCTGGACAACCCCAGTGACCAGAACACCACCCCCTCCTGGGGAAGCTCACCAACATCAGACTCAAGCAGCTAGTCACCTCAGCAAGCCACATAGCAGGACACACGGTCAAGCACGTCTCCTCCGCCAGCGGGAACTTCAACTACAGCCACACCACCGGACTCTCCTGGACCGACCATCATTGTGTACATCACGTCTTCAGTATGCCCACCGTACACCACCGCCATCATCGCCCCCCCTCGCAGCTGGATCAAGGCCACGGAAGAACGTCTCGTCAACTCCCTCAGCACCACCACTCCGCTAACGCTTACAGACGATGACACTGCAGTGCGCAACCGCCACCGATGGATCTTCAACTGCGCTGACACCCTGGCACCCCTCAAGAATGGACCAGGCAAAACTAGCACCAGTAGCACCGTATTTGCAAAGTGACGCATGTAGGCATATGCATGACCTTCTGCAGCCCTGTGCCAAATCATACCCGCATCAGGTATGATGTACGCAGAGTGTGTGTTCCCAAGCGACAAGGCCTCATAGGAGTGGCACAGTGAAATCCCTCAGATTTCACTGCGACTATTGTAGGACGGCACTGCGTCAGTACCTTACGCCTGCCTGATGGCAGGCGTAAGGGTGACGCAGTGCCACAGGGATAGGCTGGCCCCATGCATTGCTGCAGTTGCTTCATGCTTGTGACACAACAGCAGCAATGCGTGACATTAGCGCAGACAGATACGTCAGGATTCCAGACGTAGCTGTCATTACTTGCGTAATGGAGCGCTGTCCAGTGAAAACAGCGCATCCATGGAGTCGCAAGAAGGGCGTAGTGAAAAGTGTTGCGACACTGTCTTGTCGCAGCGCTGCAACACTTTTCATGACTGAGGCCCAGGAATGCGCACTATCTTATTGATGGTGCGCATTCCTGCCCTGTAGTTTCGTCGCAGGGCAGCGCAGCAACATTGCTTGCGGCGCTGTCCAGCACCAAAACCTGCTGACATGAGGCCCCAAGTGTTGTCTCCATTTTTAAGACCAGCTATTTTCTGCTCTTAAGTCCCAGCCGGTAACGGGCTTTAGCGGCTGGTTTTTTAAACGTATCGCGGGTCCGGGCGATCATTGTAAATATCGCGAAGTGGGGTTAGCGTGCGTTTTTGCATGGGAACGCCTACCTTGCATATCATTAGCAATAGTTATCGCTAACATAGGTGGCGATGCTGGAAACGGCCGGTATCGCCAGAAATCTGTCGCTAACGGCTGTTAGCGACAGCTTGTTAATAGGGCAATAAAAATATTGCCGCATTAGCGGCAGAAAAGTGCCGCTAACGCGGTGTTAACTCCTTGAACATTTGCCCCTTAATCTCCCCGTGCCCATGGACAGCGCCTGTATACTCTCACGGGTGATAAGCAGCGCTATATAAATGTATTAACTAAAATAAATAATTTTAACCTACAAGACCCTCATGATTTCATATTGTATCATTCGTATAGTGCCTCATAACCCCCCCCGCCCCCAAGTCCTCGAAGCACTTTTGGCTGAGTGAATAAGAGTCTACAACGTTCTTTTTTTGGGGGGGAACAGTGATGGTTTGTAGAGCGGCCTATCGACGGAAAGTTTTGGCGCCAAGCATGAGCTTTGGAGTGTGTCGCTAAGTGTGTCACAGTGAACTTGTAGCTATGCTCATGCGTGGATATTAGGGCTGAACCCAAACAAAATGCCTCTTTGAGGTGCCCGGGCCTCTTCAGCACATACATGCCAGTGCCATGGTCCGGAGCCGCCCATTTCGCCTAAAAGAACCCCCTCGCCCCTCTGAGTTACTAGCTAGCCTCTGGCTGGAGCGCCGTCGCGGGCGCGCGCTGCTGAGCTGCGGAGCTATCTCGCCACAGTCAGTTCCTCGCGGGTTGCCAGGGGCAACCTCCAGGCTTCAGTCTGCGTGGGAAGAAAGGGTATTTATGATTTGTATTTGTAAAAGGCGTGTGTATGGAGGTTTAAAGGAATTCAATAAACAACCGTTTGCCCAACACATCAATATCCTTCTACTTAGAGAGCGGCAGGATGGAATACATTGCTGCAATTAGCATACGCAATGCAATAGCCACGTGACCGCCTTTTTGTCTCTATATATGAGGGGACAGCACATTGAGGTAGGACATTCATATGCCGGATTTTATTAGAGGGCATAGGTGGTGTTCAGTTTATCGTATAGCGCTTGATATTTGGTGTTAGCCTGTTTCCAAGCGCTTGCACTTTGCGCACTTAAGTGATCTGAGGCACAGAAGCGTGAGTACCTCGAGCAAGGTATGGAAGTGAATCCTTTGCAGGTCATGTGACTCAGCTTGTCAGACATCCACTCATGAGATCTGGGACTACGGGTCAGTAGCTGGAGTTTCAGTGGGGCCACATCAGCCTTCCATGCTTCCAAGGACGAGAGTACGAGTGCCAATGAGTTGGACAACATTAACACTACTTTAAAGGGTCGGGAAACAGCAAACATATGCAGTAGCAACTGCTGTACTAGAATAGTTATTGCTGCTGTGTTTCCTCTTATCAGCGCTCGCCGCCTCTAGTGTTTGAATGATGTTTTACCAAGGGAGACAAGAGTTTTGTAATCCAGCTGACTCTAAACTCCACACCCACTCTACACATTACAGAAACGGGCTGCTGTTTGCAGCGTCAGCTGTTTTGGCCCCACCCAATCCCATGTATCTGCCAGAAGTGCATTCGGAGCAATTTGAAAGATCTGTTGTAGACAGGTATGTGCAACTGAACATACAACATGAGTGCATGTCCCTGCCAGGGCCGAATTTAGGGCGGTGCGACCGGTGCAGACAATACCACAGAGGGTTAATATGCCTGCTGCAAAGAACAAATCTGTATTTAATGTGGATAGCTGAGTGGATTAGTAAAGCCAGCAGTTACCAGCGCTTTAAAACAAATTTAATGTATGCGAGAGAGAGGGGCTAAGGAGAGATAAGGGGCACTTTTACAGGGTGGTAGCGAGGGAATCTGAGGAGGAGGCCATGGGGGGGACGCTAAAAAAGATTGTCGCACCGGGAGCCATCAGTGCTAAATCCGGCCTTGGTACCTGCATAAACTACTTGGGAGCCAATGGGTTAGAGATGCTTTAAGTCATGGGCAAAGTGAGCGATGGCCCAAGACCCCAGCCTTTTAGGGGCCCCCATGGCAGAGCCAGCCCTGTTCTGCAGAGTGTTGAACTGATACCTAGAATAATTCTTAAACATAATGGGGCATATTACCTACAAACTGCGATAAATATCGCAAAACGCGCTTAGCGCGTTTTACATTATCGCCCTCTATCGCTGAATTACATCGCCCTGTTAGCGGCGTATTAGCAACGCTTTGCTAACAGGCGAAGTACAATCCAGCGATAGACTGCGATAATCCTCATTAGCGTGTGAAATCCAGCAATGATTTCACAGCGCTAATGAAAAGCTTGGTAATAGGGGAGTGTGTACTTAACCATGCAATCCACCTCCCATAGGCAATAATGGTAAGTCAGGTTTTATTCAGGCGTTAGGATCATGTGTTAATGGGGGCTTAGCGCGCCTTTTCTCATCGCTACGCGGGTCCAGGGCAGCGTTGATAATACAGCGAAGTTGTGTTTGCGACGTTTTCCAATGAAGTAATTGTAAGGAACGCCTACTTTGCATCTCATTAGCGATGTATATCGCTAAGATGCGTAGCGTTAGAAAATCGGCTGCTAACATGCGCTGATGCATGTTAGCGCCGCCTTGTTAATAGGGCGATAAGAATATCGCCGCTTTAGCGGCAAAAGTGCCGCTAAAGCGGCGATACTGCCCTTGATAATATGCCCCTTTGTTTTAAAACACAGTTTTCCTTTAATTTATTTTGAATGTGGGAGTCTATTGCAGACATTTTGCGTAGAGATGCTGTGTTTATGTTTAATACAACATCCATATATTAAAGTTTCTTTTAGATCAAAACAGGGCCTCTCATATGTGACATGGGAGGGGGGGTCACAGAGATTATTTAACAATAATATTAGTGTGCTGCTGCTGTGTTTCAATATTGAAAGCATACCCCACTATCCCTGAATATTAGAAGCAAATTCATTTAGAACTTGAACAAGTGACCTGCACAAAGAAGGCATGCAAGAGCGTGCATATCTTTATTTTCAACCACAAAGACAGTCAAAGTCAGAAAACGCCACCCTCCGAGACAGCAGCCAATGTTTTATCTTCAGCAAACCGAAGTTTAACCTTTTTGGCACCAATGTCCTCCACTATGTCCGGCCTGGAAATGCAGGGTGTTGGGCTTCAGTAAATTGCACCCTAGTTCTCCCCCCTACTGTTCTTGGCTCCCCTTTGCCCTGAGTAACAGTGGAGGAATGCTGTACTGCCACCCATTCATCATCAAGGAAGGCTCACCCCAAGGAGCAACGCAGCCATGCAGAGAGATTTGAAATGGTTAGTGTGCAGGGGCAAAGCTACGATTAGTGCAACAGAGGCAGTGGCACTGAGGCACAGGGGAGCCAGGACATTCTGAGGCACAATTAATATCTTTTACTTCCTATCCAGTGCTTTAAATGGAAGTATAGAAGTGCAAGTCCTCACTATTTAGGGTACTTGATTGCTCCTGAGAAGTGCTGGTACTTATCCATTACATGATTTGTAGCAGTGCTGAGAAGTGTTGATACTCTCTCTTTCAAATTAATGAAGTGCGGGTACTCAGTACCTGACAGCACCTTTAAAGCAATGTTGCCACCCAACCAAGACGTGGGGCCCCAATTTCCTTGCTTTCACTGGGGTCCATGAATCCTTGCTACACCACTGTTAGTGCCAGGGACTGCAGAGGGGCAGCTAGTAGCAGGAAGGGCACTTCACCGCTGGTGCACAGGGCCTCCATTTTATGGCCTTTCAATATTTTTAAACTTCGCCAGTTCCTCCCTATGGAAAACTGTCAAAGTTTAAAAACACACAGGGATTTGCAAAGCATTCAACTTAGCAAAATCTCACAGGTGTACTTTCAGGAACTGTCCAGGGCTGGGATGCAGGGTGCTCCTGTTCAAGGTGTCCCTCAAAGTCTACTCCTGAGTCCCACCCTACATAACTACCTTTCGAGCTTCTCCCAATGTGTTCACCATCCAACTAACAGGGGCACAAGTTACTGATACCCCATTAACGACTCTTACCCAACTCTGAGAAATCGACTTCTGTCACAAAACAGGAGAAAATACATGGGATTTGCGAAAGCACAAGAATAACTCAATAACCTGCGAAGAAGACTAGGAGGAAAAAACACAAATCAACTACCAGACTACCATTCAGCTCCAAAGTAGCATACTACTGTTCGCACAGTGCTTCAATGCTTCATCGAGGGTTGTAAACGCTCTATAAATGCAATTCCAATTCCACTATTTATTAGGCCTAGGGGTGCAGGAGATTGCAAAAACAAACAGACCTCAGCTTTTTAATGATGTGTACTAAAATTTGCCAGGTTCACAATATCGAAAGCTAACAGCATTTAAAATATAAAAGTAAGGAGCAGTTTGTGCATTGCTGCCGATCAGCATTTTCTTGCCTCAGGACTAAGTGCAATGCTGAGTGGAAGCAAGAAAAAAGTCCTCCTAATCGGCTGCCAATTTCCTTTCCGCCATATTTAGTTCAAAGCCTATCAGACAGCACAGCTGTTTGATTTGCTGAAGACATCTTGGGGATATTCAGAAATCTTCCCTGAGAATGCATTCTGCCCATTGCTTACCATTGGCTTTGTGGTTTGTAGCTCACATTTCCTTTTATTCAATTTGCTGGCTCTATTTGCTTTAGGCTGTCCAGCTTGAGTTCGTCCCTTCCTTTGCCCAAACCTTGTTTACTGTATTCTTCGAAGATCTCACTTTCTGTAACAGGCCTTTAAATCTTGTTCTTATCTTGTCACATTTGCTGTGCATTTAAACACAAATTTAAAATGGCAAATTGGTCTTCCCAGGGAGCTTGGTGTTTACTTTTCTTTCTGTGAATTCAAAATGAGAGCCTTTATAGGAAAGCAAGAAGAACACAGATTACTCTCCCCATGGAGCCTGCTCATACCCCTGCTATGCTTCAGTTTACGAGTTTGTAACATAGGTGCTAACAAATATTCATGTTGAGGTTCATCTATCAAAGCACTGTTAGCTTTTGCTTAATATGACCCTTCCGTGAATGTCTGATGATTTTTCTGTTTACAGTCAACGATTCAGAATACCAAACTTAATAATAAGTAATAATAACTTAAATTAATAATATCACACATTGGCAAGCCAAAGGGTGTAGCCTGCACAACTACACATAGTGAGCAACAGCCTCAGTATGGGCAACACGTGCAGTAGCACTGTGCCTTAAAACCCTAGACAACACAGAATACTGCATTCCTGAAAACTAGAAAAAGGAGCCTGGAAACTCACCACATTATTTAAACAACAGCCTTAAACATCCTGCCTATAACAAAACATAGTTTTTATACTATTTGGTGGACGTGTGTGTTGTCAACAATGAAATAGGTGAACATGTTCCAATGAAACAACAACAGCCTACCACCAGGGATGGCTTTAGCACTGCTGGTGTCTGGTGCAACACTCTACTCCACTTCACTCTATGCCTCTCTACTCTATTCTACTCTACTCTGCACCACTTTACTCGATGCCAGTGCACTCTACCCCACTCTACTATGCACCACTGCACTGTTTGCCACTGCACTATACACCAGCCCAGTCTAGGCCACTCCACTCTACTCTGCACCATTCCATTCCACTCTACGATACTCCACTCTATGCAACCCTACTCTGCAAAACTGCACTGTATGCCACTACTCTATGCCACTGCACTCTATTCTGCACCACTCCATGCTACGCCACTTCATTCTACTCAGAAACAGTCTACATTATGCCACTGCACTCTACACCACTCTACTCCACTCTGCACCATTCTATGCCATTGCGCTCTACGCCACTACTCTGTGCTACTGCACTCTATCCTGCACCATTCCACTCTAGTCTGAAACAATCTACTCTATGAAACAGCACTCTATGCCACTGCACTCTAAGCCACACTACTACACTCTGTGCCACTCCACTTTATGCCACTGCACTCTACACCATTCTACTATATTCTGCCTCATACTAAGCCACTGCACTCCACACCACTACTCTATGCTACTGCACTCTAACCTGCACCTCTCCACTCTACACCACTTCACTCTACTCTGAAATAATCTACTCTACACCACTGCATTCTATGCCACTACAGTCTTAGCCATACTACTCCACGTCACTCTACGCCACTCTACACCACTGCACTCTACTCTGCGTCACTTACTCTGCACCACTCTCCTCTACGCCACTGCCCTCTACGCCACTATTCTCTAAACCACTGCACTCTACACCAATGCACTCAACACCACTTTGCTTAAAATCAATGCACTCCACACCAAATACTCTGCACCACTGCACTCTGTGCCTCTATACTCTGCAAAACTCTATGCCACTGCACTCTATGCCACTCCGTGCTACTCCACTCTATTCTACTCTGCACCACAGTACTCAGCACCACTCTACTCTGCGCCAGTCTACTCTGAGCACTCTACTCGGCACCTCTCTACTCTATGACACTCTTCTCTATGCCACTGCACTCTATGTCACCCTACTCTGCAAGACTGCACTCTTGACCACTGACGCCACTCTACTCTGTATGCTATGCCACTGCAAAACTATGCTGCTCTACACCATTGCGCACTATGTCACGGCACCTTTTGCCACTCTGTTTCACTCTGCACCACTGTACTCTATGCCACTTCCCTCTGTGCCATTCTACTCTGCGCCACTCTATTCTGCTCTGCAAGACTGCACTCTCTGCCACTGAACTCAACACCACTCTACTCTGCACTGCTGTACTTTATACCGCTAAATGCTACGCCACTCTACACCATTGTGTTTTATGTCAATGTTCTCTATGCCACTCTATTCTACTCTGCATCACAGTACTCTATGCCACTGCTCTCTGCACCAATTTGCTCTGCACCACTGTACTCTATGCCACTGCTCTCTGCACCACTTTGCCCTGCACCACTGTACTCTATGCCACTGCACTCTACTCAGCACCACTCAACTCTACGCCACCCCAATCTGCATTGCTCCACACCACTCTAATCTATTCTGCACCACTGCACTCCATTCCACTGCACTTTACACCACTCTACACCACTGCATTCTATGCCACTCTTTCCTGCACGTCTGTGCTTTCCCCTACACCACTCCACTCTATCCTGAACCACTCCACTCAAAGTACAAAAAGTTTTATTTGTTAAGGAACTCCTACGGAGGTCCACAAAATGCATCAATACAATAAAAGACACAATTTTAAATACAATACAACAAATATTTCCATTTTTTCCTAAAATACAACAATAGATTAAAAAGTGCGATAGAAGGGTGAATATGCTTTTTATACAATACAAACTTTATCGATATCCCCCCGTTAGACAATACAATCTAATAGCGAGATTTTAAGTATTTCCTAATAAATAGCCAAAAAAGTTTTAAAAAATCGGAATATCCTATTACAGACCATTTCATTTGGTGGGGATAAAACAAATATTCTGGCCTCCTGGGCCGAATGAATATTAAATTTAATAAATGATGGTCTTAAAAACATACGCCTTGCCCTTTGTAATTCCGTACACACAAATAGGACATGATTAAGAACCTGGATTTGAGTATAACACAATTCGCAAATTCTCTCCTCTCTCGGGATTTTACCCCATATGCCATTAACATCTCTTAAGGGCAACAGATTAATTCTCAGAAGGAGTATCAGTCTTCTAATCCCATGTGGATGATTCCAAATTAAATAAGGTTGTGGCCTTTTCCCCAAGGCACTACCACAAACCAACTCATTTTGGGACTTACTAATCA
>CAWUFW010018352.1:0-225131 GCA_963921515.1 Calotriton arnoldi
GTCACCAGTGCATGTGAGCTTCACTGCTGCACATTGTTGGAGGTCGAGGTGTGTGGTGTTGAGTGTGTGCAGATGAGAGTTGTTGCACGGCTAGACCCCTGCCTCCATGTTGGCCTTGGCTTACTGGCCGTGCTGATTGATTTGTGCTTGTGTAGGTGTGATGGTAGTTTGTTGCTCAGGACACATGACTGTGGTTCACAATGTGAACGACATCTAGCTTTGTCATCACAGTGGGATTGTAATGCAGCCCAGGGTCACCACATTGTGGGGACCCTGGGGGGTAGTGATGTGGTGTCTCTGTGTCTTGCTGTGTCAGTTGCTGTTCCTACATGCTTGTGTGACATGTGTGATTTGTGCTCCCTCTCATCTAACAATGCCTGATTGCCCACATAGGGATTTGGATCCATGAGTTACCTTTGTGTGGCACTGTATGCACATCTGTGTAATTGGTATTCAGGCCTCCTCATGTGTTGTGTGGTTGCCTGGGGACACTGGCACCCCCTCACCTGTTGTGTTTGATGTGCAGTGTGGGTCTGCCTGTTTGTGTTTGTGCATCTGCACCACTGCATTGGCATATCTTTAGTGTGCCATTGGCTGTATGTTGTTTGGTGGGTTTCCCCTGCTGTCCCTGGGACTCCTAGGTCATCAGTCAGCACAATGATCATTGTTTGTGTGTCCCATTGCTGCCATGGTATGGTATCTGTTCACCTCACATCTACAGTCTCCACAGGGTATCTGCATTTGTGTGCCCATTGGTGCAAATATGTGGGTCTGCATTCTGATGGTCACTTCTGTCATTGTGTCATTGATGAATGTTGACAGTGTCAGCCCCCATGGGTGATGTTTGTCTGCACATGGCCAAAGGTATGTCTTATTTGCACTGCAGTGTTTGCCTCCCCCAATCTATGTTGCTATGGGACACAAGCACTACTTTGCCACTGATGTGTTTGTTGTTCTGTGACCAGGAATCATCCATGCAGTTTGGCAGTTGCAGCTTTTTCAATGTCAACACTTACCTTTTGGTCACTGTGATGATGGGGGTTTGGACCCCATTGCCACAATGTTCAAGATGTGCTTCAGCTATGGGCCCCACACTTACCTTTTGGTCACTGTGATGATGGGGGTTTGGACCCCATTGCCACAATGTTCAAGATGTGCTTCAGCTATGGGCCCCACACTTACATTTTGGTCACTGTTATGATGGGGGTTTGGACCCCATTGCCACAATGTTCAAGATGTGCTTCAGCTATGGGCCCCACACTTACCTTTTGGTCACTGTGATGATGGGGTTTGGACCCCATTGCCACAATGTTCAAGATGTGCTTCAGCTATGGACCCCACACTTACATTTTGGTCACTGTGATGATGGGGTTGGACCCCATTGCCACAGTGGTCATGGTCTGCTTGCATTGTGGGGGCCACACACATTTATGTGTGGCACATGTGATAGGGGGTCACATTGTATGTTCAAAGTCATGTTCAGTGTTGTAGGCATTTGACACAGTCTACACACGCTTGTCATGGTGTTGGGGGGGATGTCTTTATGTTGCATTGTTTATGTTGGTGTGTGCTTGTTGTGTCATGTGTTAGCCATCCTGTGAGTGGGGGTGTTGTTGGTGGTAGGCATCCAGCCCCCCATGGGTAGAGGTGGTAGTAGTGGTAGGCATCTGGCACACCCTGGGTAGGGGTGGTAGTAGTGACAGGCATCCAGCCCCCCATGGGTAGAGGTGGTAGAAGTGGTAGGCATCTGGCACCCCCTGGGTAGGGGTGGTAGTGGTGGTAGGCATCCAGCCCCCCATGGGTAGGGGTGGTAGTAGTGACAGGCATCCAGCCCCCCATGGGTAGAGGTGGTAGTAGTGGTAGGCATCTGGCACCCCCTGGGTAAGGGTGGTAGTAGTGGTAGGCATCTGGCACCCCCTGGGTAGGGGTGGTAGTAGTGGTAGGCATCTGGCACACCCTGGGTAGAGGTGGTAGTAGTGACAGGCATCCAGCCCCCAAGGGTAGGGGTGGTAGTAGTGACAGGCACCCAGCCCCCCATGGGTAGAGGTGGTAGTAGTGGTAGGCATCTGGCACCCCCTGGGTAGAGGTGGTAGTAGTGACAGGCATCAAGCCCCCCATGGGTAGAGGTGATAGTAGTGGTAGGCATCTGGCACCCCCTGGGTAGGGGTGGTAGTGGTGGTAGGCATCCAGCCCCCCATGGGTAGGGGTGGTAGTAGTGACAGGCATCCAGCCCCCCATGGGTAGAGGTGGTAGTAGTGGTAGGCATCTGGCACCCCCTGGGTAAGGGTGGTAGTAGTGGTAGGCATCTGGCACCCCCTGGGTAGGGGTGGTAGTAGTGGTAGGCATCTGGCACACCCTGGGTAGAGGTGGTAGTAGTGGTAGGCATCTGGCACCCCCTGGGTAGAGGTGGTAGTAGTGACAGGCATCCAGCCCCCCATGGGTAGAGGTGGTAGTAGTGGTAGGCATCTGGCACCCCCTGGGGGGGTAGTGGTGGTAGGCATACAGCCCCCCATGGGTAGGGGTGGTAGTAGTGACAGGCATCCAGCCCCCCATGGGTAGAGGTGGTAGTAGTGGTAGGCATCTGGCACCCTCTGGGTAAGGGTGGTAGTAGTGGTAGGCATCTGGATCCCCCTGGGTAGGGGTGGTAGTAGTGGTAGGCATCTGGCACACCGTGGGTAGAGGTGGTAGTGGTGGTAGGCATCTGGCACCCCCTGGGTAGAGGTGGTAGTAGTGACAGGCATCCAGCCCCCCATGGGTAGAGGTGGTAGTAGTGGTAGGCATCTGGCTCCCCCTGGGTAAGGGTGGTAGTAGTGGTAGGCATCTGGCACCCCCTGGGTAGGGGTGGTAGTAGTGGTAGGCATCTGGCACACCCTGGGTAGAGGTGGTAGTAGTGACAGGCATCCAGCCCCCCAAGGGTAGGGGTGGTAGTAGTGACAGGCCCCAGCCCCCATGGGTAGAGGTGGTAGTAGTGGTAGGCATCTGGCACCCCCTGGGTAGAGGTGGTAGTAGTGACAGGCATCAAGCCCCCCATGGGTAGAGGTGATAGTAGTGGTAGGCATCTGGCACCCCTGGGTAGGGGTGGTAGTGGTGGTAGGCATCCAGCCCCCCATGGGTAGGGGTGGTAGTAGTGACAGGCATCCAGCCCCCATGGGTAGAGGTGGTAGTAGTGGTAGGCATCTGGCACCCCCTGGGTAAGGGTGGTGGTAGTGGTAGGCATCTGGCACCCCCTGGGTAGGGGTGGTAGTAGTGGTAGGCATCTGGCACCCCCTGGGTAGAGGTGGTAGTAGTGACAGGCATCCAGCCCCCCATGGGTAGAGGTGGTAGTAGTGGTAGGCATCTGGCACCCCCTGGGGGGGCTAGTGGTGGTAGGCATCCAGCCCCCCATGGGTAGGGGTGGTAGTAGTGACAGGCATCCAGCCCCCCATGGGTAGAGGTGTTAGTAGTGGTAGACATCTGGCACCCCCTGCGTAAGGGTGGTAGTAGTGGTAGGCATCTGGATCCCCCTGGGTAGGGGTGGTAGTAGTGGTAGGCATCTGGCACACCGTGGGTAGAGGTGGTAGTGGTGGTAGGCATCTGGCACCCCCTGGGTAGAGGTGGTAGTAGTGACAGGCATCCAGCCCCCCATGGGTAGAGGTGGTAGTAGTGGTAGGCATCTGGCACCCCCTGGGTAGGGGTGGTAGTGGTGGTAGGCATCCAGCCACCCAAGGGTAGGGGTATGTCTTATTTGCACTGCAGTGTTTGCCTCCCCCAATCTATGTTGCTATGGGACACAATCACTACTTTGCCACTGATGTGTTTGTTGTTCTGTGACCAGGAATCATCCATGCAGTTTGGCAGTTGCAGCTTTTTCAATGTCAACACTTACATTTTGGTCACTGTGATGATGGGGGTTTGGACCCCATTGCCACAATGTTCAAGATGTGCTTCAGCTATGGGCCCCACACTTACCTTTTGGTCACTGTGATGATGGGGGTTTGGACCCCATTGCCACAATGTTCAAGATGTGCTTCAGCTATGGGCCCCACACTTACATTTTGGTCACTGTGATGATGGGGGTTTGAACCCCATAGCCACAATGTTCAAGATGTGCTTCAGCTATGGACCCCACACTTACATTTTGGTCACTGTGATGATGGGGGTTGGACCCCATTGCCACAGTGGTCATGGTCTGCTTGCATTGTGGGGGCCACACACATTTATGTGTGGCACATGTGATAGGGGGTCACATTGTATGTTCAAAGTCATGTTCAGTGTTGTAGGCATTTGACACAGTCTACACACGCTTGTCATGGTGTTGGGGGGATGTCTTTATGTTGCATTGTTTATGTTGGTGTGTGCTTGTTGTGTCATGTGTTAGCCATCCTGTGAGTGGGGGTGTTGTTGGTGGTAGGCATCCAGCCCCCATGGGTAGAGGTGGTAGTAGTGGTAGGCATCTGGCACACCCTGGGTAGGGGTGGTAGTAGTGACAGGCATCCAGCCCCCATGGGTAGAGGTGGTAGAAGTGGTAGGCATCTGGCACCCCCTGGGTAGGGGTGGTAGGCATCCAGCCCCCATGGGTAGGGGTGGTAGTAGTGACAGGCATCCAGCCCCCATGGGTAGAGGTGGTAGTAGCGGTAGGCATCTGGCACCCCCTGGGTAAGGGTGGTAGTAGTGGTAGGCATCTGGCACCCCCTGGGTAGGGGTGGTAGTAGTGGTAGGCATCTGGCACACCCTGGGTAGAGGTGGTAGTAGTGACAGGCATCCAGCCCCCCAAGGGTAGGGGTGGTAGTAGTGACAGTCACCCAGCCCCCCATGGGTAGAGGTGGTAGTAGTGGTAGACATCTGGCACCCCCTGGGTAGAGGTGGTAGTAGTGACAGGCATCAAGCCCCCCATGGGTAGAGGTGATAGTAGTGGTAGGCATCTGGCACCCCCTGGGTAGGGGTGGTAGTGGTGGTAGGCATCCAGCCCCCATGGGTAGGGGTGGTAGTAGTGACAGGCATCCAGCCCCCATGGGTAGAGGTGGTAGTAGTGGTAGGCATCTGGCACCCCCTGGGTAAGGGTGGTAGTAGTGGTAGGCATCTGGCACCCCTGGGTAGGGGTGGTAGTAGTGGTAGGCATCTGGCACACCCTGGGTAGAGGTGGTAGTAGTGGTAGGCATCTGGCACCCCCTAGGTAGAGGTGGTAGTAGTGACAGGCATCCAGCCCCCCATGGGTAGAGGTGGTAGTAGTGGAAGGCATCTGGCACCCCCTGGGGGGGTAGTGGTGGTAGGCATCCAGCCCCCCATGGGTAGGGGTGGTAGTAGTGACAGGCATCCAGCCCCCCATGGGTAGAGGTGGTAGTAGTGGTAGGCATCTGGCACCCCCTGGGTAAGGGTGGTAGTAGTGGTAGGCATCTGGATCCCCCCGGGTAGGGGTGGTAGTAGTGGTAGGCATCTGGCACACCGTGGGTAGAGGTGGTAGTGGTGGTAGGCATCTGGCACCCCCTGGGTAGAGGTGGTAGTAGTGACAGGCATCCAGCCCCCCATGGGTAGAGGTGGTAGTAGTGGTAGGCATCTGGCACCCCTGGGTAGGGGTGGTAGTGGTGGTAGGCATCCCGCCCCCCAAGGGTAGTGGTGGTAGTTGTGACAGGCATCCAGCCCCCCATGGGTAGAGGTGGTAGTAGTGGTAGGCATCTGGCACCCCCTGGGTAAGGGTGGTAGTAGTGGTAGGCATCCAGCCCCCCATGGGTAGGGGTGGTAGTAGTGACAGGCATCCAGCCCCCCATGGGTAGAGGTGGTAGTAGTGGTAGGCATCTGGCACCCCCTGGGTAAGGGTGGTAGTAGTGGTAGGCATCTGGATCCCCCCGGGTAGGGGTGGAAGTAGTGGTAGGCATCTGGCACACCGTGGGTAGAGGTGGTAGTGGTGGTAGGCATCTGGCACCCCCTGGGTAGAGGTGGTAGTAGTGACAGGCATCCAGCCCCCCATGGGTAGAGGTGGTAGTAGTGGTAGGCATCTGGCACCCCCTGGGTAGGGGTGGTAGTGGTGGTAGGCATCCAGCCCCCCAAGGGTAGGGGTGGTAGTTGTGACAGGCATCCAGCCCCCCATGGGTAGAGGTGGTAGTAGTGGTAGGCATCTGGCACCCCCTGGGTAAGGGTGGTAGTAGTGGTAGGCATCTGGCACCCCCTGGGTAGGGGTGGTAGTAGTGGTAGGCATCTGGCACACCCTGGGTAGAGGTGGTAGTAGTGGTAGGCATCTGGCACCCCCTGAGTAGGGGTGGTAGTGGTGGTGGGCATCCAGGCCCCTATGTGTATATGTGGCATTGCTGATGGCCATCCCGCCCCTATGGTGCTGCTGTTGCTGGTGTAAGTAATTTCTGCATCCCTCTGTGTGTGTGTGATATGTCGGGTACGTGTAGTTTGTTTTTGTGGTTGGTGTCTGACTTACCTTCTGCGCCGTACGCGTCCGTGCCTGTTCCGGTAGTAGATGTAGAATATTGGTAGGATCGGCACAATGCGATTCATGGTTGGTTTGTCTCGTTCGTCTTTCTCTTTGCTTCGCCTCGTCCTCGTCGCTGGGGTGTTCGTCTCGTAGCCGTGGATCGTGTTGTGGCGCGAATCGGAGCTTATGTGCGCCTCTCCCGGATGCTTTGATGTGCCGTGCGTAGCGACGGGTTCGGCGCGTACGGAAAGCGCATCGTACTTGTCCGGCCGGACGGGGCTACATTTTGGCTTCCGTGCGACTCGATTTTGCGTTTCCGGATCCGCCTCGGTCGGAGAACAGGACCTGGATTGGGTGAGTACGACTGGGTCGGAATCTATGCAGTTGTGCGCATCGTACTTGCTCGTTCGGAATAATGTGCGGATCGGTCGGGAAACAGGCATTCGCCTGGCTTTTTTCCCGGCCGAATAGTGTTAGGTGCGCCTCCGACCACTCCTACTCCTGAGCCAAATTCAGAAACAGCTTTTTTCTTTTGGAGCCAGAGGAGCAGTCTTCCTTCTCTATCCTTGAGTGTCTTGGCCGAAAAGGTTCGGCAGTATTTGCATTCCCTGCGTTTATGGTCAGGGTAGAGGCAATGGAGACATTGCTTGTGGGGATCATCTGGGAAAAGTCTAGATTTCCCACAAGTTTTACAGGGCCTAAACAACCCTTTTTTATCTGGCATTTTGAAAGTCACAGAAAAGAATACCTTGAGCTGGAAGCTAGAGGTCAAAAGTTGAAAAAGCCAACTGTCACTGAGCAGAGCTCAGAGAGACTCCCAATCACACAACGTGCTGTAAGAAATCTGAGGTATGGTGGCTCTGTGGAAAGGGTTACTCTAAGGTCTCCGCTGTGATTGGCTGAACTTTGGATGTTATAAAATGAGGTTGAAAGAGTACTCAATTGAATTTTCTTTCTATGGAGATAAATGTAATGTATTCAGTACTCTATTTCTACTGTTACCGTGGGACTCCCACATAGCATGTGAATCTATAAAAGATACAATGCTGGAGAACTTTGTTATACTGGGAATGTGTCAGGTTCCATGAATGTTTCATGGAAACACCCACAGCAACACCCATGGAAAGCCCCTTTCACGCAGAGTGATACGTGAAAGGGGCCCATATTTACAAGGCCATGAAAAGTCACCCAAGGTGACTTTATGTGGCCTTGTAAATATGGGCAGGCACACTGCGCCCCCAGTGCATCAAAAAAAGTGATTCACCTGTGGCGCAATGGTCTTGTAAATGAGGCCCTAAATTTAAAGGAGCAGCAGTTGACGAAACACGTTTGCTGTACGACATCCGAGAATCCAATGATTGCACTTTATATGAATGGAAAGTGATTTGAAATTGTTTTGCTGTACAATATATATAACATTTAAACAAGCAACACTGAATTGTAGTAGTAATGTTATATACGTAAAGATATGATCTTGCAAATGAAAAGGAAGAACTAATGAATGTATTATTGTATTGATATATTCAAGAAAGAAATGTAATTGTTTTTTATTTCAAAAAGTGGTATTATGTTTTTCTTTTTGGACTCTCCACCAATTTGTAACATTTATTAATACAGTGGTTCATACTTTTTTGGCTTTCTCAGGGTGTTGAAGCAGGATGAGGCAACTGGGTTTACGTGGGCAGTCACGTCCAGTTAGTTGTCTATAATGATTAAGGGGTTTCTTGCTCATGAGCTAATCGTTGGGGTAGGACTTAGAACCATGGGCCACCAGGTGGAGTCCTATGGTGAGAAGTTTTTCTCGAATACCACCACTTCGGTTTTGTCTGTGTTCAATTTGAGGCAGTTTGACTTCATCAACGTGGCCACTTCGGTTATGCATAGAGGGAATTCGTTCCTGGTGTTGGGTGTTTTGTCTCAGAGGGACAGTATCAGTTGCATGTCATCTGCATATGTGAGGATGTTTATGTTGCGAGTCCTGACAACATCTGCCAGTGTAGTCATGTATATATTGAAGAGTGTTGGGCTGAGTGAGGAGTCCTGCTGGACTCCGCTAATGAGATCTTGTGCTTCAGAGGAATAAGGTGGCATTTTGACATTTTGGGTTATTCCAAGATACACTTGAGGGCGCGAACCTGAATGCCCTTTTCATGGAGTCAACAGTTACGAATAGGCTGGAAGATGGTATGTAAGGCTGCTGATAGGTCAAGGAGGATGAGTGTTGTGTGTACCCCCTGTCGAGGATCATCCAGATGTCATCCAGGCTAGCCTTAGAAGCTCAGGATTGGCTGAATAAACCCCCAGGCATCCTGCTCAAGAGAGGAACACCCAAGACCTTTTGTCCCCTGTCCGGAATGAATACACATCACACACAGGGGAGTCATTAACAGTCATGTGACGATGGATGCTGGTAGAAAGGTACATTTGATTTAGGTAAAAAAAATACCAACTTTCTAAAACTGATATTATTTGAATTGGAATTTAAAATCGGACTTTAGTATTAAAGATGATTTAAATTACAATTCAAATGAGGGAAGAAGTATTTTTCTATCTGCTCTCAAACTAAAATTATCACTTATTAAGTGTAATAAAGTAGCCCAGTGTTAGTCAATGGGAGAGTTAGCCTTCCTACAGTGAAAAATGACATTGGGAGTTTTTCGCGGCCAATAAAAGGACATGTCAAAAAAGGACACGTGCCCTACTTTTCAAATAGCATGAACACTTCCTTATAAACCGTTAGGGCCTACTTTAGGGGTGACTTATAAACATTAAAAAGAAAGGTTTGGGTTTGGCAAAAGGTTTATTTTGTCAGGTTGAAATGGTACTTTAAAAGTGCCCTACAAACTGTAGTAGCAGGCTGAGACATGCTTTACAGGGTTATTTAGTGGATGGCACAATGAGTGCTGCAGACTATTAGTAGCAGTTAATTTACTAGTCCTGGTACATGTAGTATCATATATTACGGACATGAAAGTAAAATAAATAATACAATCAGGTGTATACCAAATTTACATGCTTAAAAGGGAGAGCACAAGAGCCTTACCTCACATTAGCAGGAGTAACGTGCATAGAGTCCTAAGAGCCAACAAAAAAGGGTTCAACAAAGAAAAGCAAAACTCAGTGGAGACCCTGAGAAAGGGCCAGGCGCAACACCTATTAGATCAGACATAGGAGAAACTGTCATGCTAAGCAAAAGCTACAACCTTCTATTTGGAAATTCAAATATACTACAGTTAAAATGATATCATAGATGGTATTTTTGGAGATATCTTAATTTGTCAATGATGGGTAGAGTCTCTTTGTCAATACGGGTGGTGCTGCCAAGACTCCTATATCATTTTGCTGACCATTGAATTTATTTTGACCCTCCCAAAAATGTTTTAAAGGACATACATTCCAACTTTCTAGCACAGACTTGAGATACTGAGAGACACCAAGTAGCTCTGTGGAACTCCCTACCATTAAAGGTGTACCAGATTTTGAACTAGAAAATATGGTGACTCGGCTATAATGATGGATGTCTTTCCAACACCCTTATAGCAGGTATGATATTTGTGATTTCAAACTTAAGAGGCACAAAGGTATTGCTCTAAATCTTACCAAGCAAGATACCCCAGTTATTGAAAGAGGCCATAGTTGGGACAGATGCCAAACCAAGCAGCACTTGGTTTGGCATCTGATCTCCCAATGCAAGGGGCCTCGGGATTACAAGGGACTTACTGGAGATGCATATTAAGAATTTGGGGTGATGCAGCTATGGCATTATTTATAGATTATTATGAGAGAGGCAGGGTGTTTCCATGAACAAGGTGGCTGTCATCAACTGAACTCTTCACTGAATCCTGAATCCTTCATCAATCTGCTACCATCCGTCGCATCGGGCAGAGATTTTTGCTCTGCAACCAGCACCTCATGAGGGGAAGTGATGATGCTCAAAAAGTGGGGTTCATTGCCTTTGAAAGATATCATCTTACTGAAAATGAGATTTGCAGAATGACCTTCCCACAAGCACCAAAACAGAAGGGGGAAAGCGAGTACTGCACTCCAGGCATCATTGGCTAAGGATTATTACAGCTGAGCAGTTTGTTGGTGAGGACTGGGGCTTCTGAGCCATGTGGATGAGCCCAACACAGGATGGACAATTGTGTGGTCATGAGAGGGGGAGAGGGTGTGGCGACCAGAGAGGGAAATTGCTGAGACAGGTGTTGGCCAGACTGCAAACCCATTGCTAAAAGGGCTGTGAGCGGTCTGAGGGATATACATGGCATGGAATCCGAATAGCTAGGTTTAGTGTAGGGTAGCACCCAAACTGATGGGATGGCTTCAAAGAAAGAATGTGGCATTGGGCGGTACTGGAATGCAACCCACTGAGCATTTCACAGCAGGAGTGGCACACACAAATGTACAGCCATATTGCCACAGATGTCGGGCCTGATTGGAGGGTAAATGATTGAAGAAAAATACTTCTAAACCAGAATGAACTACAATATAGCCCATATCAAAAGTGCATGCTCAAGGAAATAAGCAAAGTTCAACAGCGAAACAGAAAGAGGCACTCACTTGAAACCAGGATACAGATCCAAAGCTTAGAATGTAATTGAGCAAGCACATTGATACTATTCTGGCTGCAGTACTCGATTTGATTCAAAACTTTAAACAACCATAAAAGCAATCAACAGTAAAACAATTGCACGTGGTTAAAAAAGCAACAACAAATACACGTAACTACAATCATAAATAACTGTGCCAAAGGTACATATTTAAAATTGCTAAAAAGACTTCCGTCCAGTCTCCATAAAATTCATTACAGACTCAAAAAACAATGCTTTTATGTGTATTAATTGCATTTGTAATAACAATTGCAACATTTAGGCAGACCCTGATATCATTCAACTAAAGCATATATTTGAGGGCAACGATATTCGATCTGATATCTTGTGCTAGCAGAAGAGGTTTTAAATAATATCACCTGAAATTAGAATAAAAGTCACAGAATAGCATAAAGTGCATGGTGCTTTGTTTGCTCTGGCCATCACAGGGACATGGGATTGTGTCTAAGGGGCAAATTTTCATGAGTAGGAAGGCGCCTAAATGATGGACTATCCCTAACCTGAATCTGATTAATATGAAACGATGCATTAAGTTTGAGACATGAGTTAAGTAGCTTTGACAGCCCCCTGACAGCCCCCTTCAGCACAAGTGAAGAGTAAAATATAAGAGTTGATTTCCCCCCTCGCTTCTCACCCGGATTTCCCATTTATAAGTCATAAAGTTGTCTTTAATGGACCGTTTGGTGAGTGTTGTCACCAATCGGGGGTCAGGCTGAATTGTCACCTTAAACAAATAAATATAATTGGAATTAATATAACTTATAAGGAAAAATAACAAGGACCCCCTGTCAAATTGATAAAACAATTCCTAGGGCAGGGCACTAATACTGTGTAATATATATCCCTAGGCAATTAAAAATTAATAATAGTTATAAATCAATGAATAAATGTGTCTCTTCAGTACATCTTATTTGTGAACTTAGTGTAACAATCTATGTAAACAATACAAAGGTGAATGATTTTAACAAAGAATATCTTTATTACAATTTTTTTTATAATATAAAAAAATAAAAAAACACTTCATAATACATAACAAACTATACTATGTATCAAAATAACATTTAAAATCGTATGTTCAATTTTTCTACAGTTACACCTATAAGGGAGAACTATCATATACTCCCTTGGAACTACTTTTCTCACAGAAAGCGACAAATTCGAAGTTTTTTATAAGTAACAACATATATTTCAGGTACAGAAAGATACCCTTGCATATGTTTTTACTATTTTTTTATTTTATTCACTGTTATTTTTTTAAATTATTAAATAGTTCCTGATTGGTCTCATTTAGATTTTAAGGCATAGACTTTGCGTCAAGAGCATATGAACACGCATTTTATACAAAAGAAAGACAATTGAAAGTCTTACAAGAAAGAAATAGAGGTAATTATAAAATGCCTACTTTTGTTAACAGATTTATCCAGTACTAGGTAATAGAAAGAGCCCATCACTAAATTTACATGTTATCAACTCTTTCAGAAGTTGTTTATTCTTCAACTTGGTGAAAATAATATTGTGGACTACCAGATATTTGACACTACGCTCGATATATAGAGTAAGCATTTCAGAATAAGCCTATTTATATTCTCTCTCTACTAGAAATAGATATCCTGGTGACTTATAGCTTTCTATTATTTGATCATTTATACCTGCTAGATATTGGTTATGAGATCTCTCTCTTTTTCCTTTTCTCATTCTTGGAGATGACACGATTCTTACTTATTTTTTCTTCACCGCTCTCTTTCTTCTATAGTAGATATTTTCCTTATGTGACAGTCAATCTACTTTGTCATGCATCATGAACTGCAGTGTAACTTTTTAAATTATATTACATTTTTTAGGTAAATGTGTGGCTTTTCCTGACGAAGACGCAGTTTGCGTCGAAACGCGCGTTGAAGACATTTATTTTTGTGCCACTACTTGACTGTTTCTATAAAATTGAACATACGATTTTAAATGTTATTTTGATACATAGTATAGTTTGTTATGTATTATGAAGTGTTTTTTATTTTTTATATTATAAAAAAAATTGTAATAAAGATTTTCTTTGTTAAAATCATTCACCTTTGTATTGTTTACATAGATTGTTACACTAAGTTCACAAATAAGATGTACTGAAGAGACACATTTATTCATTGATTTATAACTATTATTAATTAATATAACTTAGCCAGGGGATGCACAATGCTTTATCCATAGACAAGAAATCTGAGATGATTGATTTGGTAAAACAAGTCTCCTCTTTTAAACGGATAGAGTGCCAAAGCAACAAGGGGCGGAGTGCGACTAAATCTACTAGATACTGTAACCCAGCCTCACCGTGTGTTATCTCAGTAGAGGCAGAGGCAGGCAGATATAACAAATGCTTGAGAAACAAATTTTCCTTGGTCTGAAGAGCCTTACTGTTGAAATGACCCCACACACCAGCCCCGTATGTGGCAGTAGCTAATACCCTGGCCTTGTAAATTGCCAGCATGTCTTTTATGGGTCAGGAGCCCAACTTTGCTGAAAACCTAAAGATTCCGCGGGTGCTCCTATTCATCTTACCCCTCACATTTGTGATTTCATGTGACCATGAGCCATTTCCTGCAAAAGTAATGCCCTAGTAACAAAAATTGTCAACGGTAGCTCCCAGGATATTATCCATAAAGAACGTTCGACATTTGTTTTGGCTGGCTCCACAAATCATTGTGCAGGTTTTATGTTATTAACCACCAGTTTACTTGCAGCAATAAAGTTCCCAAAAATGTTCATTAGACTTTGTAAGCCCACCGGGGTCCTTGCCAGCAGGACAGCATCATCTGCATACAATATCACTAGTATAGGACTCCTGGTGACCTGGGGGCGTCTGCTTGTATTGTGTGTAGGGCCTTGTCTACTCCGTTAATAAACAGGGAAAATAACAGGGGGACAAAAATACAACCTTGCCGAATGCCTCTTCCAACATTAAAATGTGTGGTACATTCACCTCGTGGGCCAAAGCGTACTTTACTTGATAGTTTGTCGTATAACCTTGCAAGAAAGCAAATAATCGGTCTAGGCGTACCAATGGAGAGTAAAGTTGACCAGAGAATAGCGTGATCAACTAAATCAAAAGCACTACTCAAATCTGCGAAGCAGAGATACAGTCTACCACCTTTAGCTTGTGTATAATTATCTATTATTAAGTCCAGATTCACACATTGCTCAATGGTCCCCACTCCTTGTCTAAAACCAAACTGTGCCAGGGAAAGTATCGAGTGTTCACATGTCCAGTCTTCCAATATCAAGAGTAACCCTTTACTCATCACTTTTGCTGAAGAGTCTAAAAGTGAAATTGGAAGATAGTTCTTCGCTTCCTTCTTATAGATTGAAACTATAATGGACGTTCCCCATGACAATGGAATTACAGTGGTTGGGGCCATATTAAAAACTCTAGTTCAAATCAGACTGCACAAATCAACAACAGTTTTCAAGACATCTACTCGTACCCCGTCGCGTCCTGGAGCTTTGCCTCCTACTCTTTCATTCACTGCTATTGAGACTTCTTCTATCGTAATGTTCAGTAGTAGGGCAAGCCAAGGATCATGTTTCTCCCTTAGTATGTCCTCTTTCCTTGCATCTGGCAAGCTAAAAATGTCTGTAAAGTGAGTAACCAAGGTATCACATGTAATATGAGATAGCAATCCTGGAAAAAAGTACCTCTTTAAGAAAGGTGAGTTGACAGTATTCCAGAAACGTTTGTTATTGGCTGTATCTGAGGCCTAAGACAAATTAGACCAAGCTTCCTCTCATAGATCTTTTTTACTAACAGAGAGGGCTTTTTTTAAATTAAGTCTAAGGGAGTTAATCAACAAGTTGTCTCTGGGTTCACAGTGGAGGGTCAATTTCAATTCTCAGGATGCTACAATACAAGCATGGTTAAACCAACCTAGGGGTCGGCCATGGCATGCATTACTCGGGTGAGTCAGAAGGTCATTGATTATGTTAGTAATTTTAATGAAACTAGAAAGTAACTGATTAGGGGTATCTACATCCTCCAAACAATATAAGATAACTGTAAGGCCCTTAGAAAAAAATGTCATGTATGATTTTAGTTGGATCGACTCTATCCCACTTGATACGAATACCGTTGGGTCTCATGGGAATGATATTAGTGATGGAACTCAAGAGGGCAATACTGACTTTTCACCCAAAAAAGACCGTCAATATAATACAATTGTGGTCTCTCAGGTCAGGCTTAACAACCCTGGGTGTGGAACACCACTTACTTGTACTAGCTGAAATTAAGAAGATCAGTGATGGTTGTGGCCTTCCTTCCTATAAAAGTTGGTATTGATTCACCATTATTATCACAAGCACATTTTAGTAAGCATAAGTTCAATTTGGTTATCATGCAATTCAATATACCCCCATATTCATTATGGGGAAAATGTGAATAGTCCACCCTGGCCTGGTCAGTGACCCCACAAACCTGTGTAGTGGACAAGGGGCAGGGTTGAATGTTAAAGTCTCCTGCTCAAATGAGTATAAAACTATTGGGGATAGAGGAAAGTAATGTCTTTAGACCATCTTCGAGAGCAGAGACCTCCTTCCCAGGGGTGGAATCAAAAATATTGTTATAAAAGTTAACCAATACCTCATCCCGGCCTCCTTTAAATAATAGCCATAATATTAATGAGTGTGGCCCTAAAATTATTTTTTTCTTGCTGTTTATTGGGAGCTTGTTTGATATAAGGACCATAAGCCCCCCTTTGGCCCCACCAGCAGGCGATGGATCGGCCTCAAGCCAGTGTGATGAGAAACCCTCAAAATAAATAGGAGCTATACACCAAGTTTCCTGGATGCATATTATATCAAGATTGCTTATTAAATCAGACCAATCTACTGAACCTTGTTTATTCGCTAATCCGCCTGCATTCCATGATGCAATTTTATCATCCGAGCCAGGACAAGGGGTGATAGAAGATGACAAATTATGTGAAGCAGCTCTCTGGCATATATTGTCCACATTATTATTCATGGGTGGCGGTGGGGCACATGGAGTATTATCAACACGATTGATATAATTAATATCCAGAACAGTTACCACTTACCTCTACCCCTAATTTAAAGCCTCATTTGTCTTATGTTGCCCTGACTCATGTCAATCGATGTCCTGTAGGTCACTCAATGCTTGAAACTTATTAAAAACCGCCAGGGGCTGACGTGGTGGATCTTCTAAAACGTGGTTATCAGATATATTTTCTGCCTCACTCATCTGTAACTGGGAGTTACTGAGGTGCCTATAGAAGATTCCCAGGGGTTGCAATGATATAGTTGACTTTGTTATCAGTGGGGGTATTGTCTTCACTAGGACCTCCCTTGCTCAGCTGGGGGCCCTAAAGTTGATTATGATGCAATCCCTTTTGCAATGTTTCCTCAGGGGGCAACCACCCACTGGGAATTGATAGGTCCTATGAAGCCAGTGTATCACTCTTCAGCGATTCGTTGGTTTCTGTTTGATCTGGCCACAAGGAAGGGACGTTGGTTGAAAACTGCCACGTACAGGCAGCATTCTGGCCGTAAATTAAGGGCAGCATGAGCACCCGAACTGTTGCCGTCACTATCCCTTGCTATGTTGTGAGTTAAACTCTGAGAGTCAGGGTGGGAAAAATCTCTTTGTGTCAGGTGAGTATCAATCATCTTAGGTTGCTGCGACATGTGCCTAGTGTGAACCATAGGGACAGATAGACGTTCACAGCCCCTAGGGTGTAGCTTGGTTACAGTACCAGCCTCCTGAGGTCCCTCTAAATGGGGTCCAGTAACCCCTGCATTGTTCCCCAGTATGTTAGATGTTTGGGTTGCTTGTAATAATTTATCTGGGGCGTTCCACCTCAAGTGCCCCATAGGTGGGTTAGGATGATGAATTCTAATCTTATTCACTTCGGTAATCAAGGTTATCCAACCTTTCTCTGTTAACAAATCCTCCATTCTAGATGTTATTCCAGCTATTAGTGGTGCCCAATAACACTCCACTGGAGGGCTAGATTGAGTCTCCACCTCTGTATGCAACAGAATTACAGGCAGAATTACAGGTGAATGAGCATGTAATCCACCAGTCGTCAAAGGGGCCTTCCTACACTTTCTTCTCCTCTTGGGTGTAGGAGGGCGGGAGATGGAGGTACAATTATCGGGAAAAAAATTAGTACCAGCTCTTTGCTTAGTTGGGTAACCGCGCTATTGGCAGCACTGAGACTATAGGGCTCCCCTTGCTGCAGCTTGGGGACTATTAGCACTGTAACATCATTCGCAGGTGCCCCAGTAAGCCCCGTTCCTGCTCCTAGGGAGAGGCATTGTTCAGCCATATCTAATCTTTGGAGATGACGTTTACTGCCCGTACTAGAAATTAATCAATTGCTGTACAGGCGGTATCCAATGCTGGGGGAGCATTTGTGGCTTTACGCTTACCCATATCAACTTAAGGGAGGTGTAAGGGGAATATAAGTATTATGACCACTTTGATCAAATTATCCACTGGTCACAAAAGCAATCAGATTCAAAAAAGATCAACAGTCTTTAAACCGTTATACCGAAAAATTGATAGTATGCCCCACATTTAAAACTACAAAGATAAAAACTATACGATCAGGACATATATTTTCCACAAAAAAAAAGTCTATGTATAAAAAACAAGCTGTTGTCAGGATATGAAAGGTTAGCATAAGGAAACTTCACCAACCTCTCAATAACAGATCAAGTGGGGGCGATGATAGGTTTCACAATTCCCCTTGATGCGACTCGCAGAGAGCTGTCACGTACTGCTGCCCTGCACAGAAGCACCCAGGGGATAAGGGAAGTGGATATAATAAAAAAGAATAAGGCAGCAGTCCGCCACCACTGAACCAGTTCGGTCCTCTCCTAACTGTAAGAACTTCTCTCTCTAAGCAGGGAACTGCAGCTGAACACCTGTAGGCGAAAGAAGACAGCAAGAGGTTTATTTTCACAACACCCACTCAATTGCCTTAGTGCAATTATAAATGATTTCACACCATACACACAAGCTGCCCACCCACGAACACTGTATGAAAACAAAGCTGTCCCATAGAGAGAGTTTCCTTCAAAAGCTTCTAGCCGTAGAGCCCGCGAGGTCTGCAATAACCAATGTCTCAAAAAATGAAAAAAGTACCAGGAGACCTCACCGGGTCTATGAGAGTCTTTCAGTACTAAATCCCGTTTGGATTGGTAGTCAGAATTCCAATCCACTCCTTATTTTTAGAAAGACAAAAATAAAAAAAATGAAAATACCTTCTGTGGTAACCACCACGAGAGAAACTTAAAAGAAACAGGATCCTGTAGCAGCGCCCCAACCCGCTCTCAAGCCTGGGAATGAAGGATGCACTAAACTTGGAGGCAGAAGGCTTCTCGGCTACTTTACAGCAAGAAAGCGGGAGTCCAAGAAAACAGAAGCATTTTGTCCTGAACGCTGACACCAAAGAACAAGCATTGGCATAGCCAATAGGTCTCGCCTTTGGGACCTTGTAAGTATTTAGCCATGCAGCACATTATCCTAGGTGCTACGACATCTACTGATACTTTACGTGCCACTGGTAGATGGGGTAGCTAGATCAGCTAATTAAGCTAGAAGGGGCTTGTACGGGCCACAAAAGAGTGAACAAGCTGTGAGGGTCGGGTATTATACTAAGAAGGGTGGGTGGAACATGCAGTGCCCTTGTAATAGTAACGGACGTAATGGTGAAGCCAGTGTGCCTGCCCACGTTTATTTGCAGGGATTGGCACGTACGGTGGAGCAGGGCAGGAGGAATAACTTCTCAAACAGGAGCCAGAGAGCAGTGGAGGAGGGGGTGGGGGCAAACAATTGGGGTGGTAAAGCAGGGAAGGGGAGAGCAGAGGAGGCAGAAAGGATGGGCAAACGAGGAGGGGGGAAATGAAGTGGGGGTCAATGGAACACGACCAACTATTTAAATGGGTGCAGGCAAGAGGGAATGGCAGAGCTGGGACGCCTTTCAAGGAAGAGCCAGGTTTAGAGGGGGCGAGGGCAAGAAAAAAGAGGAAGCTCCTTAGTGTGGTGCGAAAGAGCAGTGAGCAGAAGGACACGGGCATAGGAACTCAAGGAAGGGAGCAAAATAAATATCATCTTTGACACAGACTTATTTGTTTAATCGATACCCGGATTTTAAGTTGTGTCGTTTCCATTTTCCTAAAGCTGCATTGCCCCCCCGCCCAAATGGTACCTTGGGACCTCACACTTATTTTTGTCGAAATTAAACACTGCGTCCACCACCCCTTCAAAAAAAGGAGCGAGGGGGAGCCGCTTAAGTGGGGGCTCCCAAATCAAATGGAATTGACTGGCTCATGGGGAGCAAGAATCCCACCACCACCACTGTGAGGGACATCGAGACAACAGACTGCAGGGGAGTGGGCACGCCAAGCCCTGCTATAGGTGCTGCATGCATTGAAAGTGTGGGGAGGGTGATCGACCACGGCAGGCCAGGCAGAGCCGCAGAGTCCGAGCCTGCTACCCTCGTCCTCCGGCAACCTGGAGGGCACCGCGTCATCGTCTGCAGGTACTCGCAGTCATTTGTTGCGTCACAAGGGTGTGGGAATCGGAAAGGGGGAAGGTCCAGGTGGGAGAACACATGGGGGATGTGAGGTCTGAAGCACGAGGCGAAGCTGCGGAAGCGAACCTCTTGCAGCATTCTCTCAGTGTACCCAGAGCACCCTCTTCACTGCGCAACAGGCCTGTCGCAGGGATGGAAGGGGCAGCCGAGTTTGCCTGCTCCGACCTGCAGTAGATGAAGTCAGCTGAGCAGAGCAGAGCATCCTGCAAAGAACCTGCTAGCAGCTACTACGAGCATTAATTTCACTGAACAGGGGCGGCAGTGCACCGGCTCGACACCGCAGGGGAGGCTCCCTGGCAGCATGCACACCACCCAGCAGCCGGAGCAGGGTCTGGCGCGTGCATCCCCCTCAGGCAGAATGGCATGCCGGAGCCCTCACAGCAGAGGGAGGCATGATTCAATTAAAATATTGTGTCATTGGGGATCGATGCCGAGTTGCAGGGCTGCTGTTGGTGGCTAGTAAATTGCATTTGAGAGCTCCTGTCTGACCTAGACTCGTTACTTGCCGCTATAATTTGTGGACCTTCCCCGCTCGGTGCAATGCAGTGTCTCTGGACTTTCTCCCGCTCGGCGCACATATTATTGATTTTAATTCCACCAGGGGGCGGGAGTAAAACCAGCGCGGTCGGGCACAGAAAAGTGGCAATGGAATGCGCGAGCCCTTCAGGAAATTACACGCGCCTTCTAATTAAAGCGGCAAGGAAACCTGACACAAAACAGATGGCCCTGCATGCCCTGCTGGCTCCCCAGTGTTTACCTTGCGGGAGCGAGCGCAATAATTGTTAACAGATGGTGCCGCTCGCTCCCGCAAGGGAATCGCCAAACGTGCACGCGTTGCAATAGAAAGCAATGCAAAGCATGCACGTTTTTGGGGAGAAAAGCTGATCGATTACAAGAGGTCCCCTCGTATGCAGCGCATGCGCGCTGCGTAGGCGAGACCTAAAAAGCAGCACATATTAGATAAGACAGAGCCACATAGAGACAACAATAAAATACCCAGTACCTTCCTCTTGCAGAATCCCCCAAATTTTAGAGGGGGGGCCCGGCTTAGCCTCTTCCAGACAATGATGGACAAGGACGGGCCGAGCCATCGGGGGCGAGGCAGCACTTTGAGCATGTTGGGGGCACCTCCCATGGCTGAAACAGCAGTGTACCCTGGGACAGCGAGTTCAACCAGAGCAAGTGAGCAGGTGGCTATTGGGTGTCTCCTGTCAAAACTCAGTCAGTCTCAGAATCCAGCCAGGCAGCTATCCCTCAATCTTATGTTGCTCAATAATGAAGCCAGCAGCGTTTCCCAATATAACACGCTCACCTCCTGCAACTCCATGAAACAACCAGCAAAGCACGTGGGGGCCCTTTATAATAGACAAGAATCCAAGCATCTCAGCCAGCCAGTGCCGAGCTCCTAACCCCATTCGCCTGGCCAGGAGCCGAAATCCGGTTCAGTGAGGTTGGGAGAGTGAGAGAGGCACTGACCCAACAGAGTCATCAAAGCCACTGACTTGCAGCAGCTTTCAGTAGCATTTTTGGCAGCATTACCACAGTGTTCTCCTTGGTGCTCGACTCCGCACAACGTGCTGTGGCTCAGAAGATGTGGGGCCAGAAGTGGTCAAAATTGTCCAGGCTGCAGTATTCAATGGACTCTGTTTACCCTGTTTGGTGTAAATATCTTGTGGAAAGTCATCTGTAGACATATATTGATAGTATGAATATTTCCAAGAACTAATTTAATGTGTTGCATGTCTCAGCAAAAATACCAGAGACAATCATTTTACATGGAGATGGTAACAGGACAGCAGAAGAAGGACCATAGAGAGTAAAACCCTACTCCAGACTCAATTTTGAAACTATTCTCATTTTTCATATTCACCATCTTAACTGTTCAATAAAGTATGGCTGAAAGAAACACAGAAATGTAGTCAATCCAGACTGCTATTCCAGCTGTCTGAAATAAAGTGGTTAAAGCAAAACGTCATATTTTAGTGACATAGGAACACCTGGAACAGATTTCTAGAGCATGTGTCTTGGGCCAAGAACTGTGATCCCTCGACTAAAGAAGTAGACTTGGATGACAGAAGTAGAAGGGACAATGCCTGAATCTTTGGTTTAGATGAAAATTAAGAAAGTGTAAACATGATGACTTTCGTTAACTTATTCCTTCAAGCCTTGCTGGAAACAAACTTTTTGCAACCCCTGGAATTCCAAAGGTCCATAGAATATGTACAAAGAGGCAAGCTAAGGAAATCAGTCCAAGGCCCCTTCTGATATGTTTCCTACATCACCAACAGACCAAACAGATCATAATGTCTATAAAAAAAGAACAATGGCCCTTTGTATACAAAGATTGTAATATCGTCATCACAGCAGATTTCTCCCAAGAGACAATAACAAAAAGGAACAAGTTTTCCCTATATTATCAGTACTCAGGAAAAGAGTCATTAGTTTTGTTCTTCTGGGCAATTCCACACTATTGATAATGGTGGGAGGCAGGAATAAGGAAGTGTCAGAGCTGGAGGACCTTGAAAGATGTGTTGGGTCTCTAGAATCCAGACACATAGGCAGCTAGCCATTACTTTGAATGTTAATAGTCTCACCCACTATATTAAATGTGAAAAGGTGCTGTCTAAATTATCAGCTAAATCACCTGACAAAGTACTTTTGCATGAAGTGCACCTCTACCTGGTGGAGGCTGATAAATGAAAACAATACTTGGTGGGGAAGGTAATACATACCTGCAATGACCGATACCCCTGGCATAGCTTTACTTCAACTACCTCTTATAAAAAGGAAGCATTGCCATACTATTTTGTTGGTCACTACCAGTGACCATACATAAAATTTGGAAGAATGTCAAAGAGATTGACACTTTAAAGCTAAAAATGTATATGGAAAAAAAACATTGGCACTAGGGATGGTTTATTCACCTAATGGAACTAAACTATTGTTATTTTCTAGGACACTCAGATCTTGGCTGGACCAAGACAGTCTTCAGAGGCAATGAACATAACCATTGACCCATGTACAGTAGACCTGATGCAGGCCATACCAGAGATCGCTGTAGAATATTAGGTTTGATGGAGGCCATTCACTCCATGTTGTCCGGTGACTTCTGCATCCTAGATATAGAGATTATTCAATAGACCTTGTACTTGCATTAACTTTCTTCTTATCTCAAATGCTTGTATGATATAATGTCGCTGACAATAATATTTTGATACTAAATATCGCCATTGAATTATCAAGGACACAAATATCGCCTTTACATACTTTTTGGGTAAAGTACAAACAATATTGAATACAAAATTAAGTTGGACCAGTATATCATAATAAATAGGCAATTACATTAAATTAAATTATTCAACAAGATATTGAGTTAAAATTATATTAATTTTAAACAAATTACATTAAAAGAAATACATACATATAATATAGAAAATATATTAACAAATGTATAACTTAAAAATGTCAAATATATACATTAAATAAATGTAAAAAAGTGACAAATATAATATGGAAATAAATAAATTGATTAAATAAACATAAAGAATAACATCATAAAATCCTAATATTTAAAATAATTTTAAAAACTATATATTAAAACTTATAAAGAAGAAACACAAACAATTACATAATTAAACCTAACAAATGAGTAAATAAAAAGATATTACTCCAAAAACATGTCAATATCCAATAAAAAATTGAATTAAAACAATATAAAATGTTAAAATTAAATCACAACAATATGTGAAAACAATAAAACAAATAAATGGACTCAAATATAAAATTAGATGTTCTAATGGTCACATTAACTGTTGCCACTCCAACATGAGCAACAGCAGGGAAAATGTTAAACTTTGGAGGGGTCATATTTACTATTTAAATGGCAACATGAGCAACAGTAGGAATAGTGGTGGACGTTAAAGGGGTCAAGTTTGCTCTTCTCACTTAGCCAATAACACTAATTTTGTTAACACGATCCCTGGAGTGCGAGTTTTCTTTCGCGCGGTGACAAGCGCTTGCGAAATTTCAACAATTGACGGCCGGGATCCGACACCCGGATCTCGCACCGACCTCGCCTGGAGTGGAGCTGGTATGCCGGAAAACTTTCCTATCATATATATATATATATATATATATATATATTCACTGAAAAAACCATAGGTTTCAGACACGTTATAGTTAGAAATTAGCATTTAAAAAACCTTTGAAATTCACTGAAAAAACCATAGGTTTTAGGGACAGTTATAGTTAGTTGGACATTTCACTCGTACAAAACCCGTGAAATTCCCCTGTTATAGTTAGTTCAGCTAACTATAACTCGCGCACCCACAATGCACTGCTGATGACGTCACATATTACATCACTCATGACATGGTCAGTGACATCACTGATGACATCACTGATGACATCTCAAATGACATCACTGATGACATCATCCAGTGACTGTGTGTTTCTGTAAAGTTTAAATATTTTTAATATATATAGGGAAAGACGTATTGAAGAATGAGTGGGTGTGTAAGTGTCTGTATGGATGATTTAGTAGGTGCGTGACTGACTCTATAAGTGAGTGATTTAACGTATCTTACTGAATGCATGGGTTAGTGACTAAACTGGGTGAATGTCTGTATCCGTCTGTCTGTTGCTGTGTAAGTGGCTGCATGTGTTTGTGAATAGCTACATGAGTGTCTATATGAGTTATTTAATGGTTGTCTGAGTATCTGTATGGGTGCCTGAGTGTTTGTGTGGGAGGGGTGTGTGCGACTCTGTGCATAGATGTGTGAGTGGGTGATTCACTGGGTGGATGGTTTCAAGAGTGCATCTGTGATAGACTGTATGGGTGGGTAAGTGTGTGTAAGAGTGTGTTAGTGAGTGAATGTATGTCCCAGTGGTACATGTGTGAGTAACTACATATGTGAAAGGCAGTATATATGTGTGTTGGAGTATATAAATAGCTATAAGCGAGAGTGAGTGATTGTGATAGTGGCTGTATGGATGAGTGTGTGCTTGTATCAGTGATTGTATAAGAGCGTAACAATGTGCTAGTATTTGTATGATTAAGTGAGCTGGTGTGTGTATAACTGTATAGGTGAGTAAATGGCAGTGTGTTTAATTATTTGCATGACTGACTAGGTGTGTGAGTACCTCTATGGATGAGTGGCGGTGTTTGAGTGTCTATATAGGAGTAAGAGTGCATATGATAGTCCTGTACTGAGTGACCATAAGTATGAGTGACTGTACGGGTGAGTGAGTGGATGTGTGTGTGTAGACCTAAGAATCAGTGAGTGGGTATGTAGTTATTGGTGTTGGAGTGTCTATGGTTTTGCGAATGGCAGTCTGTAATTTAGATTGGGTGTATCAAAGGTTATATTAGGGTGTGAGGAGGTGCATCAGATTATCATGTGGATGATGTCATCAGTGATGTCATTTGAGATGTCATCAGTGATGTCATCAGTGATGTCACTGACCATGTCATGAGTGATGTAATATGTGACGTCATCAGCAGTGCATTGTGGGTGCGCGAGTTATAGTTAGCTGAACTAACTATAACAGGGGAATTTCACGGGTTTTGTACGAGTGAAATGTCCAACTAACTATAACTGTCCCTAAAACCTATGGTTTTTTCAGTGAATTTCAAAGGTTTTTTAAATGCTAATTTCTAACTATAACGTGTCTGAAACCTATGGTTTTTTCAGTGAATTTCAAAGGTTTTTAAATGCTAATTTCTAACTATAACGCCCCTAAAACCTATGGTTTTTTCAGTGAATTTCAAAGGTTTTGTAAATGACAATTTTTAAATGTATTAATTGTTATATTTATTTTTTGATACTGATTTACTACATTTTTTAAAACTATTTATTTTTATATATTTTATTTATTAAATTACATTGTAATTACATTATACATTACATTACAAAATATACTTTCTCAGAATGAATTACTTTAGTTTAAATAGTTTGCAAATAGGCAATAGAGTTTTAAGTACAGTAGTTACAGTTGTTGCAATGGGCAACACAATTTCAAACACAATGCAACATTGAGCTCAATGTGAATTTCTAGTTAAATGCAATTAGTTACTTTATGGATTACTTTTCTAACCACAGGACTGGATCCTAGATTCAGTCCTGGGACATCTCCTGTAAACAGTTGAGTAAAAGCGTTTTGGTTACAGTAGTGATTTTTAAGGAATATTATTGTATTTTAAAAGTTGACACTTAGAAACTTTTTCACATAGAATCACCAATGTTATCCTATGGGAGGAAATTCACTTAGAAGGTAAGTAGTGTTATCGTTACTTTTTCTTACTCAGTGTTGGATCCTGGATCCAGCACTGGTGCATCTCCTGTAAACAGTTGAAAGAATGCGTTTAAGTCATACAGGCGATTTTTAAGGAATATTTGTAATTTGTGAAAATCGACACTTTGAAACTTTTCTGCTGAAAACCAGACAATGTTAGCCTATGAAAGGAAATTCAAGTTACTGGTAAGTACGGTTAAAATTACTTTTCAGGATCAGTACTGGGATGAAAGATGCAGCACTGGGTTCTCTCCTGATAACAGGTGAGTAAATCGGAATTCGTACTTCGGTTGATTTTAGAGGAATATTATAAAGTTCCAAAACTCCACACTTAGAAGAATTTCCAAGTGAAACCAGTCAATGTTAGCCTATGGAAGGAAATTCAAGTTGCTGGTAAGTACGGTTAAAATTACTTTTCAGGATCAGTACTGGGATGAAAGATGCAGCACTTGGTTCTCTCCTGATAACAGGTGAGTAAATCGGAATTCGTACTTCGGTTGATTTTAGAGGAATATTATAAAGTTCCAAAACTCCACACTTAGAAGAATTTCCAAGTGAAACCAGTCAATGTTAGCCTATGGAAGGAAATTCAAGTTGCTGGTAAGTACGGTTAAAATTACTTTTCAGGATCAGTACTGGGCTGAAAGATGAAGCACTGAGGTCTCTCCTGATAACAGGTGAGTAAATCGGAATTCGTATTTCGGCCGATTTTAGAGGAATATTTGTATGTTTCAAAAATCGACACTTAGAAACTTTTTCAGCAAAAAGCAGGCAATGATATCCTATGGAAGGAAATTCAAGTTACTGGTAAGTACGGTTAAAATTACTTTTCAGGATCAGTACTGGGCTGAAAGATGCAGCACTGAGGTCTCTCCTGATAACAGGTGAGTAAATCGGAATTCGTATTTCGGCTGATTTTAGAGGAATATTTGCACAATGGTGAAGGGAGGGTGCGGGGCCTGAGGTGACATCTGTGCAAACGCGCCCCGTGGCGCGTTTTAAGTTGGGGGATTAAGTTCCCTTGAATCTTGAGGGCCCCTGGGGGCCAACTAGCCCACCAGGAACCTCCAGTATGCGCCAGGGGGCTGCGTTGCAGAGACGTGTACAGAGGCCACGCCCTTTTTTACACCTCTCTGCAACGCAGCTCTGTGGTGCTTTTTAGAAGTACATGGTGGGCTAGTTGGCCCCCAGGGACCCTCAGGATTGAAGGGGATTTAATTCCCCATCTTAAAACGCGCCACAGGGCCTGTTTGCACACATGTCACCTGAAGCCCCGCCCTCCCTTCACCACTGTGCAAACGCGCCCCGTGGCGCGTTTTAAGTTGGGGGATTACGTCCCCTTGAATCCTGAGGGTCCCTGGAGTCCAACTAGCCCACCATGTACTTCTAAAAGCGCCACAGAGCTGCGTTGCAGAGAGGTGTAAAAGGGGCGTGGCCTCTGTACACCTCTCTGCAACGCAGCCTGGCGCATACTGGAGGTTCCTGGTGGGCTAGTTGGCCTCAGGGACCCCCAGTATTCAAGGGGAATTACTCCCCTTCTTAAAACGCGCCAGGGGCGCGTTTGCAGAGTACTGCAGGGAGGGGGCAGGGCCTCCGGCACGATGCCGGTCGTTTTTTTTTTTCTTGTTTTTTTAATGGGAGGGGGCTGCGTGGCCCCCTTCCCTTGGCCACTTTTGGCCCCGGGGACCCCATCCCCGGGGCCTGAGCATTTTATTTTATTTTTCAAATAAAAAAAAAAAATGGGAAGGGGGCCGCGCGGCCCCCTTCCCTGGGCCTGTATTGGCCCCGGGGACCCCATCCCCCGGGGCATGCCCTCAATTTTTAAATTTTTTATTTGGAGGGGGGCTGTGTGGCTCCCCTCCTCAGGCTATTTAAGGCCCCGGGGACCCCATCCCCCGGGGCCGGCCTTGCCCTTTTTTTTATTTTTTTATAATTTGGGGAGGGGGGCTGTGTGGCCCCCCTCCCTGGCCACTTATGGCCCCGGGGACCCCATCCCCCGGGGCCTGGCCTCTCGTTGGGGACTGTGGGGGGGTCCCCAAACCCCCCACAGTCCCGCCGGCTCCCCGCCTCCTGCGCGAGCCGGCATTGCTTTTCCACATCGGGAGCAGCTAACATGCTGCTCCCCATGTGGAAAAGCAATCAGCTTTGGATATTGGATGCGAGAGCAGGTTTCCTGCTCTCGCTTCCAATATGCAAAGCAAGTTTGCAATGACAGGACGGGGCCGCGAGGCTCCAGTCCTGTCATTGCAAACAGCAGTGTCCCGGGGTAGGCACCCGGGACACTGCAGGAGCCGGCCCTGGGGGTGGCGGTCCCCAGGGCCATCAAGGGCTCCAGGAGGGGGGCCGCGCGGCCCCCTCCCAACTATTTCACAGCCCCGGGAGGTGGTGGTCCCCGGGGCTTTGAGGTCCGTAACGGACCCCCATATTCAAATGTTTAGTGCCCCGGGAGGTGGCGGTCCCCGGGGCTGTGGGAGGGCAAGAGCCCTCCCGCACCATTATTTTCTTAAGCCCCGGGGGGTGGCGGTCCCTGGGGCTGTGGGAGGGCAAAGAGCCCTCCCGCACCATTATTTTCTTAAGCCCCGGGGGGTGGCGGTCCCTGGGGCTTGGGGGGCCTTAGAGGCCCCCCACATTAAATTTAAACCCCCCCACACCATGCCCCCGGGACTTGGCCCACCCAGGGGCAAATTTTTTCGGCAGGATCCGCGCTCCCTGAGCGCATCCTGCCGATTTTTTTTTTTAAAAAAATGCTTTTTTCTACCCAGGGGTCCTTGTGGGACCCCTGAGCAGACCTAGGGGGTCAGGGTGTTTCTACCCTGCCCCCTTTGTGCGCTTTGCGCACTTTTTTACTGCTTTCTTGTTCCTCGGTTCTACCGAGGAACAAGATGGCTGCCAACACTTCCTGGTTTGGAGTGTTGACAGCCAATTAGTAGACAGCTCGTGATCAGGAGGGTGCGCGAATCCAACGCGGCCATAGATATATATGTGATTTTCCTTTTGATTTTCTCAGGAACTACTGAACGGATTTACACCATTTAACAAAAAGGGTTCTTTCTGAACCAAGAACTACCTCTTTGCCAAATTTGGTGTAATTCCGTTCAGCAGTTCGGGCTTGTAGCCGTGTCTAAAGTTTCCTATGGGAAAATGAATGGGGAAAACATGTTTTGGGACCCCCCTTTTTCTCGGCCCCCGCTTGACGAATCACCCCGATACTTTCAGGGTAGGAGCGGACCGGAGCGGGCCATAAAGTTTGAAAATTTCGCAAGATTCGTCAACCGGCAAGAGAGTTATTTCAAATAGAATGTCGCGGATTTCCTATGGAAAATAGGTCCTAACTATAACTATCTACTGGCGACCGCCAGTAGATAATATATATATATATATATATATATATATATATATATATATATTACCTAATGGTGGTCCCCAGTAGGTAATTATTGTTAGGACCTAGTTTCAATAGGAAAAGCATTTTCTGATTTGCCAATATCTTTGGTGCCGTTTGACGAATCTTTGTGAAATTTTCAAAACGAATGGCCCACTCACTTCAGCTGCTGTGTTGAACGTTTTGGGATGGATAAATGAGGGTCTTAAGGCTAAATTTGTTCGACTAGAAAGACTAAGGAAATTTGAGATCTCTAAGTGGTGGGATGGCGCAACCCTCAAACAATATATAAAGCTGAATAGAGTTCCCCGAGGCTTGCGAGCGCAAATTTTCCCCACATATGATGACTTAGAGGCAGATTTACTCCAAACATGGGAGAAAGAACTTAATGATAATAGTTTTAGATTAATGAATATTCTGATTGAAGGCTGCATTCTGACTATACCAGCTATTTTTATCTGCAAAGAAAATAAAGAAGAATTTTATTGCACAAGATTTGGACTGATATCTGTGTGTACGGACTCTCTGATGATTTGAGTCTGCTTTTTGCTCGGGAATGGGATTCTGTTTTCAGTATTGCTTTTGGGCAAAGGGAGCTGTATGTTCGCAGCTCCCTTTGCCCAAAAGCAATGCCAGCTTCCGCAGGAGGCGAGGAGCCGGCAGGGACCACAGGGGCATTGGGGCTCCCCCCGTGGTCCCCAAACAGAGGCCAAGCCACTGGGGATGGGGTCCAAAATGGCCCAGGAGGGGGGCCACTCGGCCCCTTCCCTTTTTAAAAAAGATTTTTGAAAAATTGTCCGGGCCCCAGGGGATGGGGTCCCCGGGGCCGAAATTGGCATGGGGAGGGGGGCCCCCTCCTTTACAAAAATAAAAATGCAAAAAATGGCCAAGCCCCGAGTGATGGTGTCCCCAGGGCAGAAATTGGCCTCAGAGGCCCCCCTCCTTAAAATATTTAAGAAATAAAAATTTAAGTGGCCATGCCCCGGGAAATGGGGTCCCCATGGGCCAAATTGGCCTGGGGAGTGGGGGGGCGCTCTGCCCCCTTCCTGCTTTTTTTTTTTTTTTGTAAAAAGAAATGGGTCAGGTCCTGGGGGGATGGGGTCCCCAGAGCCCAAAAAGTATTAAGGGAAGGGGGGCCACACAGCCCCCCTTCCTTAAAAAACAAGGAAGAAAAGAGAAGCCGGCATCTTGGCCCTGCCCCTCCCTGCACTACTCTGCAAAAACGTCTCCTGGAGTGCTCTGGGTTCGGATGTGAAATCCCTGTTGCCACTGTGGGTACTTAGGGGCCAACTAGCCCACCAGTAGCTCCAGTAAGCCCTACACAGTGGGATTGCTGAGAGGTGGTCCGAGGCCACGCCCCTTTTTACAACACTCTGCAAACGCGCCTCTTGGTGAAAAGCTGGTGGGGCGATGAGGTCCCCTTGTGTCCTGAGGACTTCAGGACTAAAGTGGTCTTCATCCCGCAAGCAGCAGTGTGCCAGGAAGAGTGTTTCAGAGTGGTATAAAATGGGGGCATTGCCTCTGACCACTCTCAGCAATCCAGCTATGTGGGGCTTGCTAGAGGTAACAGGAGGGCTAGTTGGCCCCCAGGGACCCTCAGGAGGCAAGGGGACTTCATCCCCCAACCAAGAGTGTGCCAGCCAGGAGGTGCGTTTGAGGAGTGGTGGAGAAAAGGGGCGTGGCCTGTGTCCACCTCTCAGCAATCCCACTGTGTGGGGCTTACTGGAGGTAACAGGTAGGCTAGTTGGCCCCTAAGGACCCCCTGCAGCGAAGGGGACTTCAATCCCCATCCAAGAGTGCACCAGGGAGTGCGTTTGCAGAGTGGTGGGCAAAGGGGGCGTGGTCTGCTATGAGAACTTAGCAATCATGCTGTGTGGGACTTACTGGAGGTAATAGGAGGGTAGTTGGCCCCAAGGATGTCCTTGGGGGCCAACTACCCCTCCTGTTACCTCCAGTAAGTCCCACACAGTGGGATTGCTAAGAGGTCTTCTGAGGCCATGCCCCCCTTTCTCTACCACTCTGCAAACACGCCTCCTGGCAAACTACTGGTTGGGGGATGAAGTCCACTTTACTCCTGAGGGACTTTGGGGGCCAAGAAGCCCTCCTGGTACCTCCTGTAAGTCCTACGCAATGGAATTCCAGAGCGCTGGTCAGAGGCCCAGCCCCCTTTCTCCACCACTCTGCAAACGCGACTACTAGTTAAAAAAGCATTTGCAATGTAATAGGTCACACATTTGTGAGAGTTAGAGATATTGGCATTGTAAATGTAAAAGTTTTTTACTAATGTTTTTGGGAGTTGAGTGGATGTATGTTCTGTGTAGTGAAATGATGTGGTATGTTGTGCAGTGAAATTATATGGATAAAAAGTATGTGGTATTTAGTGTTTAGGAATTATGTAGAGTGGGATTATGTTTTATGGAGAGTAATTATGTGGTATGGTAGTCTGTGTTGTGGAGTGGTAACCTCAGGTTTAGTCTTCCTAGTTTCCATAGAAGCTAAACTATAATCTCAATGAGACAAAAAAAAGAAGGGACCACTGAGGAGCATGCTGGACCCAGTCAGAGGTATGAGCAGGGCCACTGGAATTATGCCACTGTTGGCTGCACCGATTTTCGCACAATTATACATTTTCCGCATTTGCCACATAATCCATCATTTGCTGCATAATCTGCAGATTTGAACAAAAAAAACCTTGTTTCTAGCTCAAACGGCTCAAACGTTACCAAAAATGCAGCGACAAGTGTTACAGCGTGGTGGAAGGCCCTTTGCAAACCTGGATTGGTCACCTTTTACTTATTGCTAAATGTAGGTGTTCAATTGGTACTAATGGTGTGCAAACCACTCTTGCTTTTTTCTCCGCCTCCCTTGCCTCTTTCTGCATTTCTCTTGCTATTTTCTGCACCTCCCTTCTTTCTGCATCTCTCTTGCTTCTTTTAGCACCTCTCTTGCTTCTTTCAGCACCTCTCTTGCTTCTTTCTTCTGCACCTCTCTTGCCTCTTTCTGCACCTCTGTTGCTTCTTTCTGCACTTCTCTTGCCTCATTCTGCACACTCTTGCCTCTTTGTGCACCTCTCTTGCCTCTTTCTGCACCTCTCTTGCCTTTTTCTGCACTTCTCTTGCCTCTTTCTGCACCTCGCTTGCTTCCTTCTGGACTTCCCTTGCTTCTTTCTGAACCTCTCTTGCTTCTTTCTGCACCCCTTTTGCCTCTTTCTTCACCTCTGTTGCTTCTTTCTGCACTTCTCTTCCTTTTTTCTGCACCTCTCTTGCTTCTTTCTGCACCCCTCTTCCCTCTTTTTGCACCCCTCTTCCCTCAATCTGCACTTCTATTGCCTGTTTCTGCCCCTCTCTTGCCTCTTTCTGCACTTACTTGCCTCTTTCTGCACTTCTCTTGCCTCTTTCTGCATTTCTGTTGCTTCTTTTGGTACTTCTCTTGCTGCTTTCTGCACCCCTCTTGCTTCTTTCTGCACCTCTGTTGCTTCTTTCTGCACATCTCTAGCTTCCTTCTGCACCTCTCTAGCTTCCTTCTGCACCTCTCTTGCTTCTTTCTGTACCTCTATTGCTTCTTTCTGCACCCCCCTTGCCTCTTTATGCACCCCTCCTGCCTCTTTATGCACCTCTCTTGCCTCTTTCTGCACCCCTGTTCCCTTTTTCTGCGTCTCTCTTGCCTTTTTTCCGCAACTGTCTTGCCTCTTTATGCAGTTCTCTTGCATCCTTCTGCACCTTTGTTGCTTCTTTATGCACTTCTCTTACCTCTTTCTGTACCCCTCTTGTCTGTTTCTACACTCCTGTTACTTTTTTCTGCACTTCTCTTGCTTCTTTCTGCACTTCTCTTGCCTTTTTCTGCACCTCACTTGCCTCTTTCTGCACTTCTCTTGCTTTTTTCTGCACCTCTCTTGTTTCTTTCTGCAACTATCTTGTCTCATCACTTCTCTTGCTTCTTTGTGCACCTCTGTTGCTTCTTTCAGTACTTATCTTGCCTCTTTCTGCATCTCTCTTGCTTCTTTCTGCACCCCTCTTGCCTCTTTCTGCACCCATCTTGCCTCTTTATGTACCCCTCATCCCTCTTTGCGCACCTCTGTTGCCTCTTTCAGCACCCCTGTTCCCTCTTCCTGCACCTCTCTTGCCTGCACCTCTCTTGCCTCTTTCTGCACATCTCTTGCCTTTTTCTGCACCTCTCTTGCCTCTTTCTGCACATCTCTTGACTCTTTCTGCACCTCTCTTGCCTCTTTCTGCACCCCTGTTGCTTCTTTCGGCACTTCTCCTGCCTCTTTCTGCATTTCTGTTGCTTCTTTCTGCACTTCTCTTGCCTCTTTCTACATTTCTGTTGCTTCTTTCTGCACTTCTCTTGCTTCTTTCTGCACCTCTCTTGCTTCTTTATGCACCCGCCTTCCCTCTTTCTGCACCTCTCTTGCCTCTCTCTGCACCTCTCTTACGTCTTTCTGCAGTTCTCTTGCCTCTTTCTGCACATATGTTGCTACTTTCTGCAGTTCTCTTGCCTCTTTCTGTACCCCTCTTGCCTCTTTCTGCACCTCTGTTGGTTCTTTCTGCAATACTCTTGCTTCTTTCTGTACCCCTCTTGCCTGTTACTGTACCCCTCTTCTCTCATTCTGCACTTCTCTTGCTTCGGTTATGCACCTTTCTGACTTCTTTCTGTACACTTCTTGCCTCTTTCTGTACCTCTCTTCCCTCTTTCTGCACCTCTCTTACCTCTTTCTACAGTTGTCTTGCATCTCTCTGCACATCCGTTGCTTCTTTCTGCACTTCACTTGCTTTTTTATGCACCTCTCTTGCTTCTTTCTGCAACCCTCTTGCCTCTTTCTGCACCTCTTTTGCTTCTTTGTGCAAGTCTCTTGCTTCTTTCTGCACTTCTCTTGCTTCTTTGTGCACCCCTCTTGCCTCTTTCTGCACCCCTCTTCCTTCTTTCTGTACCTCTCTTGCCTCTTTCTTTTCCTCTCTTGCCTCTTTCTGCACTTCTCTTGCCTCTTTCTACACGCGGCCTACACTGCTCCTTGGTGGCCGCGAGTCCTGAGTGAAAGCATGCGGTGCTCGTGCCACAGAGCGTGCAGAAGAGCACATCGTCCCCTCATCGTGGGCCTGCCTGTGGCTGAACGGTGGCAGTGTTGCCCCCAGCGGTACCTCACCCCTGAAACCTGTTCCCCTGCGCCCACAAGGAGGTGAGTCAAGACATGTGACACAGGATCAGCGGGCGGTGTTCAGGGCGAAGTGGTGGTGACACTGGCCAAGAGCACAGAAGGGACTGCCAGCAGCACACCTGAGGGTGGTATTCACACGCAGGCAGAAGTGCAGAGGAACACACACCTTCTGGGCCACGACACGTCCTGTTGTTGCTAGGAGGAGTTCTCATAGAGCAGAATGGCCACTATACCCCCATTGAACCATTCCTGTTAGACGGCCCACCATCTGCCCAGGTGCCCAAATAGAAGGAATGGGTGGAGCGGCTACTATTATTCTTTGAGGCCACATGAGTGCACAACGACCAAAAGAGAGCCAAGCTCCTGCATCTAGGGGGGAAAGAAATTTATAGGATTGCTGAGTCGATAAATGAACCCGCCCCAAAAACACATCTCACACTAATTGGAGCCCTTTCAGCAAAATTTGAACCTATGGCAAATCAAGATTACGAATGCTTCATCTTCCCCCTGGCGCGCCAACAGGCGGATGAGTCCATTGACATGTTCCATGCTCACCTCAAGGACTTAGCAAGCACATGTGGGTTCAATAATGAGGTGGAAGAGAGAAGGGGTCAAATCATACAGGCTGTGCCTCCACGAAATTCAGAGAGAATACTGGAGGAATCTGGGAAGCCCTTGGTCGACATTCTAACCCTAGGGTGGACTAAAGAACTGTCGAGGGCGAGGGCAGCCCACATGGAAGCGGCCCAACAAACAACAGGAATGTAGAATCAGTCAATGCGGTAGCAACCTGTCCATCCACCATATCAAGCCAGAAGGAACATGGGAAGGCCCCGAGCTGCTTGTTCTGCGAGCGAAGCCCCCACAACGCAACAGAATGTCCAGCACGTGGGAAAAGGTATGCAGGGTGTGGGAAAATTAACCACTTTGAACGAGTGTGCCGCTCGCGGAAGAATCGAAGACCCAGGTCTGCAGCCAACCTCATCCCTGAAGTGCGGAGTGGGAATAGTGATATGGATGATGATGACGGAGAAGAACAAACTGTCCACACAGCATACATGATAGGCACAGCCACCCAAACGTCACGCTGCCTTCCGCAATGTCAAGTGCGAGTTGGAGAGCAGGATGTCACAGCTGTTGTAGACACGGGAGCCACCATTAATATTATGTCCACAGAACTCTACAAGGCGATGAAGCCAACTCCACAGCTGAGTGCCACGGCCATTAAAGTCTTTGCATACGGACAAGACCAACCCCTGCTGATGCGAGGAAAACTTAAGGCAACAATCTCGTACTGCTCCAACTCCATAAAATCACAAATATACGTGGCGGAAGATGGACAGGGCATGCTGCTAGAATGCCGAGCTGCAGAGGATCTGGGAGTTGTGACGTTCGCTTTTGGGATTCACCAGGAGACGATTCGACACATCTTAGCCGAGTTTCTGGCCGTCTTTGACGGGATTGGGAGGCTAAGAGGACAACAAGTACATCTGCATATAGATCCTACTGTTCAGCCAGTGGCATTGTGCCACAGACACATAGCCTTCCACCTAAGACCGTTGGTTGAAAAAGAACTAGCCAAACTGGAATCCGCCGGAATAATCGAGAAGGTGACGGGGCCCACCCCGTGGGTGTCCCCCATTGTTGTCACCCGAAAGCCAAAACAACCGGGGGAGGTGCGGAAATGTGTCGACATGAGACTGCCCAATGTCGCAATAAAATGGAAAAGACACCTCACCCCCACGATCGATGATCTCATCGGGGAACTGAGTGGAGCGTGCTGGTTCTCAAAGCTCGACCTCCAATCTGGATATCATCAGCTGGTGCTGGACGAAGAGTCACGTTACATCACAACGTTTTCCACCCACGTAGGCCTGAGGAGGTACACCCGCCTGACCTTTGGGGTGTCAAGCGCAGCCGAGGTTTTCCAGAACGTGATTCAGGAACTGCTGATGGATCTTCCTGGTGTGGTGAACGTCAGTGATTACATTCTCATTTACGCAAAAACCATCGCGGAACACAACACCCGGCTGACCCAAGTGCTTCAGAGGATCCAAGAGTCCGGTCTCACCCTTCATCGATACAAATGCGAATTCCTCAAACAGCAGCTCCAATTCTTTGGCTATGTATTCTCGGCCTAGGCGTAACCCCGGACCCAGACAAGGTGCGCGACATCAAGATGGCCCCTGCTCCCACCAATGTCACCAAGGTAAGAAGCTTCCTTGGTATGGTCAACTACTGCGGCCGATTTATCCGAGTTCTCACCACCCTCACCCAGCCACTCAGGGAGCTTACCAAAGGCTCCGTCACCTGGACCTGGGGTCATGAACATGATACTGCATTTCAAGCTATCAAGGGTGCTCTGTCGTCCAACACCACTCTGGCCTTCTTCGACCCACGAAAACTGACCATGGTTGCTGTCGATCCTGGTCCAAAGGGACTTGGAGCTGTCCTGCTGCAGCAGAATCGCGTTGAGGAAGACTGGGCCCCTGTAGCTTTTGCCAGTTGGTCTTTGTCAGACACAGAGCAGCGATATTCCCAAATAGAAAAGGAAGTCATAGTCATCCACTGGGGATGTCGCCACTTCCACTTATATGTGTATGGACACCCGTTCATCGTGGCCACCGACCACAAGCACCTTCTCCCCCTGTTCGCAGGCACCGCTTCTAAACCACCCCCACAGATAGAAAAGTGGATGTTGCAACTGCAGGAATACAATTGCTTTGTAGAGTACCATCCGGGAGCTCAGAACCCGGCTGACTACCTATCACGTCACCCCTGGGCGGCTACCCCTGAAGAGGAGGATGATGCTGAGGACACGGAAGAATACATTTGGTGCATAACTGCCAGGTCATGCCCCATTCCGTTATCCATGGAGGTGTTGGGGGAAGAAACCCGACGAGATGAATGTCTCCAGCGAGCCATACTAATCATGAAGCATGGTCGGCGGCAAAGTGCGAGGAATGAGTGGAAAGTACTCACCACCGAGGCCAAACGAATTATGGAGAGTCTATACCACGTCAGGCAGGAGCTAAATGAAGATTCCACGGGATGCCTACTTCAAGGCCATCGCCTAGTGATTCCTTCGGCCCTGACCACACGAGTAATCCAACTGGCGCATGCCGGGCACCAAGGGATGGTGAAAACAAAAACCCTCCTGACGACCAAAGTGTGGTTTCCAGTGATGGACAAAAAAGTAGAAGAGGCGGTGAGATCCTGTCAATGGTGCCAGGCTACCGGAGAAAGCAGTCCACCCGCTCCGGTAATCACTGAACCTCGACCAGACCGCTCCTGGGCTCATGTCAGTTTGGATTTTGGGAACCTCCCGGACGGGAGGCACACCTTCGTACTGATCGACGACCACTCAAAATATCCCGAAGAGGAAGTACTCCAGTCGTTGAGTGTGAGTGAAGTCATTCCTAAACTGGAGAAAGTAATGGCCACTCATGGGCTCATTCAGGAACTAAGAACCGACAATGGCCCTCCGTTTCAGGGACAGGAGATAGCCAACTATCTGTCGTCCCTTGGCATCACCCACAAGAAGATAACACCAAGGTGGCCCAAGCAAACGGCGAGGCTGAGAGGTTTATGCGCACCTTAAACAAAGTTATCAGCATTGCTCATGATCGCCCTCACTTTTTGGAATTAGCCATTTTTTCATTCCTCCGGGTATTCCGACAAACGCCACATTCCACGACTGGAGTGGCTCCGGGGCACCTTTCCATGGGGCGTGTGGTTGCCGACTCTATCCCGCATCATCCTCTGTGGCGTCCGGAGTCCCTGAATGAGCATCAAGTTCAAGTGCGGCGCCAATGTCAAAATGACCATGCCAGTCGGTGGCGGAGCGTTCGGCAGTCTGACTTGAAAATGGGTGACCTGGTACTCCTGCAGAATCATGCCACCAATAGCAAATTCTGTTTGCCCTACGAGAAGGAGCCGTGGGTCATCACTCATTTGAATGGCACCAGAGTCACGGCTCAGAGGGGTGCTGAGACTGTCACAAGGAATGTGTCATTCTTCAAGAGCTGGCACTCTTCCCAGGATGTGCCTCGGGATGTGAGGGAGCCTGAACCTGGGAGAGAGGTCCCTCCTGATCATGACGAGTGGGGAGTTTCCGAAGCAGACTGTCCTGTGACTGAGAGGCTGGATCCTGAGGTGCTGGTGACTAGAAACAACGAAGTTGCATCTCCTGGTTAGGAGATGTCCCCCTGTGCACTGCTGCAAATCCCAACATGGGTGAAAGTTTAACACAGAAGTACTTAAACCGAGTTAAATAAGTTGAAGGTTGATGTTTATTCACATCTATCGATAATGATATGTTTTTTCAAAAAGTCTGTATTTGGTAGACTATTCCATTAGAACATGTACGTATTGTTACATCTATCCCGATGCATTTCGGGCAACAATGTGCCCTTCGTCAGGGGAAAACATCTGAAAATAAGAACAGAAAAAACAGCGCTTACAAGAAGAGATCACCCAGGATGGATGAATAATACTGTCGGGAGCTTTGCCAAAACGAACGTAGTATCTCACATGCGTGACACACCAAAAGAGTGAAATTATGATTAAAAACGACATGCTGTAGTGAGGTGCCCTCGTGATATCGTAAAAGATAGTAAACTGTGACAAGTTTTAAAGTGAATGTCCACAGGTAGTGATCAGCGGATTTTAGAACCCAAGAGCAACGAAAAACATAGAACACGCTGTTCAGTGAAACGCGTGAAAGTAACAACATGCAACAGTTTGTGATCAGCGGATTTCGGAACCCTAGAGCAACCAAAAACATGGAACACGCTGTTAAGTGAAACGCGTAAAAGTAACAACATGCATTGATAAGAAAATCAAGTGGATCCCGGCGTGCACAGCACAAATGGAGTAAATACGAGCCAGTGGTTTATAAGCTCTCGCTGTCCCCCTAAATGGACAACGAACGAAAGTAGGTGAAAGTGACTAGCGGCATGGCCGGCATACATAAGAAGCAAATGTGACAAATACTTACAGTGAAGCTTGGGTTAATCACAACTTATTACGAAGAAAGTATGCGGCGTGTGTTCTAAGCCAAACAGTGTGTGAATCAAGTTCACCACGTATAAACGTGAATAGAAGTCATGTGACCCTGACGTGCGTGGTGTGCGTTGGTAAATAATTGTGCTAAAACGGGTGCCATCTTGAAATGGATTCTAATCAAAATAATAAAGTGCTGCACTACTGTGCGATGAGTGAACAGGGTGAGGACGGTGTAAAGGACGATAAAGAACATGCAAAAAATAAAAGTGAAAAATGTCCAAAAGATAAGAACAACCATATGAATAAAATAGTAAAAAACATATACAGCATGAGGCACAAAAATGAATAGCATAGCGAGCTACAGTTTATAAGTAACACAGAAATTCCATCCGATCATTTAATCCATTCGGGTGCATCGTGTTCAGAAAGCGGATCCAATGATTCTCTCTGCAGTAATCTGTTGTTGTTATCAACGCCTTCTTTTTATCGACCACTTCTAGAACCAAGAATTTTAATTGGCTAATGTTGTGAAGTTTGTCCAGATAGTGTGCAGCCACTACAGATTTCAAATTTTTAGTACGTATGTTGCTCGAGAGTTCGAGAATACGTGTTCTGATTCTTCTCTCGGTTTTCCCAACATAACCCAGGCCACATGGGCATTTCAGCAAGTAAGCAACATTGGATGTGTTATAAGTGGCATTGACCTTTAACTTGAATTTGGTGCCTTTCATAGGATGGGTTATGGTCGGACCCTGTATCATATTGTGACAATTGCTGCAATTGTCACAGGGTAGCGAACCTCTGTACATGATCACTGGTGTGTTGTCAGGTGGTCTAGTCAACATTTCCTTTAGATTGCGTCCTCTTGTGTAGGCAAAGATGGTTTTGTCCATGAATAATCCCTTAAAGTCTGGTTCCAGAGTTAACATTGGCCAATGTTTCATTATGATATTTCTGAATCGTTGACTCATTGTGGAATATTTAGAAACCATGACTGCTCGATTCTGAACTAGTTTGTGTTTGACCTTCAGGAGGTCCATTCTATCCCTGTTAGCACATCTTGATCTGGCTTGTTCCAGGATTTCAGTAGGATACCCACGTGCTTTAAACCTGGTGAGCATGGCATCAGTTTGTAACAAACATTGATCAGTGTCCGATACGATGCGTTTGACTCGCAACAGCTGAGAGTAAGGTAAATTATTTTTCAGACTTGGTCTATGAAAGCTGTTGAAGTGCAGGATGCTGTTTCGGTCTGTGGCTTTGCGGTAGATGTTAGTGACCAGTTTATCCTGTACTCTTTGGATTTGTACATCCAGAAATGTAATGGTATCTTGTTGAATTTCAAAGGTAAATTGAATACGGTCATCAATCTGATTGAGTTGTTTGAGAGCCAGTTGTAATGCGGTGTGTGAGCCTGTCCAAATTATAAAGATATCATCAATGTATCGTATGAACATCTTTGTATGTTCCTGCCACACACTGGTATTCAGGATATGTTGCTCCTCGAAATGGTCCATTAACAGCGTGTTCCATGTTTTTCATTGCTCTAGGGTTCCGAAATCCGCTGATCACAACCTGTTGCATGTTGTTACTTTCACACGTTTCACTGAACAGCGTGTTCTATGTTTTTCGTTGCTCTTGGGTTCTAAAATCCGCTGATCACCACCTGTGGACATTCACTTTAAAACTTGTCACAGTTTACTATCTTTTACGATTGCACGAGGGCACCTCACTACAGCATGTCATTTTTAATCATAATTTTTCACTCTTTTGGTGTGTCACGCATGTGGGATACTACGTTTGTTTTGGCAAAGCTCCCGACAGTATTATTCATCTATCCTGGGTGATCTCTTCTTGTAAGCGCTGTTTTTTCTGTTCTTATTTTCAGATGTTTCCCCCTGACGAAGGGCACATTGTTGCCCGAAATGCATCAGGATAGATGTAACAATATGTACATGTTCTAATGGAATAGTCTACCAAATACAGACTTTTTGAAAAAACATATCATTATCGATAGATGTGAATAAACATCAACCTTCAACTTATTTAACTCGGTTTAAGTACTTCTGTTTTAAACTTTCACCCATGTTGGGATTTGCAGCAGTGCACAGGGGGACATCTCCTAACCAGGAGATGCAACTTCGTTGTTTCATACTTTGAGGATTAGAGAGTGAATCCCCAGTAGCACGCTACACTGGTACAACCTTGGAACACCTAGGTAGTGCATGTCTTATCCTTTTTGTCGTTTCAATTATCTATCCTTCAGACACGGCACACCGCACCTTATAATTTCATTTAACATTATGGTGTATGAAGACATTTCTAACCTGACGGATTTAAGAGCTGACACATTCGCATTCGCTGACACGGATGCAACCAAAATCTACGCGCTAATCCAAGAAGACATCACCCCGTTGTCTAACACTAAAAACAAGGAAAGTAAAATCAGATAGCTACTTTATCTCACCAAGAAGGAATCCAATCAAAGGCTACATGCCAGTACTTTAATAAAGTACCATCGTGCTCAGAGGATCCCCAGAGGATTAAGGATACCCCTCAAACTACTATTATGCAAAAACAACCCGCGCTTCATTGAAAAATCGTACGCCATTCTTAACAAGTGTTCTCTAGACTTAATATTGTTGATCATCGAAGAACTTTCCAGAGCTCTAGATGAGCTAACCAAAGAAATTGCCCAGACTAAAACGGAATTGACCAACATGATGGAAGTTGAAGACTTTACGAAAATGCTTGATGACATCAATACACAATTGAACAAATATACACAAGAGATACAAGAACGGAAGATTCGCAAATATAAACGCGACACTATCGACTACAAACTTGGTGAGGTGTATTCTTGGGCAGAAGTCTATGCTCGCCGCAGACAAAACAGACCTTACAATCCCAACACCGAAACTGAAACCTCTTCATCTGATAGCGACACACGCTCTCGTGTACCACGGTCCACCGAAAGTTTCAACTGCTTTAACTGACACCACAGACTCAACATCTGCAGTTCATTTTTTGGACGAAGGCACAGTAGATCAGGACGACCCAGGAGGAGCCAAAGAAAAAGAAAAAGAACCACCAGGTGTGAAGAATCCACCGAACATCGGCAGGAAGGGCAGAGGGAAGAAATAGCGGATTTTAATAATCTTGTGATCAACATTTCTTCTCATCAATTGACTACCAGTGAGATTCGCACGTTACAGAAAGGTCAATCGTTTGTCCCTACAACATTCACCAATACTTTAGAACTAGAGATCAGCTTCTTCAAATTTATGAGAAACTTACGCCTCAGAAATTATTTCGAGAACGTGGTACAACTGAAAGAATCTGATGATGACAACTTGCTCAAAGGGATGCGACCACGGAGCACGTTTTTGGCCCCCGTGAGTCACAAAAGTCTCGACACCTTCGAAAGTTTAGTCAAACATGAGTTACACTCTTTAAAATTTCAACATAAATCCAAACATACCAATCTTACCATCAAGGACAGGAGCATCCTGAAGAACTTAGCTAACAACAAATCCATTATTTGCCAAAACGCTGATAAGGGCGGCGCCCTTGTTGTCATGGACAGAAACTTTTACGAACAACAGGTCAATGCTCACATCATGGATACCAACACCTACTCCTTATTGGATCCCAATCCTACCAACCAGTTTTTGTCCATCTTGAAAACCATAGTTCAACGAGCCGTCGACAACGGCGTGATTACCGAAAAAGTTAAGAGGTTTTTGATCCAAGATCACCCTAGATCTCCATCTCTGTACATGCTACCTAAGGTGCATAAGGACTTGCACTAACCACCATTCAGACCAATAGTTTCCACAAAAGGCAGTATTCATGAACCAGTTGGCAAGTTCATAGATAAGCATCTACAACCATTTGTGACTAAAATTCAGACATATCTTCGAGACACCACAGACCTTATTAACAAGATTTACCAACTAACCATCTTACCACAGGAAGAACTTTGGCTTTGTACAGCGGATGTGAAAGCGTTATACACCTCAATTCCGCACGATCTTTGCATTGAAGCCATTGAACATGTTCTGTTACATTCCACCTTGGATACAGATCTTCAAGTGTTTATCATGGAACTGCTTCAGTTCACTCTATACCAGAGTTACTTCAAATGGGACGACAAGTGGTTCCTACAACTGTCCGGAACTTCGATGGGCAATTGCGCAGCCCCATCGTATGCTAACATTTTCATGCACCATTTCGAGGAGCAACATATCCTGAATACCAGTGTTTGGCAGGAACATACAAAGATGTTCATACGATACATTGATGATATCTTTATAATTTGGACAGGCTCACACACCGCATTACAACTGGCTCTCAAACAACTCAATCAGATTGATGACCGTATTCAATTTACCTTTGAAATTCAACAAGATACCATTACATTTCTGGATGTACAAATCCAAAGAGTACAGGATAAACTGGTCACTAACATCTACCGCAAAGCCACAGACCGAAACAGCATCCTGCACTTCAACAGCTTTCATAGACCAAGTCTGAAAATAATTTACCTTACTCTCAGCTGTTGCGAGTCAAACGCATCGTATCGGACACTGATCAATGTTTGTTACAAACTGATGCCATGCTCACCAGGTTTAAAGCACGTGGGTATCCTACTGAAATCCTGGAACAAGCCAGATCAAGATGTGCTAACAGGGATAGAATGGACCTCCTGAAGGTCAAACACAAACTAGTTCAGAATCGAGCAGTCATGGTTTCTAAATATTCCACAATGAGTCAACGATTCAGAAATATCATAATGAAACATTGGCCAATGTTAACTCTGGAACCAGACTTTAAGGGATTATTCATGGACAAACCCATCTTTGCCTACACAAGAGGACGCAATCTAAAGGAAATGTTGACTAGACCGCCTGACAACACACCAGTGATCATGTACAGAGGTTCGCTACCCTGTGACAATTGCAGCAATTGTCACAATATGATACAGGGTCCGACCATAACCCATCCTATGAAAGGCACCAAAATCAAGTTAAAGGTCAATGCCACTTATAACACATCCAATGTTGCTTACTTGCTGAAATGCCCATGTGGCCTGGGTTATGTTGGGAAAACCGAGAGAAGAATCAGAACACGTATTCTCGAACTCTCGAGCAACATACGTACTAAAAATTTGAAATCTGTAGTGGCTGCACACTATCTGGACAAACTTCACAACATTAACCAATTAAAATTCTTGGTTCTAGAAGTGGTCGATAAAAAAGAAGGCGTTGATAACAACAACAGATTACTGCAGAGAGAGAATCATTGGATCCGCTTTCTGAACACGATGCACCCGAATGGATTAAATGATCGGATGGAATTTCTGTGTTACTTATAAACTGTAGCTCGCTATGCTATTCATTTTTGTGCCTCATGCTGTATATGTTTTTTACTATTTTATTCATATGGTTGTTCTTATCTTTGGACATTTTTCACTTTTATTTTTTGCATGTTCTTTATCGTCCTTTACACCGTCCTCACCCTGTTCACTCATCGCACAGTAGTGCAGCACTTTATTATTTTGATTAGAATCCATTTCAAGATGGCACCCGTTTTAGCACGATTATCTACCAATGCACACCACGCACGTCAGGGTCACATGACTTTTATTCACGTTTATACTTGGTGAACTTGATTCACACACTGTTCGGCTTAGAACACACGCTGCATACTTTCTTCGTAATAAGTTGTGATTAACCCAAGCTTCACTGTAAGTATTTGTCACATTTGCTTCTTATGTATGTTGGCCACGCCGCTAGTCACTTTCACCTACTTTCGTTCGTTGTCCATTTAGGGGGACAGCGAGAGCTTATAAACCACTGCCTCGTATTTACTCCATTTGTGCTGTGCATGCCGGGATCCACTTGATTTTCTTATCAATGCATGTTGTTACTTTTACGCGTTTCACTTAACAGCGTGTTCCATGTTTTTCGTTGCTCTAAGGTTCCGAAATCCGCTGATCACAACCTGTTGCATGTTGTAACTTTCACGCGTTTTACTGAACAGCGTGTTCTATGTTTTTCATTGCTCTTGGGTTCTAAAATCCGCTGATCACTACCTGTGGACATTCACTTTAAAACTTGTCACAGTTTACTATCTTTTACGATATCACGAGGGCACCTCACTACAGCATGTCGTTTTTAATCATAATTTTTCACTCTTTTGGTGTGTCACGCATGTGGGATACTACGTTCGTTTTGGCAAAGCTCCCGACAGTATTATTCATCCATCCTGGGTGATCTCTTCTTGTAAGCGCTGTTTTTTTTGTTCTTATTTTCAGATGTTTTCCCCTGACGAAGGGCACATTGTTGCCCGAAATGCATCGGGATAGATGTAACAATACGTACATGTTCTAATGGAATAGTCTACCAAATACAGACTTTTTGAAAAAACATATCATTATCGATAGATGTGAATAAACATCAACCTTCAACTTATTTAACTCGGTTTAAGTACTTCTGTTTTAAACTTTCACCCATGTTGGGATTTGCAGCAGTGCACAGGGGGACATCTCCTAACCAGGAGATGCAACTTCGTTGTTTCATACATCACGCACTTTGAGGATTAGAGAGTGAATCCCCAGTAGCACGCTACACTTGTACAACCTTGGAACACCTAGGTAGTGCGTGTCTTATCCTTTTTGTCGTGCCGGTGACTAGCCCAAGTCCCCCAGAGAACTACATGTCGGCACCTCCTGTCAGTGTATCTGGAGGCCATGGGAGCTCCCAGTATTGCCTAAGAAGAAATCCTGAGCCCTCCTGTAGACTGAAGGACCATTTCATGTAAGACTGTTCCTTTCGTTCTGTGTTTCAACTGTATGAACCATTAGCAGTGTTGTTGTATTTTAGATTCTGTTTGGGAAAGAATGTAATGCCGGCCCTATGATGCAATAGGCGCGACCGGGGATAGTTTCATTGTCAGAACAGGTCCGGGGGGAGTTCATGTGAAAACCCTGAGACCTGGCAAACTAATGGTGTGGTCGCGTGACTGTGTTAATAAAGTGAGACCGCGCGGATGTGACGCCAGAGGCGCGCATACACAGGAGCTCGGGCGGACTCAACTCCTGGCTCCGTGTATTTTATTCAGCCCGCGTGCAATCATCGCCGTGCGCTGCAGTGCGACCACGAGGCCCCGAAGTGTCTGATGTGGATGGTGCGTCAGGAACACTACAGTTACCACAAGGGCAATAGTCCCTAATCAAAGCAAAATGTAAAAATAATCAGAGGTAAGATATGAAGATAATGGGCTCCCTCTATAGAGTGTTGGAAAAATCTAGGGGATAAAAATCAGTTGTGCAACATAACTTAAGACATAAAGTAAAAAGCTAGATGAAAAGGTGGTGATGATCACAACGCTAAAAGTAATAGGCTTCAAGGAAAGCGAGGGATTCCATATCCTAGTTAAGGGGACTACACCCAATAGGTTTCTGAAGGACATCTTTCTCAGAATGTTGTTTGGTATTCCAATGTTCAACAAGAGGGGCCCCCACTCGGTTAGTTCTTAATAGCCGATTTATGTTCACTAAATCGGACTCTGAACTCATGGCTCGTTTCTCCAATGTAGCCCAGGTGGCACAGACATTGGATAAGATACACAACTTTGGCTATCCTACAGTTGGTCATTTCCATAAGTTTGAATTTTCTTTTGCCCCTTACAAGTATATTCGTAAGAAGGGCATGGTTGCAGGCATGGCAGTTACCACATTTGTGGTTTCCTGTAATGGGTGTCTGTCCTGTGATAGACTTCTGAATATAGTTCATCTCTTCCTTACATGCCGCTTTCACCAAGGTGTTTCTCAGGTTTCTGTTGCATCTGAATACAAAGACTGGTCTTGGAAGTTTTGTCGACTGTTCTCCAGCATTCAGGATGTGCCATTGTGATCAAATGATTTGCCTAATTAGGTTGTTAAAATTGGAGTGTCAAGTGACACAAACCAGCTTTTGATCATTGTTTCTAGATTTTTCTTGAAAGAGACTGTCTCTGTTATAGCACTTCGTTCTTTTGTGCGAGTCTTTGATCAATTGATTGGGATATCCTCTGGCGAGGAACTTGTATTTAAGTTGTTCAGCATGAAAATCATAATCCTTAATTCTAGAACAGTTTCTGCGAAGTCGCAAGAACTGGCTAAACGGAATACCCTTCATTTGACATCTGGGGGGATAGCTGCTAAAATGGAGTAGTGTGTTTCTCGCCGTCAGTTTGGTATACAGTGACACTTGAATCAAATTGTTTTCATTTAAGATCCAGATATCAAGGAATTTAATTCTGGTTTTGCTCATTTTAGGTGTGAACTTCATGTGTGGGTCACTAAGATTGACCCAAAGGAGAAATTCTTCCAGTTGTTCTTCCTCTCCTTTCCATATAAAGAAAATGTCATCAAAGTATCTCTGCCATTGATGACATTGATGAATATGCCCTTGTATAAGTTGGCTACATTGGGGGTACAAGCCACCCCATGCTAACTCCTTTAATTTGTTTATAACAGGTGTTGTTGAACTCAAAGTAGTTCTCTTTAAGAACAATTGCCAAACATTGTAATACAAAAGTATGATGGTCATGAATCTCACATCTCTCCAGCGTCACTTTAACTACTTCGAGGGTTTCTCTTTGTGGGATGTTAGTGTAAAGGGCCTGAATGTCCATGTCTCTAGAGTATCAGTACTGGGGTTGGATGGTGTTCCTTCTATTTTGGCTATCATATGTCCTGTATCTTCAACATGCCCTGGGAGGGCAGCAACAAAAGGTTTCACAAATTGGTCAACATATTTGGACAGGAGTTCAGTGACCGATCCAATAGTAGACACAATCGGTCTAAGGGGGACTCACAGGATCTTTGTGAATTTTGGGGACTCCATATATCAGAGGTGTTCAAGTATATGTTCTATTCAGAAATTCAAATTCCTGTCTGCATATCGTGCCTCTATTCATAGCAGCTTCTGTAATGTGGAGAATCTCCTTGTTAATTTGTTGTTCTGGGTAGTTTCTCACACCAGAATAGTGTTCAGGGACATCTAACATAGCTTGCATCTGGTTTTTGTAGTTTTGGGTATCCAGTAATACAATTCCCCCAACCTTACCACATTGTTTGATGGTAATTTGATGTTTTTTTCCTAGTTTGTTAAGAGCACTATATTCACGATAGTTCAAGTTGTAGGGGGGTTTAGGCACAATTCTCGACATCGTTTGTATTTTAGTGAAGACTGTTTTTTCAAAGATACTTACCTCCGGACCTAACTCATCAAGGGTAGGGGTGAAAGTTGATGGAGGTTTAAGTCCTGATCTATTATTAGAGGTAGGGGAATTTGATTCAGAAAAAACTTTCTGAGTCTCACTTTACAGAAGAAAGAATGAATATCACGACAAAGCTCAAATTTGTCAATATTGGAGCTGGGGACAAGTGATAAACCCTTAGAGAGAAGTCCCAGAGAATGTTTGTCAAGTTCCACAGATGAAAGATTGAATACCGGGATGGGATCAGTATGCAGAGAAAGCTTCAATCCCTCCAATATTGAATGCGTCTAGTTTGAAGGAAGTGCGGTGGATTGTCCGTGTGTTGATACCGCCATCTTGTTTGATTCCTGAATCTCACTCTCATTGTTCCCCATCGATTTCCTAAAAGATTGTTATTTCTATTCGACCCTTCAGAAGAGCCCCTTCTATTCCCATAGGCATCAAAGGGATTAGAGCCACCCTCTCCCTCAGAATCTGAGGTGTCTGAGAAGGTTAGTATTTTTTATTTGACCAGTGTTGGTAGTCAAAATGACTGATGTTATCTTTAGAGGTATTATAGTATTGTTCTCCCAGATATGAGTATACCCTTTCTTCTGAAAAGTATCTGATGTCTTTCTTGAGCTTGTCAGTCTTCTTTTTAATGAGATATTCTTTGAACGAGTCTCGTTCTAGTTTGACTTCTTCAATTCTTTTTTTGCTTCTTCTAGAGGGTTATTCTTTTAAAGGTTTTCTTCAATTTCTGCGATTTCTTTGAGTAAAGTGTCTACCACTTCCCTTGTGTTTTCTATGATTAAAATCATAAGGTCTCTCGAGCAGCGGTTAGCAATAAGTGACCATTTCTCCAGAAATGTCCTGATCTCCACAAAGAGTCCAGGGATGTTTCTGATTCTTAGGCCATTAGGAACAACTACTTCTACCTAACCCCTCAATCACATGTGAGATGAATGCTGGTTCATAGTTAGGACTCAGAAGCATGGGCACTCCGAGGTGCACATTTCTTTCTTTCAAGAGACATTTGGTCACCCTTTGTATCACAGTTCTTTGCTGGGTATGTCTCAGTACATTCATTAAATGGGTATACCATAACCAACACGTACTTGTCAGTAGGCGGCATTTCCATGAAGGTGAGATGAAAGTGTTTAACAAGGGTCCATGTGGAGGAAGAAAATGGCCTTTTCTCAACATCATGTCAATACTACAGCGTGCATCAGCAGTACATACTCAATATCATTTTGAATTGTTGTTGGGATACATATGTATACATTTTATGAATTGAGGGTGTATCTTGAAAATATAGTGAGATCATTGTTGTCTGTCCTATGTTTAAATACTAGATGAGCTAGGACACCTAGTTTCTTTTAGTACCCTGTTATTCAATAGTATTTCCTACTGCTGTAACATTAGTCATCAAACCCATCCTGCTAACCATGTGTGTATTAAATAAGGAAAACATATAAAACCAGTCCAAGTCCCAGTAAGACCAAATGTGGTATATCCCAGAACACCACCATATCATTTGCCCCCTCGAATGTTTGCAGGAATGCAACCAGTAATAGACGTCATGCTACAGAAAGGGATCTTGAGAGAACTAATTGGAAGTCCATGTAACTATCCAATTATGGTCTTACAGAAGCCCCACAATAAATACAGGATAGTCCATGATTTATGAAAGGTAAATGAAATAGTAATGCCTTGTTGTCCTGTGGTAACAAATCCAGGTACCATACTGTTTCAGGTCCCATAAACTGCAGAATGGTTTACAGTCATCTACTTGTGCCTGGCTTTCTTCTCAGTGCCATTGCATGAGGAAAGTCAATTTCTTTTTCCTGTATTTCCCAGCAGAAGGTATTAACATGGTGTCACGTCCCACAAGGGCTTTCAGAAAGTCCATCCATTTCTAATCAGATCTTGAAAATGAATCTAGAAACCCTGAAAATGACAGGCAAGTCAACCCTTGAACAATACATAGATGACCTGCTTGTGGCATCAGAAACATGAGATGCATGTAAGCATGACACCATTGCACTTTTGAACCACGTGACTGAGAACGGACTCAAAGGGTTATATTTACAAGAGGATAGCACCAGCAGAACGTCACTTTTAGCGATGTTCTTGTGGTGCTTTGCTCTTCTCCATATTTACAAAGTGGGGTTAAGCCACTTTTTGTGGCTCACTGCCACCTTGTAAATACCTAAACCCTCTTTCCACACATCACTTTGCTTGAGAAGGGCACTCAATTGGTGTTACTGTGGGTGTTTCACCGCAACACTCATTGCTTTTTGGTGCTGCCACAGATTTAGAAGGATATGAAAACCTGAGGTAGTGCCAAAAAATGAACACAATGCAATAGCAGGTGTTAGAATGGCGAAAAAAGAAGAAATACTTTTATTTCTTCTCATTTTTGCCTTTTCTATGTGTGCTGCATTCTGCAGAACACATAGAAAGTGCACAATGGCATTAATGATTGTTTATGTGCCCCTTTCTGCACATAGCCATCATTAAATAATGACGATTTGCTACTTCTATGTGTGCTTCATTCTGCATTATTGATTGTTTATGTGCAGGAAGGGACACCTTCCTGCACATAAACAATCATTCCCTACAACTCAGGCACCCTTGTACTATGGTACAAGTGTTCCTGCATTGGCACTAGGCAGCTAATTTGCGTGGCATTGCGGGGGAAAACAGAGGGGCGCACTGTATTCTTGTAAATACGGTACATCCCTGCATTTTGAAAATGCTGGAGTGAAGAGCTGCCAAATTTGGCTCAGCTCTGCACTCCAACATTTCTTGTAAATATGCCCCAAAGTGTTTCCAGGAAAACTGCAGTATTGTCAAAAAGAGATTCAATATATGGGGCACACTATTGTGAAAGGAACTAGGAAAGTGTCAACAGAAAGAATGGAAGCAATCTTGCACATGAATCCACCACCAACCCAGAAGGAAGTCAGAATGTTTTTGGGAATGGTTGGTTACTGCGGACAGTGGATACCAAACTTTTCCTTGGTGAAAAAGCCTCTTCTGAGGCTGACACACAGAGATGTGTCCAATCTGATTCCATAGGACAACACATGTACAAAAGCATTCCTAGAGCTGAAAGAGAATTTTTTTTGTGCCCAAACACTAGGAATGCCAGGTTATACAAAAGAATTCACTGTGTTTTTGAAGCAAGAGAGATGGCTGCTCTCTCTCAGTTTTGGCACAAACACGTGGAGGATCTCGAAAGCCTATAGGTTATTTTTCCACCACACTTGACCCTGTAGCAGCAGATTTACCCAGCTGCCTTGAAGCAGTGGCCGCTGTAAGTTTGGAAAAGAGTGAGAACATGGTGATGGGATATCCTTTAACTGTTATGGTCCCACACTCTGTAGAGCTACTGTTAACAAGAACATCAACACAATATCTAACCCATTATAGGTTAACTCGATACAAGCAGAACATACTGTCTGCTGACAATATTGTATTGAAGCATTGTACTGTGCTAAATCCTTCAAAGTTGTTATCTGTAACTGATAATGATTATGATGAAGTTGAGCATGACTGTCTAGATGTCACAGAATTGTGCACCAAACCCAGCCTTGACATTAAGGACAAACCCCTGATTGAGCTTGATCATGTATTATTCGTCAATGGCTCATGTCGGAGAGGAAATGATGCTACACTCAGAGCAGCATACGTCATATGCACAATAAATTATGTTGTTGAAGCTTCATGCCTTCAGAAGGTTTTTTCTGCTCAAGTTGCTGAATTGATTGCTCTTACTAGAGCCTCCCGTTTAACTCCTCAAATGAGAATCACCATATTCACTGATAGCCAGTATGGATTTGGTGTTGTCCTTGATTTTGGACAGTTATGGTCACAAAGGAGGTTCCCATCTTCCTCAGGTACCCGAATCAAAAATATGTTAAGAACCTGTTGGAAGCTCTGGAACTACCAGGAGAGATTGCTGGTGGTTAAATGTTTAGCTTATCATGGAGGAAGTGGATATGTTGCCATGGGCAACCGATAATGACTCAGTAGCCAGATACTGAGCATTGTTAGCCTGTTCCTTTAATGAAAGTTTCACATGTGAGTCTGAAGAAGAAAGTTCTTTTACAATGTTGATGAAAGTCATTGACATATGGGATGAACTAAAATGGGTACACAAGACTAGTCAGAAGCAGAACAGAATGGTTGGGTAAAAGCAGGAGGCAATAAAAATGCAAATAGACAGGAGACCAGTTCTTCCAAATAGCTTGTTATTTCCAATGGCATGATACTACCATGGTTGCACACTTCAATGAAGAGGTGAATGGTGAGACTTTTCAGGCAGAGTTGGTACAACCCCAGATTCAGAATGTTGGCAGAAGAAATTGGCCAGTGGTGTAACATGTCAACAGTTGAACGTAGGGAATAGAATACACCTAGGAAGATCATTTAAAAGAATACAGATGGATTTTATCAAAATGCCTGTGCATAATGGGCTGAGCTATATCCTGGTGATTGTGTGTGTCTTCTCAGGAGGGGTGGAAGCTACCCAACTAGAAGAAATGACAGTCTTTCTGTAGCCAAGCTGTGATTACAGTGATTAATAAACAGGTTCGGCATGTCAATTTCTCTTGAGTCAGATAGGGAACACACTTCAACAATGAAGTGATAAAAATGATCTTACAGATTGAACAAAGATTACACTGCAGTTGTAGACCAGAAGCCTCTGGTATTGTTGAACAGATAAATGGTACTCTGAAGTCTAGATTGGCCAAAGTCTGTGTATCAGCCTCATTAAAATGGCCAGATGCTTTACCTTTGGTGTTGATGAGCATTCTAGGTACGCCTGACAGAAAGACGGGGTTATCACCCCCATGAGATACTGATGGGCCGAGCAATGAGATTACCTGCTGGTCCTGCGCTTGCCCTTTTAAATATCACATATGATATTATATTGGATTATTGCAAAGGACTGGCTGATGTGGTTTGTTCTGTCTCTCATCAGGTCTTAGCTGCCACACAAAATCCGCATCAAGAACAGTGCCACAATCTCAATCCTGGTGATTAGGTCGTGATCAAGAAGCACGTTTGGAAATCTTGTCTTGAACCCAGATGGAAAGGCCACTTCCAGGTGATCTTGACTACACACATGGCTTTTAAGTACCCTGAAGTCCCAAACTGGATTTAAGCTTCAAACACCAAAAGAGTGAGCAATCCAGAAGAAACTCCTTTGGTCTATGATCCTGAACGAAGAGCTTTGGTGGTTGTACTGCCAATTTAGAGACCATCCAGACCAGCGGCACCGGTGCCAGTCCAGTCACTGGGAGAGGAAGGAGGTGATGATCAGCTGACAGAAAGCCAAGTGCAAGTACCTGAAGTAACACAGAGTGGGATTAAGATCTCTAATGAAAAAGAAGCAGAGATCAAATTACCTAGTGTAAGTGCCATCGAAGTGGTACCAAGACAAGAAGGAGAAGATTCAAGTGAAGGAACCAGTACTGAAACACCGAGAGTAAATAGACAAGCAGAATGGCCACAAAGTTATGAAAATAAAAATCTAAGAAGAAGTTCTTCAATAGCTCAGATTCCAGAAATAATACCGAAAGAAGCTGAGTCTAGTGACGAAGGTAGCTTTGATCCAAATCAGCAAATCCTGAGATGATCAAAAACAACACGAGTGCCTTGTCACAGATATTCAGCACATAACTGTTCATAGTATGTGAACACTGCCTTAAATGCCACATTGGAAGATTTGTGCAATGTGAATACTGAACTATTTGTACCACCCTGAAAAGAAAATTTGAAACTAAATTGAATCGAAGAAAGAATATTTGAACTATGCCTATTAGATGTTTGTTGATTTAGTTCTTTATTTTACAGAAGACCAACCTAGGCCCGAGTTGAAAGTTACAGAAGAATAGGGACAACCCTTTAGAAGAACGCGGAATAGAGTTAAGGATTGTTTGGTTAGAAGTTTGGCCGCTGAAAGAAAGAAGATTAACCGCGCTAAAGAAGCTACATGCTAAAAACTCGCTACAAGCTTTTGAACTATGTTCTTTGGTCCTCACTCAGAGAATGTGTTGCATTAGAAATAAATGTAAATGTATCATGGCATCAATTTTTTTTTAATAACAGTAATAGTGACCACTATAGTACTAATAGGATTTGACTTAGTGCAGGAAACAAAGCCTAAAGCAAAGAACATTACCAACACACCTATCTACAATAATTGGGAGGACCCCTTTAGTTTCCCCTATGTGAGCTATAAGAAAGACAATTACTCTACTAACATTTATTCTAGGTCGGTGCAAAAATATACAAGCACCATGGATGCAAAGAATGTTATGTATGCACACACTTACCCTCTTCAGTTTCAGAAGAAATTATCACATGCCTTTATCCCATCCTATTTCTTGCAGCATCTTATTGTCATAGTCGGTTGGTGAGGACATCTTGAGTATTTCTATTCTAATCATGATCTAATACTTCCCAGCCTGAAACCTGCTTGTGCACAGAGAGGGGGAGAGAGCCGTGCCTGCCTTTTGCCGCACTGCTGGGGACTTCCATTCTCGTGATCCTACTGGTCGCTCTAATGTGCTTAAAAAGCACAACACAGCCCCGTGGCGCTGGACATGCCCGGGCAAAGCCCAGGTCAAGGGCGGGCCCGTCCACACCCGTCGGAGCCCAGAGGAGGCTGGGATCGGCCCGTCTCTAACGTCTGGAACTCTTCAGTATATCTTAAGTCTACATGATTGGAATGGGCAAAAAAAGGTAAATGCACAGGACTTGAGGGGGGGATTATATTGTCCTTTTTGGTGAAAGCATCGACTGCTGTATCAAATGAGATCGCCTAGACAGAAAGCAGACTATCATTGGTAGGCGTTAGCAGTTTGAATGAGGCCCCTTTGATATCCGATAATGTGCTGGCAGTGGTGGACATGCCAGTAGCGGCAGCCAACACCATCAATATGGACTTACCTGCCTCATCACATCCTACCCCTGATGTATTAACATTGCCGGCCAAAAAATCCCTTGTCAAGAGGAAAAGAAATGCCCCAAAAGAAGTTCTGCCTAATAAACCTAAAAGATCTAGAAAGGCTTCAACTATGCACCCCACACCAGATTGCCCAAAGCATACACAAGGACTGAAGACTCCGAACCCTAGTTAGAACTGGGATGACTTAGGAGATAAACTATCATTATTATTACAACCAATAATGCTGTGTTTGGTCGCTATAGAGGACATGCTGAAGGTGTTATTGAATAATAAGTCAGTTAATGAGAGAGTGGGGGTTGATAGAATCAATTGCATACAACACTCTCCAGAACATCTTTGGCCAACACATGATCTTTATAGGGGGCTAAGTGGGCCGGAAGTGTCAAAATCGGCTGCTATCCTTAGTTTACCGCAGGGATCAATCCCAGAACAAGGTACTTCTACTGTACTGGGGGTCCCAAAGGTTTCAAGTCTAACCCAAGCCCTACTGGTTGAAAATGTTATCTGCAGTGAGCTGCAGAGGAGAGCTAGGGATGTTAGACCAAATGCAAATGATGCCTATGAAGCAATACACAAGGGTAAGTCTGCGGGGGAGATCTAACAACTCTCAATCTCTGAACCTCCCGCCAGCCACCTGTCCATTTGTTGTAATTATGGTAAATGTACCAGTTCTTAGAGTAACCCGACAAGAATCAACTGCCCAGCTTATGGACAAAGCTAGGCATTGGATAGCACAGTTTACCAGAACGAGCTACACACTACATGATCACATAATTATGGCCAGAAGAATAAGCTGGGTGGGCCCATCATCGAAATCACTTGATGGTGATTGTGTTGTAGTAAATTTTGATAATCTATTTGTGGTAGGCAATCTTCTATCTCAGCTTCCCTCCACCCCGTCACTGAGCTCACAGATATACACTGTACCTCTAGGTTTCCTTTATAAGCCACCAGATATGCAAAGACCTAATACCCACAGGCCAATCTTAGAAGGGATCCTAGGGAGGAATTGGTCAACTATGAGGGAGAATTTAGATATCCCTACATCAAACAGATTCTTGGCATTGAAAAATATGGATAGTTGCTACTGACTGATGTCGTTTACTCAGTCAGCCGACAGCTTAAATCTGACGGTGCACAGAGAAACCATCCCTATGAATTTAAATCTCCCGTTAGTGGAAACTCAAACAGAAATGTCAGAAAATAATGCTAGTGTATCCTCGCCCTCCCTCAGTTGTGTTGCTCATATAGGAAGTGCAGGGTCAACGAGAAATGCTAATTATACGTTACTCTACTGGAATGTAGCAGGGTATAATAACAAAAAACATAACAATGATTGGCGTGAGGAATTGTCAAATTATCACATCATATGCCTCCAAGAAACATGGGAGGTGGACCCAATTTTTCTAAATGGATATCGCTCTTTTCAAACCCCAGCACTTCCATCTAGAAAAGGGAGAGCTAAGGGAGGCCTACTAACCCATATAGCAAACACAACCACACTTAAAGTGGTGACCTTTATACACAATTCACCTTATTTCCATATTTTGTTGGTAAACTGTAATGCTAGTTCTGATTTAATGATAATAAACTTTTATAACAACAATTGTGAAAGTCCTACTTTAGTGGTAATGGACCTAGAAAGAATCCTGGAGGATTTTATATTCCAACACTCAAAACCAGTGTATTTTATCTGGGTTGGTGATTTTAATATAAACAGATGCCAGAGAGATAATGCCCAGATATGTGAGGTAACTGACCATAACGATGAAGCAGTCAATCACTTCTTTGTTCACTCAATATATGGAAATGCCTTAAACAAGCTTCTAATAATCTGGCAGTTAGAAATTAGAAGCCAGAGAGACTTAAACGATGCTCAATTGATCCCCACCTTTTATAGAGCTGGGCGTACCTCATGAACTGGCCACATAATAACCTCTGCCATGTTTGGGTGTATTTCCAATAAGATACAGATCAAGATGACAGAGTTTAGCGATCATGCGATAATCTCAACAATGCTCCCATGGAAAGATCCAACAACAAAAACGTGTGGTACAATTACTCCAAAACCTATTCTTGCAAAAAGAAATGGTTACTCATTAAGGTGGGATAAAGTAGATGATAAGATTCTTTTCACTAACATCATATCTATTAATTACAACGAGGTCCTGATGTGTTTAGAGCCTACTGCAATTAGTCATCCGGTAACCCAAGCATTTAGCAAGATTTTAGAACGTATCAAACTACAATTATCCCGTTCAACGCCCTTAAGAAATCAGCACCCAACTCGATGGTTTCGATAAGAATTGCTCTGATGCTTCGGCTAATCTTCACAAACCCTTAAAATCGAAGCCTAGGAATAAGGATCGCCTCAAAACTCTGACAGCCACATATAAAACATCTAGAGAAAACAGAAAAAAACAGCTAAGAGATGAGGCTTGGGAAAAATTAAGGCTAGCCTCTTATAGCAATGACAGCAAAGCCTTTTGGAAAGTGATCAACACCCCCTTCTGCCTTCTGCAAGATGAGGGCGGCCCTCGCTGGATACCCATATAGATGAGGATACTTGGGTAAATCACTTCCAGGGAATCTTTCAAAAGAAAGATAATGATACTCCTGGTGTTGGACGCAGTTTTCTCCCATTGAACTTTAAAATGGAAGAGATAGACCTTGCTATGTCACAATCATCGAGTTTAACAGCAGCAGGCCCAGACAGGGTTCCTGTGGATATTTGTCTTGCCAATAAATCTATATGGGCTCCTCTACTCACATTAGTTTTTAACTGAATAAGTAAATCAGGGCCTCTCCCTTTGTGGAAGCAATCTTTAATCATCCCGGTATTTAAGAAAGGGGAAGGATCAAATGCAATGAATTGCCGTACTATTGCCTTAAAAGATAGCACTATGAAATTAATGGGGCGGTTATTATTAAACAGACTGGATGAATGGGTGACTGAAAATAAGATTCGAATTTGGATTTATACGTTGATAAAACAAAGTCTTTTATTATGACGGTATAGAAGATAGGCAAATTGAAAACGTGGATAATTTCTCGTATCTGGGTATTCTTTTTGACTCCAAACTAAGATGGAAAGAGATGGTCTCGAGCCAACCATATGACTAAGAGTATAGCCGAAATTTTTAGATTTGCCAAAAATGTAGGTAACAAGCCTAAACAGGAGATGGTTAAAATTTATTTGCCAAAAACAATACCCGTGGCCACATATGGTGCGGCAAATTGGGGTACAGCATATGCTGAGATCTTACAAATGATAGAGGATAGATTTGCTAAAAGGCTATTGTCTGTCCCCAAGAAAGACGGTGCAATTAAATCAGCTCATTTTAAAATATATTATGAAGTTAGATCATGCCCTTAAAATTCCATGGTTGTTTTATGTTAGGTATTCACTTATTTCTTTGGGATTGGCAGACCTGTATGAAAATCCAACTCATTGTGAAACTTTTCCTAAAGCAAGAATAAAATAACTTTTTATGGCCAAACATACACAAGATAGATGGGATAGATATAAAGGAAAAAGTACAATAATCACATATCATGCTATTCCCTCTGTATGTTATGGATCCTCTTCCTATCTTGCTTTTGTTGAAAATCCATGCCATTGTTATATTTTGACATGTTTCCGCCTCAATTATATACCTCTAATGTTGAATTATCCCGCAAAGTCATACTCACTGAATCAGCTTTCAGTCTGTCCATGTGATGCCAAATCAAAACAGTCGAATGTAGAAAAAGGTTATTACCCCATTACTAAGGAAATTTAGTCTGCGTAATTATATGGCAGCCCTTCTAGTTTTGCAACAACTAGAAACTCCTTATGTATGTTTTGTAACTGCCGCCTTTTTGCTGGCAGCTATAAAAACTTGTGGGTCCACCATTTCCTCAGTAGTTTAAGGTGACATAAACATAGTCGACTAAGAGCCAGAACTGTAAAAGTATAGTCAAGCTCCTAACGCATAGTGGAACTTCTTTCTGCTGAATATTATTGGTTCTGGATCGCATCCAGTAATAGAATGATAGGATTTGGCTGCAACCATAATTGTTGACCACCTTGAGAGGAACATTATAGATAATAAAGTTTATTTATGGTGTGTAAAGCTTTTTAAGAATTTTAAATTATCTTGTTGTGAGATAACTGATACAAAAGAGGTCTGGTAATGTTGTAAGATATTTTTACCCCTGTACTGGCACTATTTTATATTTTATGTCTTTTTATACTAAATTATTATATAGTTTTATGCACTTTCATGCACTTTTAATGTGAAATAAAGTTTTGAATTGAATTGAATACTTTCCAGAGTTCCATTGATAGAAAGCATGAAGTTACACCCACAAGCAGGGGAATGGACACAGCCTGGTACTATGTCATTCCCCAAAGACCCACAGACAGTGTGACTGTTTACAGGAACAATTTAACAAGCTGAATGCGACCAATAGAGAAGGCTTATTTAAAGGCTTTAGAAGAAAGATACACTAACATGACACAAACTGCTGACAAAAAGAGTGATGTTTTAGAGAATGCTTGGAAGAAGGAGAAAATGACTTTAGGAAAAAGATGATCTACCTTAATTTGAGATTTGACAGCCAAAACAAAGGCAAAATGTGTGTGCAAAGAAGCCAGACACCCAACAGGCCTAGATATGTAGGGATTAATAGTTGCGAACACACATACGAATTAACAGGGAATTTTACAAGGAGACGAAAATGCTGTTCCAGGAGTTTATTACATTTGTGGACAGAATGCTTACTTCTTATTGGCAGCAGATTGGGAAGGAATCTGTTATTTTGGCACACTAATTCCAAATATGTACCATGTGAACAGTTTAGATGCATTACCATTAACACCCATGCATAGACAGAAACGCAGAACTAACACAAAGGCTGGACAAGTGGGAGACATATTTGGAGCTACCATTCCACCTGTAGGCATCATTTTAAATGCTGAAAAGATTAGAAAGCTTGCAACAGTTGTTGACAAAATGGCGACCTGCACATCCAAAGATTTCCTTGTAATTAATACTGAACTAATTGCTATATGGTCAATGGTTCGACAGGACTGACTTGCTCTAGAAATCTTACTCGCAGAGAAGGGTGGAGTCTGCAAAATGCTTAGATTAACTCATTGCTGCACATATATACCTGATGAAAAGCCGGGAAGTAGAAAGTTTCGCAAAGAAAATCTCAGATTTAGAACCTGTATTACATGATTTGGAAACACCAAGCTTATTTGAAAATTTGTGAAAGAGAGTTGCCACGATTGGAAATTGGTTTTCAACAGCTGGAAAGGGAATATTGAAGTTCATTCTAATGCCAATAGTGATAGTGGGGCTTTGTCTAATATTTAATTACGTACTATTTCTGAGCTGTAAATACATATTACGCAAAAGAAAGGAAAGGCTGAAAAAGAAATGGTATGAGAAGGATTTGGTTTTGAAGGGGCATTATGAATGACGATTACATGAACACTTTAAAATTTAGAGGCCTGAAAAGACGAGACTCAAATGAAAGTGCACTCTGAAATTGACTCACATGAGAAACATAGACTTGTGCTGATTTATAAAATCATCAGATGGGAGATTGTGGAAGTTGAAATTTTTTAACGTAAATTAGCCTCACAACAACATAGAACTGTGCCTTAACACTGACATAGAAAATGTGTGTCAAAATAGAGTTTAGGAAAATGTGTTTTAATAAACGTGCAAAAAGTATAATGCTGCTTGATTTTGCATAAAGCACCATTTCTATCGTGCTTACACTGCTAGGCCTCATATTTTCCCTTATTCTATTCTTTCCCTTAAATTAAATAAATGTCTTTTTTGGTGAATGTTGATTTAACGTTATAATTGAAAAGCAAAACTTAAAATCTTCATAAAATGTGCTGTTGCTGCAAATTGTATTTCTTTCTTTTCCTCACACCATTTGACTTCATCGCACCTTAGATAGTTTTTCTGCCACATGCTTATAATGAACAAGTATATTTGTAAATGAAAATGCTCTCTATTGACTTGATTCTCATGATCTAACCAGGACATGCTTAGATATTATTGTTTCATTTTCCTAGAGTAGTCTATTGTCACACAGTGGAACACTGAATGGCTAACAGAGTAGGTTTACTAAGGTTCTCATGAGAATCTTCCTCGAAGTAACATTTAGTAATACGCTATAGGAACTTTTAAATAACATCGTGTTGACCTGGACGTTTACAGTGGGAATCGAGAAGAGGAGACGGCGGACCATCGGAAGAACCTTTCCTATTGGCTGGAGATGAGCCCATCATGTGAAGTTTGCAATATGTTTTGTGATTTTCTATATAGTATGTGTTCCTAGCTAGAGAGACACACCCGCAATGCACCCTATGCAGATCTTCCTTGCCATGCCCTTTAGCACTTAACTGTGCTGTTCTTGCCCGAATTTGCTGTGTGCTACTGAGAACAGTGATTTTCTGTTTTCTGCTGCCTTTTAGGAGACTTTCTTCTTGCTGATCATAGCTATTGCTGTGATTAGTTTCATTTTACCAGTGTTAACTGTTGCTACTGCAGCTGTAAGGGAACTCAGCTGAGTTTCCAGGAGCTACTCTTTTTGAGCTCGATCTCTCATAGTTTCTAGTTATTCTGCTCCAAACTTATCTTGCTCTTTTCCAAAAGAACTCTTTATGGGTTCTCGCTAGGGTAGATTAGGTTCTGTAGATTAGAATAAGGAGCTAATTCCTTTTATGCTTTCTCTAACCATTATTTTCTGGATATTTCTGTAAACAGACTTATCTGAATTACTGCAATAAAAAGACAAAAATACAGGCTACTCGCTAATGAGAAAATAACGTTTTCCATCATTGATGGAACATTAATTGCTGTAAGTTAATGTTTAATTTGAAAATGTATTTGGGTTGTGCTTCATTCTAACGTGGTGGCAAAGATTCATCAAATAGAGAGAGTATTGCTGTGGAAATAGAAGAATCTTTTTAGTAAGTCTCAAAGTGGAACTGTCTATAAACATTTTATGAATTTTCTGCACTCACAGTGCTGAATAGTTAAGTTGGCAGGGCCAAAGATATCATCTTGCAAGCCACTTGGTCTAAAGAAGTTTATTCAACGATAGAAAAAGTAATAGTCTGTGAATCACAGCATCTACCAGTGATCCCCTTCATAACATCAGTGGAGACAAGCAAGGCAAGTATAGTTAAGACCCAAATTTATGTCTATTTCACATACGTTTCTAATGATGGTTACAAGGTAAGATTTTGAAAAAAAAATATGAGCAGATACCTAGCAGAGATCATGAGCATAGAAGAACGACCTTCACTGGTAACAAACATAAACAGTTTCAGCAGAGCAAAGCTATCCACTTATTTTATGCCTTGGAGCCAAAACACAAAGCACTTCTTGGTCAGAAACGTGTCTAAAGCAGCTACACTAACACAAGCAAATATATTCAAGTAATTCACAATTCATCTCTGTTGTGCCATTTGATTTCACATTTCAGGGCACTTCAATATCCATTATTTTATAGGCTTGTGCTCAAATCATCAAAAACAGTTTGCTGTGCCACTAATTGGGTTGTAATTATTTCTATGGCAGTCATAGTTGGATTTGCTACGTCTTCCAACACCTTGGCAACTCTGCATATTCACAGAGAGCTCCATTGTGTAGATTGGAATGGGAATGGCAAATAATTGGGATGTCTGAAATGTCTCTGGTCTGCCTCCTATGTGGGACAGCAGGTCGAGCAAGGAAATGTATACTGGTGGGCACAGCAAATACAGGGTAACAGGAAACATATCTGTCCTTCAGGAGTGACACATGAGCCCTGCTGATGCAGACATAAGCTCCAGAGATGCAACTGCAGGTGAACAGTACCCCAGTAGGTAAGATTTATCATGAGGTTTCAACTTGGGTAAAGACCGGAAAAAAGTGTCAGTTGACATTTGTCCCATTCAGGAATAAAGTGCCCATGCAGGTGTATCTATTTGCATTGCTCCTTCCAGTCTAAAGAGACTGGAATCATTGGCCCTTGCCCATTAGATTTGGTGGATACATGGAAGCAGAGCCAACATGACGAAAGGTTCAGATTCAGCTTGTACTGAAAGTGCTGAGGTGAGCAGTGGAATTGATGCAGTTGTCTTCTAACCCACCACCCACACCTTCAGACACAGCCACAGATTGATCTAACCAAAGAGCAACAAGCTTGCAGCAACTATGGCCAGACAGACCTATTTGGGTATCAGGAGGCTGTGAAACATCTAACTACCAGGGTCGTATGTTGTAACCATGGACAGGATAGGTGATGCATTTGGATGACGTCCCCACAATGAATTGTAGCAGCAGGAGAGATGACATTAGCAGGCCGAGCATCCATCTTTCAGCTCCATGGTCCAATGATCTACATAGGCAGTCTGTGGCACTTGACAGTAGTGTTGGTGATGAGCCGGGCTGACACCAGTCTCACCACCTGGGTTGAAATGTCAACATCCACTTAAAGATTTTCACGTGGACCCAGTCTCTGGGCTGTAGATCATTTAAGGCTGCAGTTGGGCTGAACGGTAGTTAAACCCAGACATGAAAATGGAAGTTTTTGAGATAGTAAATCATTTATATTATATTATATTATATTATATTATATATATTATAAAGGCACATCATCCGAAAAATGTAAATCAAGTAAAGTTGGAGGGACGGGTGGGGAATCCATTACAGTTTAATACTGACTCAATGTAGTCTTCTGGCTAGCAGTGGTGGCTCCTCCCTAGAGGGCAAAATGGCAGCAACCCCCAAAACTATCACGGCCTCACTCTACATCTCATTTCTTATCTATTACAGCTTTTACATCAAAACAAACAATCTCACTGATCAATTGTTTAGATGTAAAAGCTGCAATATCACCTTGCAGAATAAGGGAGCTCCCCTGGTCTATATTGTGAAATGTGTCAGGCGGGGGCTATTACAGCCCATCCTCACACAGATGCAATACATATCTGACATGCTGCCCTAGCGTCAGGCAGTGCACCATTTCAGAAAATGGTGATTTGGGGCCTGTCAGTCGTGTGCCCTTATGCCCCATCAGAGCTGAGCTTCTAATTGGGTATAAGGTTGTGAACCTTACTCTGGTGCTATTGTGGACTGAGACTATTAAGTAACACATTGGCCGTGAAGTTAGGGAGCAGAGAGTGTTATGTTCCATATAGGTACCCCAATATATTCTCCCCTACCATTACACTACATAATGGTTCTTAGGACTGACCTTTTACCTAGTTACGGTACTGCTTACAGGATGTGGGGTTTTCCATGAAAACTAGCCTCATTCGTTATGCATGAGGATTCTTGGAAACTCAGCAGGACCACCATCTCCTGCATAATAACTATGTATAAGGGTCATTCCTTAAGTCATCCTAAGTCCGACATGACACAGCAAGGTAGAACCCCTGAGGGTACCACTTTGGGTATATAAACACCATATCTTTGCTGAGGTAGGGAGTGGAGAAAAAGGACTTCCATGCTGACACACTGACGCAAAGAGGCTGATGTTCCTGCACGCAGACACTTCAGCTCGCAGTGGTCTGACATCCCTCGCGGGGTGTCCATCTCGAGACCAAGATGAGGTCCCACAGTCTCTCACTTCAGGTAATGGAGTTGACTTTATCCTAGAGGGATTCTTGGCTACACACCTACATAAATGATAGGTACACTTAGGTACATCTAGTTAGGGTTGCATCGTAGGAGTACGCATTTTTACTGTCATGTATTTTAATACCTGCCTGTATTCATCGTTTTAGCACTATGGTAGAAATCTACCATCCTTTTACTCTGTTGGTGCTTATAATCATCTATATCTGTTTCTGTCTTATGGTTGTTTCAGCACACCTATTTTACACTAGAATGACGCTGGTTCAGTAAATGCTTATTGAAAAATGGCCCCATTGTTTATTCTGTGTATCTCTCTGGGACAAAGTGTGCATGAGTAACTGAGCGAAAAGTACTGAACCTTTTTCCATGATCCCTGATGGGACAGAGTTCTCATGTTCGATAGTTGCCAAGAACTATTCTCTCCTTAGTAAGAGGGGTTTCTAGTGGCACTGTGAGCTAACTGGTATACAGACAAACATACCCGGTGGGGGTGTCTGGAATCAGTCTGGACAACAATCCCACAGTCTATGCTGTCTAAACATGCAGATCCTATATAGGTTTACAGGAACTACACGACATAGCACCGCCAACGTTGGTTTGGTACTTATTTAACATTCAAATCTGAGTAGTTCAGTCGTGCTATTCTCAGAGACCCCTACTCACATTTTCCCAGAGACGTCTGGAGTGGGAAGGGAACTATCCACCGCAGCTGAGTAGGCATATCCTATGTATTGGATGTAGGATTATCAAGCCTGAAGGACAAATAGTTCCTATTGTGCATAAAACCTTATCTCAGTTTCCTTGAAAAATCTTCTTTTTCAAAATAATGGTTGACGAAGACGCCGTTGCACCAGCACAACGTGCTGCAGCTAGGAAGGAAGAACAAGAAAGTGAAATCAACATTTCAGAAAATGTTAGAACTGCCCTTACTCTAAAACTAGCAGACTATGGAGTCACAGCTAGGGGTGGGACAGTCACATTCGTGATAGAGGTACACAAATCATATAGAACAGAGGTATTCTATTCATGGGTTAAATTCCCACAAGCACATGCACATTCAAATACATTTCATTCTTACACTAAAGATGAAACACCAGATGAATACTGTCCGTATGAGGACATTAAAATTCCGCTCACCTAACAGTAGCACATAAACTGGTTTAAAGGCGCCCTCCCACACACAAAACAAAAGTGAGACTCGGTCTGCTCGGAAGAGATGGAGCAACTTGGCCAGTCCTAGCAGCATACACACCGCATCCAGACATTGACACAATGCCAGCAGCAGACGTACGTCCACATCATAAAGAAATAATAAAACTTTACAGAAACCTGACACAGTTCGTGATGAGAACACTCACACTTCAGCCAGCAAGGGCTACACCAGCAGGACAAATTCAGGGATCTACAACTAAAATAACACCACAAACGCTACACGCAGTTATGGGTAAAATGCCCACTAGACGTGAGGAAATGCCATTCTGGATAGCTAAAAAAATAACACAGTTAGAGGCAGTATTTCCACACACAAGCCCTCAAGAAAAACACAAAATGCTAACAATCTGCTTGCCAATGGAGATAGCTACCCAGATAGAGGATTGTATCTCTTGGGGTACAGTTTTCGCTGCCATATATACCAGAACTCATGGTATCCCTTCATTAGCAGTAATACCAGATATATTAAGACAAATACAGAATGAGTATGGAGCAGAACCTGCTCTGAATTTAGGGATGAAATTATTACATAATTTTGCCCAGGTATCAGCTATTATATTAGCGAACCTAAAAGGGGAGGCAGCAGCACTGGCAATACGCCAACGCCTGAGGGATTTCACTCCTTTACAACTAATCGTGAATTACCTAAAATTATCGAAGACACCTATGCTGAATTAGGTAGAGATAGTTTGGGAGCTAGAGCAACAAAACCTCAACTCATGGGTGGTCCTGAAAAAGAGAACACCAAGCAAGCACCTGATTCTTCCAAGAAGAAATGGGATAACAATAAAAAACAAAAGAATGGAGAGAAAAGATCACAATCCAGGGGTGGGTCTCCTCAACAGGATGTCAGAGATCTCCTTCTTCTGAGATTGAAACTCCACAGAATCCAGTTGAAGCAACAAAGTGTCCACCTCCTGACATCCCCAACTCTGAATATACCCACAATCAATCAATCAATCAATCACAGAATTTGTAAAGCTCACTACTTACCCGCGAGGGTCTCAAGGCGCTAGGGAAAAAGGGGGTGCTGCTACTGGTCGAACAACCAGGTCTTGAGTAGCCTCCTGAAGGTCAGCAGGTCTTGGGTTTGTCGTAGGCTTAGTGGAAGGGTGTTCCAGGTCTTGGCGGCGAGGTGGGAGAAGGATCTGCCGCCGGTGGTAGTTCTTCGAATGCGAGGGACGGTGGCGAGGGAGAGGTCGGCGGAGCGGAGTTGGCGGTTGGGGACGTAGAAGAGGAGTCGTCTGTTGAGGTAGGCTGGGCCAGTCTTGTGGAGTGCCTTGTGTGCGTGGATGAGGAGTTTGAAGGAGATTCTCCTGTCAACGGGGAGCCAGTGCAGGTTCCTCAGGTGGGGGGTGATGTGGCTGTGGCGAGGTACATCGAGGATCAGGCGTGCGGAGGCGTTTTGTATGCGTTGCAGTCGCTTGATGAGCTTGGCCGGGGCTCCCGCGTAGAGGGTGTTCCCATAGTCAAGTCTGCTACTGACGAGAGCCTGGGTGACTGTTCTTCTTGTGTCTGTCAGGATCCACCTGTAGATCTTGCGAAGCATGCGGAGGGTGTTGAAGCAGGAGGATGAGACTGCGTTGACTTGCTTGGCCATGGAGAGCGTTGAGTCGAGGATGACTCCCAGGTTGCGTGCGTGGTCGGTGGGTGTCGGGGCTGCTCCCAGCGTCGTTGGCCACCAGGAGTCATCCCAGGCTGAGGGGTTGGAGCCGAGGATGAGGACCTCTGTCTTCTCCGTGTTCAGTTTTAGTCGGCTGATCTTCATCCAATCGGCGACGGCCTTCATTCCTTCATGGAGGTTGGATTTGGCGGCGAGGGGGTCCTTGGTGAGGGAGAGGATCAGTTGAGTGTAGTCGGCGTAGGAGATTATGTTGAGGTCGTGCTGTCTGGCGATGCGTGCGAGCGGGGCCATGTAGATGTTGAACAGTGTTGGGCTGAGGGACAGAGTATTAGGACGATCAGGCGAGGGAAGGAGAGGAAGGGGACAGCGGGGAAAGGGATCCTGTAAAACAAATGACAATCACCATGAATAAACAAACACAGGTATTCTACTCTCATATGATCTCGCTAGTCACTCCTATGTACCTTGGTTTTATCTGACATAATCCCGTTAAATCGTCATGCACGGGGGAACCTCTCTCTCCATGAACAGATATCTACAAAGCATAAGCAACACATTACTACACATCTAAAGACAACATTTCTCTAGATACATTATGGCAGGCAGACCACATACATACCGGTTCCTATAGCACATAGAAACAAAAGACTACGTTCAATGAGAAAAAATTGAAGAAAATAAAAACTGTGGGGAATAAATCAGTATCTCAATCCACAGAGTGGACAAGGGTTTCCGGAAATCCTCAATAGCCCCTCTTCCATAGGACAGAGAAACGAACAATCCAAAGTAAAATTCTGTTGACTTCTTTTTGCTTCAACACCTTAAAAAGATCAGTCCAGTATAAGCTTATTCCCCAAAATGATGCTGTGCAAAACGTCCGGAGATCATGAGCCCCACAATTCAAATGAAGGAAAGGAAAACAAAATACTCTGTAAGCACCAAGCTCCCAACAGCTAGAAATGGTAAAGCGTGGTTAACCCTTTCACCACTGCTTTCCGCTCTTACAAGGAACGAAATAGACACAGTAATGCGTGATTACTTTCACCACTGCATTCCGCTCTTCGAAGGAACGAAATAGACACGGAAATGCGTGGTTACGTTCACCACTGCATTCCGCTCGATGAAGGTGACTTAACTCTGCGTCCGCAGAGTTCTCACGTACAATTGCCCCAGAGGAAGGAGAATGTGAAGGCGGGAAACAATCCTGGCTGCCGTACAATTCACAACAAAACTGGCCGAGAAAAACAGAAAAGGAACGGAACCGGAATTCCCGATTCAACTCACCGGTGCCGTGGAAGGTTGCCGGCTGAATCAAGGAATGAGTGCAGCAAACACGCTTCCTACAGCGCGAACCAGGAACAGAGCCGAGCGGCAACCGGCAGCCGCTACTCTCTTGCAGCCGCGAGAGAACGCCAGAACCAACAAGAATTACGCACGCCTACGTGAGTATGGCAGTCCGTTATAAAGGCCCCTCCTCCTCCGTTGACCTTATGGGAGTTGAAGTCCACTCCCCGATTAGGTAGGCGCTACCTGCCTGAGATCCTGACACAGGAGCCCTCCGAAAGGAGGTACAACCTTAGGAATTGTGATAACATTAAAAAACCTGGCAGGTATCAAGATACTGATACACGTTCCTCTCGCTCCTTTCAGGGTTCATCAAAAAACTCCAAGAGGGAAGGACGGTCAGAACACAAACAAGAAGAGCATACAAAGTCCAAAGATGCAACGCGCTTCAGACTATACTTCCATAAAAGAAGAGAAGCCAGAATCAAAACCTCAATTTAAATAGAAGAACGTAGCAGGTCTTAAAGTTAGACATGCCCAGAATTCTGAGGACTCAGCTTCTGAATGGGGAATGGGCTCTGACGATGCTAGACAGTGCAGCAGAAGTAACAATAGCTCACCAGAACCTGATGGAATTTCTGATGACAGTTGAATGAACATATCACGGTGGAGACACCTGATCCGAGGGTAAGTGTCCCACATCGGTTACATGAAATAACACTGCAAATGGATGGGGACAAACCCAGAAAAAGTAAAGGTCTCTTTTGGGAGAACCTGACTTATGGATATGACATCATTTTAGCTGAAAAATATTGGCCGCCTGAAATTGTTATGGAGTGCCCAAAGGAAGAAACTGTAATTTTACCGGCTTTTTCTGACTTTGTTCCAATATACTTAAAACATACATACGCGCAGGAGTGGGCGGTAGCACTTTCTCCAGCATTATATCGCAACCATGTTGGATGGGATGCTGAGTCACCTCACCATGAAATCCCAGTAAACACTACTCCAACTCCACAGAGACAGTACCCAATAAAACAAGAAGCAAAAAAAACAGGTCAGGGAGATCTTCGATCAATTTGAATACCAGAGGGTGTAATTGAAAGTTGCACCTCCTCAATGAATAATCCTTTGTTTCCCATAATGAAACCCGATAATTCATACCGTCTAGTTTTAGACTACAGACATCTGAACACATGCATTAAAACATTTGCAGTACCGAATGTACACAGTGCCGCATTAATGAATAACATTGTGCGGAAAAAATACAAAACAACACTAGATATCTCAAATGGATTTTTCTGCCAAGATATAGCGCCTGAAAGCAGGTATTTGACAGCATTCTCAGCGCTAGGTTCACAGAATCAATTTTGTCGACTCCCCCAAGGGTATGAAATAGCCCTGGGTTGTTCTCAGCTAGGGTAACAGAGTTATTTCAGAATTTGGATGAAGAGACATTGTCTTATGTAGATGATATTTATCTGACGGATGATGATTTAAAGGATCACTTGACCAGGGTGAGCAACATAATTTTGGGGTTCGCCTCTGAGGGCTAAAAATTCAACTTTAAAAATTGAAAATAGCCCACCTCAATGTCCTATTTTTGGGATATGAGCTTTCAAGTGAAGGAAAAAGCCTGGCAGCTAACTTTTAGAAAAGTGTGCACTGCTCCAACCTCCTAAATCATTGAAAAACTTACAATCCATATTGGGATTCCTAAATTTTGGCAGAACATACATTTTGGATTACGCAGAAAAAGTAAAACCATTCTACGACCTAAGACCTGATTTTATAGTTAGGCATTGGACACACGAACACAAAGATATCCTTCGTTCCTTACAAGCTGACATGATAGCTTCAAAGCACATACACACATGTGTAAACACCACAAATCTGGTGATCCGTTTTATAGCGAGTCAATCAGGGTACACTTACCTAACCTTCAATGAAGGCAAAACAGCATACAAATCATACTTGTACACAAATGCTGAAATGCGTTTTGTTTCAACAGAAAAAATTCTGACAGCAGTACAGACTGCTGTAGTGAGAGAAAGAGCACTGGCTCAGGGGAAACGAATAATAGTAGTAACTCTGGAACCGGCCTTAGAGGCTGTTACAAAGGCAAGCTTTCCAAATGCTAAAGCCTTACATCCAAGATGGATACAATGGGCTAATTCTCTCACTGCAACAGATGCAGATTACAAATTTGACTCTACACTAAAAACACAAGCATTCCTGCAATATGAACAAGAATATCCTCTCTCCGAATGAAATAATGCCTCTTGATCAGTATGAATACATTATTTACACTGACGGTTCTGCTCAGCTGGCCATAGGTAGTAGACAACAATACAGCGCCGCATGTACAATTGTAAAGGGCCGTATGCAGGGAGGTAAGTTCCATCCCAGCAGTACAAAGACACAGGGGCCGATTCCGATCTCGGCCGGTAGGGCACCGAATCGGATTCGGCTGAACCGGATCCGATTCGGAGCCCTTTTTCCTGACCGATTCGTACGTGCGTCCGGCCGAGCGAGTACGATGCGAGCGCATGCAAATTCGCCGACCGACTCGTTCGCGGGTCCCAACCGCTCCGACCGACTCGCATGGATGCGCCTCGCACCGCGCAATGGAGACGTTCCCCGACCGGGCAAGTACGATGCGCGCCGCGAGCAGTCCGACCGACTCGCGCCATCCGGCTCCAAGAAGCAGTCGGAGCCGTACTTTGGGGGTCCGTGTCGGACCCCCCTGTACGCGTAGCCGCGCGAGTCACACACAGGGGGGACCCATGGGTCCCCCCTACCTGTGCATGTACGCCGCGAGTCGCTTTGAGGCGTACCCGCTGTAGGGGGTGCCCTTGTTCGCCTCGCACCCATTGAGTCAATGCGAGCCCGCATACGCGTTGTACGACCGGCTCCCATTGACTTCAATGGGAGTCCGACCGACTCGAGTCCGATAGCATACGTGCGCATCGTACTCGTTCGGTCGGGCTGCTAGGGTCCGATTCGGTCGGAAATCTCTCCGGGTCCGGCTCGGTCGGACAGTCTCTAGGAGACTGCACGGCACAGCTGGCACAATTAAAAGCCCTGTTACTGGCACTAATAAATAGGGATCAAGAATTCCCCATACTGATTGTGTGCGATTCTTTTTACTGTGTCCAGTCATACAATGAATATCTACACTACTGGGGTCAAAATGGGTTTAAAGACTCAAAAGGTGGCACAATTAAGCATAAAATGCTATGGGAACAGGTCGCTGAGTTGGAAAACGAACTACCGAGAGCTCACGTGATACACACGTTGAGTCATCAACGTGATGGCGTTCACGTTGAAGGGAATTCAATGGCCGATGAAGACACAAAAGGGGCAGTACGAACTGTTGCTGTAGCTGCAATCACTCATTCAAAAACAAGAATAGATGGACAGATAATGGTAGCTGTCATTGCTTCATGACAAAACAGCACAGCCTTACAGAAAGGCTTTCCACTCAAGTACTCCTACAAGTTAGATGCAAATACCATTCCTTATGCTCAAATTCCGGGAGTGGGGGATAGAGTACTACCAAACATGGATCGCAGATTAGGCTTAATACTAGCTGCACACGAGGGTCTAGGTTCTGCACACGCAGGGGTTACCGCGACGGTTTCTTTACTGAAACAACGCTATTGGTTGCCAGGGTTAACTAAACATATGAAGAATTTTGTCTTAAAGTGCGACATCTGCCAGCAGATGAAGGGTTCCACCATAGCACGTCTACAGCGGACACCATTACTTATATCAGACAGACCACTCGCTTGTGTCTATTTGGACCACTGCGGCCCCCTACAATCAGATGGTGTGGGTTTGGCCTCAGCACTCGACTGACGCTTGAACTGTTATAAAAGATTTGCGAGTCTTTATAGGGACATACGCAGTTGGCACATTACATTCTGACCGCGGCCCCGCGTTTAGCTCTAGGGCTTACAAGGAAGCCATGGGAAGTTTGGGTGTTGCATTGCGGTACTCCTCTCCGTACCATCCCGAGGGAAATTTGGTTGTGGACAGGAAAAACCAAGACTTAAAGCAATCTTTAACAGCAAGAGTATTAGATTTGGGTGGTAGTTGGGTCAATCACTTATACGGGGTCCAAAGAGCCCTTAACAATATGCCAAGAAGTTCCCCAGGAGGTGTCACTCCTTACAAGGTTCTATATGGGACAAGAATGTGGGTACCTGATCTTGATTGTGAAAGCACAGTGGCGGATGAAAAACAATTTGACATCAATAAACGTTTGGCTGTTTTACAGGATCTCAATGAATTCCAGGCACTACAAAGCAATGTGCAAGTAAAATGCACCGCCACTGGGGAAGTCAAATCAGTCATGGCAAGACCTATCTGGATCACAAAAGTCGGGGATCTGGTCAGAGAATAGATTGTGGACAAGAAAGAATTTGTGGCATCTTACAGAAAGCCTGTACCTGTCCTGGCTGTCGAAGGAACAAGAACAGTACTTATTTCGCCTCTTGCCGGCAAAAAAGAAAAGAGATTTGTCTCCATCAATCTGATCAAACCACACTATGTGGCGATACTGAATAGTAGGTCTCATGGGCTCCTAGGTAGCCGACGCTCTCCTCTCGCCACCATACAGGACGTTCAGACAGAGAGACTCATAACATTTGAAGAGTCGCCAATACAAAGTAATGGAATATCGAACAATGAGATGGAACTCGTTCCTCTTGACACAGAACTTCAAAACACATTGGCCTAACACCGATGTCTACATAAACATGCCTCTACAAGAGACATCTGCCAGTTCAACAAAACCTGCTGAGCTACCAAAAATAGATCGAACAGCATCTGGCTACTTCATCGATTTTGATACCTTCTATCTGGATCCCACTGAACCTGAAACAACGTCAGCTCCAGTTTCCCATAAGCAACAAATTTGTGAATTCTACATTTTTCTGAAAAAGACTTACCTAGTATCACCTTGGCTCCAGCTCTGGATAATAACTGGAATACTGTTTATCTGTTCTGGATTGGCCTAGGGACTGTCTTTTGCTTACTCGTGAATGGAAATTGTCTTCCATAACGCTCTGCAGTATCAAATGTGAACTTGGTCTTGAAACCTCATTCATCATCTCATTGTGAACAAAGAGACCTGTCCTTCGTGAACATTACAACTGTTCAAATTCCTGATGGTATAGTTTGGGGCAAGGTTGATTATGATGTATTTGGTCCCACTGAACTTACCTCATGTATTTAAAATTTCTCTAAATGATATTACCTCCAGTACATTTTCTGACGATTGGGATTTTGAAACTGTAAATAATATGCTGTCTGATTTAGAACAATCCGCTGCATTTTCAAGCACTGAAATGTTAGAGGACACATCTGATTTTGACATTATGTACTGTTACCAATATTATGGTCATCACTTTTTACACAAATCCAGTATCCCACTTAATGTTTTTACATACCACCAATTGAACCATTGCCCAACACCGCCGAAAGGTAGTTCACGAACATTTGCACAGAAATTTTCTTATTTTTCAGGGTTTAACACTTCTGACCCAACCTCATATTACTGTGAGGTTGCACCTACAACTGCACAGAAAAATATGTTGACTAACACCAAACATATTTGTTCTGCATCCTTTATTTCCCAACTGTCTGAACAGGGTTTCGACTTATGGAAGGACACTATAGACATAAAATCAGTCTGGGGTTCGAAGGAATGGCAAGTTCAGGAAACAGAAGCATTATTTAGAGCGTGCCTCATTCCACAGTGGATATTATTTCTGAATGACACTGTGCAACAGACTTCCTGTCTTGGAATAGCCAAGAACAAGGATTTGAACATGCCTCAGATTCCCACACCGTCACACTTTGAGGTGTGGCAAAACTTTACTTGGCTGCACACCTACATACATGCTAGGTACACTTAGGTACATCTAGTTAGGTCGCATCGTAGGAGTACGCATTTTTACTGTCATATATTTTAATGCCTGCCTGTATTAATCGTTTTAGCTCTATGGTAGAAATCTACCATACTTTTACTCTGTTGGTGCTTATAATCATTTATATCTGTTTCTGTCTTATGGTTGTTTCAGCACACCTATTTTACACTAGAATGATGCTGGTGCAATAAATGCTTATTGAAAAACGGTGGGCAGTCAAAATATCGAATTTTAAATATCGACCTACACTAATATCGAGTTTTTAATATCGCAGGAACAGAATATCGAAGTCAAGAATATCGTTGACCAGAATATCGACTTTAAGGTAAGTAATATCGATTTTTTAATATCGAAGTAAGTAATATCGAAGTCATTAATATCGTTAGCAAAAATATAGTTGTAAATAATATCGATTTTTTTTAGTGTTATGTATTTTATATGTATGTTAAACATTTTTTTAAAAAGTTTTTTCATTATTTTTAAATATATGTATTAAATGTTTAGAAAATAGTAATTTTTTTTAAAGGAAATTTTGCGTTTTAGTATCAGAGCGGGTTGTGGATTTATAGGGGAATAGGGTGGGAAGTAATTTAATTATAATTAATTAATTAATATGTTTTTATTTATTGTTAATGTATTGTTAATTAATTATTAATTGGTAATTAATTTATATTAATTGGTTAATTTATAATTATATTAATTATAATTAATGTATTATTAATTTTTATTTACTGTTATTGTTAATTAATTTATTGTACATTAATTATTAATTGGTAACAATTTTAATTCATTGATTAATTGGTAATTACATTAATTATGTTAATTTTTAATGTGTAGCTGGTTGTGGGTTTATAGGGGAATAGGGTGGGAAGTAATTTAATTATAATTAATTAATTAATATGTTTGTATTTATTGTTATTCATTATTAATTTATTGTTAATTAATTATTAATTGGTAATTAATTTATATTAATTGGTTAATTTGTAATTATATTAATTATAATTAATTTATTAATTTTTATGTATTGTTAATTATTTATTGTAAATTAATTATTAATTGGTAATTAATTTTAATTCATTGATTAATTGGTAATTAAATTAATTATGTTATGTTTAATGTGTAGCGGGTTGTGGGTTTAAAGGGGAATAGGTTGGGAAGTAATTTAAATATAATTAATTAGTTAATATGTGTACATTTATTGTTATTGATTATTAATTTATTGTTAATTACTTATTAATTGGTAATTAATTTTTATTAATTGGTTAATTAAACATTATATTAATGATAATTAATGTATTATTATTTTTATGTATTGTTATTGTTAATTACTTTATTGTTAATTAATTATGAATTGGTAATTAATTTTTATTAATTGATTAATTGATAATTAAATTAATTGTGTTATTTTTTATGTGTAGCGCGTTGTGTGTTTATAGGGAATAGGGTGGGAAGCAATTTAATGTTATTTAAGTAAATATTAATTTAATTTAATAGGTATTTATTAATAATTATTTTGTTAAATAATTAATATGTTATTTATTTAAAAAAAAAAATTATAAGTATGTTAATTTAACCCCTACGCGATCCTACATTTTCCCTACTGTTTCACTCACTGGAGTGGGAATAGTCATTTTTACCCCTACGCTATCCAACAGTTTCCCTACTGTTGCACTCACTGGAGTGGGAATAGTAATTTTTACCCCTACGCCATCCAACACTTTCCCTACTGTTGCACTCACTGGAGTGGGAATAGTAATTTTTACCCCCCCGCTATCCAACACTTTCCCTACTGTTGCACTCACTGGAGTGGGAATAGTAATTTTTACCCCGCCCGCTATCCAACACTTTTCCTACTGTTGTTCTCACTGGAGTGGGAATAGTAATTTGATTTTCTCCGCTATCTAATATTTTGTATTTTTTTAGCTAATGTACTGTATAATTATTTTAAAAAAGATTTAAAATAAAAATAAAAAATTAAGGGGCTCATTACGATGGCGGGCGGAAGCACAACCGCCGTGCTGGCGGATGCAAAACCACCAGTTACCGCCGGCACGCAGCAGTCCACACGCCCGCACAATTACGATGCGAAAAGTAGGCCAAACACCGCCGGCAAGCCAGCAACACCGTCCGCCATCAAAGTGCGCCCGTACACGTAGCGGCGCAGCACAACTGACACACACCGTCCGACGAAACACGTCCCGCCCGGCGCATAAATTACGATGCCGCAAACAAACGGCTCCCACGGCCAAGAGATACCGTACGACAAACCGAAGCGGTAACACGGACGCCGAGCACGGACAACGAAGAAGCGGCTCCCCGAGCATGAATCCAGCACTGCAGGCCCTCCCCATGCTCCTGCTGATGCACCACCAAGGACGCAACGTACCGCGGAGACGCAGGTAGGCACACACACAACAAGTGCACGCAAACAGCGCACACAGTGCAAGGGCGGAAAAAGCGGACAACCCCCACCAGCGCGTGTACACTACACATCCACCATTGCATCCACATATGACACACAGGCCAAATCGTAACATCGCGTAACACATGTGTACACACCACCTGGGACTAGGAACCAACCACCCCGTCACGGCCCCAAAGCGGCGATGACGCCGCCACACATGCGCACAACGCAGAGGCCAACCGCAGCGCCATGCATGCGTCGCACACAGACACAGGGACACAACCAAGCAGCACACACATCAGCCCCACCCCGAACGCACATGACACGTGACAGGCCTGCCACAGACATGTCCCCAACGCCCAATTCACGGACAACACCCAACGCCACACAACCGACGCACACATGTCAGTGAAGACACGCAACAGCAGGACACACCCCAGTGTAACAAACATGGCGTAGCACACAGCGGCGGCAACACCAACTAGGAGAAGCAGGGCCCCTTCGGGAAGAGGAACGCCAGTACCACACTGAAACACCCATACCACCCTGCACATATGAACAAGACATAGAAAACGGAACACCAAAGAGCCCGGGGACCGACAACAGGTGGCCCAAGAATAACATTCACACACAAGGCCCAACGCAGAGCGGAAAGGCAGCCTGCCGCCCACACAGGGAGAGCAGACAGCACTGAATGACCTTCCATTCCAACTCCGAAACCACAGCCCTACGACAGAAGCCGGTGAATACAGCCATTGTCCAAGAATAGACCAACACAGGCATGCCGAGGAGACCGACCACAGGGCAGATAGCGCATATCACAGAAGCACACAACGGACGGGGAAGAAAGAAGAAAACACTCCCCCATGTCGGCCACATGCAAGTTAATTGGAAGGAGTCACACATCACTGACCTTGAACTGTCTGAGAAGCATGTGGGAAGAGGGCCCGTGTCCTCCAAACAAGCCAACAGAACACAAGTCCTGTCTCCCTACGACTACACAGAGCTCACAGCAACCTCGGAGCGTGCACATTGCAGACTGCACACACAGCCGGAGCACGCCACCAAAACGCACCGCTGCGAAATGGCAACCGCAACACACCTACCCAACTACGCCGAACAGCTCAAGCTGTACAAAACCAACCTGTTTCATACATTGGGATGCGATCTCCTGTCCCTGCTGAACGTAAGTTACCGACTGACTTACCGCATCACATTGTTCAGCTGCGTCATGCCCGTCTTCTACTGTCGGAGGTGTCCCTACCAGCATCCCGTGGAGATATGCCTCTCCAACCCGGCATGTCTGAAGGCGGACCTGCTACCACTACTCCTCCCTCTGGACGCACACGACAGGGCCTGCTCTGCCTATGGGGGCATGGCGTATGTGGCCAACATCGCACCCGCACTGAAATGGGACCACTGTGCCTCCACATGACGGATCATCGAGAACAGCTACATCGAATGTCACCCAGCATGCCCCATCATGGTCCTCCAAGGGACAACTTACGAACAACACCTTGACAGCCACCATCCGCTACATTGGCTGGCAAACATGTACACCACCAATGACATGGAAGCCCTGCTGGACGGCATCGCATACCTGACAACCTGTAAATTCGTCGGACCACAACGCAGGTTCCCCGATTGACCTATGATGTCCAACCCCGCACCCATGCTTAGCTTCCGCACGGACTGGCCAGTCACCACCACAACAGCCATACCAAACGACCGGCAACTGTAACCACACCATCAACGACATCGCCATGACATCGGATATGACCGGGACATGCACACTGTTCCCCATCACATCCAGGAACACCGCATGCATCGTGGGAGGCAGTGGCATGGGCTCTGTGTATCGCACCCACATGGACGGAACTGCACGAAAAACCAGGACACGACATGGATCCAGCGCCCATGGACATACACACCGCTCAGTGGACATGAATAGGTCGCCTGGAGTCTGTGGGTGCTGCACCCCTCCCACCCCCACCCCGGGAATCCCATACCAGGACCTTTGCATGGACGACAAGTGCATACAACAACAACACGACCCCAGTGACTGTGACATGTCCAGTAACCACCACAGTGCAACAACAAGTGGCACGCCGCTGCATGCACGCAAGCACATGCCCTGATGTCATCTCACATGCACGCGTGCATGAGGAACAACCGCAGCAAACCTGTCACATGGAACTGAGATGGACTGTGCCCATGATGCCAAGCGGTCTGGTAGGCTACATGTATACCGTCTGTGTCAAAGTCCGCAGCTCCGCAGCTATACGTAAATGTACATTAGCACTGCCTTGGCCAAGCAGATGTCACTCTGAAGCCCACATCCCACATGCAACAGCCAATCACATGTAACCCCACACCCTATCCCATTTGCAATCATGCTCAGTATATCCTCAACATGTATTCCGCTGCCAGTAGTGTCCACTATACTGCATCACAGAGGACAGAAGACTCAATATAATGTTTGAAACCAAAACTGTCTCCGCTGACTCATTTCACAAGTACGAATGAGAGAGGATGAGAGTATGTGAAGTACACGGCAGTCGTGACATGACCATGTAGTCCACTGGTATTGGATGTCAACGCAAATGAGTAGCACTACTGTGGAAGACACACATGTGTCGTGTGAAGTCGTATGGACGCAGTGCTCAGGTGGGTGGGTGCGACGGGTAGATGCGCACATGCCAAGTTGGAGCACGCCGTGTTGGGAGGGGTCATGAACAGTACACCACCGCTTCCCTGGGCATTGTGAGAGGACACCTGTCAGGGGGAGTGAACACGTGTGTGCACAGCAGCCGGGCACACGTACAAAGCGGTACCAGGCGCACCTCAGCCCACCCTCTGTGGACAAGCTGGATCCTGTTGTGCGCCCGCCATGCCCCTTGACAAGGCACACACAGCCCCAGTCGACCAGGTGTAACCCCAACATAGTCAATCCGCACAGGCGATACAGGGCACGGGATGGCAGTGGAGCATGGTGTGTGAGAGGTCTCCTCGCGCTCCTCCTGGTCATATCACGCAGGCAATAGAACCTCAACGTCTAGCATGGCACAAGTCAAATGGAAGTGTAGGGGGACGCACCACAGCACGAGCAGCACTGACGTCACGGGAGGTGGCTCGCACCATCCCATCCATTGCCCATCATACCAACCACGCCACATGCCATTGCGACTAAGTGCAAGCGCGTGCGCCACCACCCCGAGCCCTCCCCAGAGAGGCCAAAGAGTGAATGTGTGGGCCATCAGCCACAGACGGACGCGGCCTGGCCGCAAGGGCAGCCACAGCCACTGGGTGTCGCAGGTGGCGGATCCGGAAGGCGAAGACTGTGATGCATAGTCCATGCAGGCCGGGTCTCCATTTGGGGCACCACGCAGGTGGACGGTGTCCCGCCACACATCATACCCTGAGACAGCCCACTCGTGCAACTGGACCCACACATACACTCCTTGCCCTCTCTGGTGCGAGCTTGGGGCTGCCTGTGCAGGCGCTAGCTTCGCAGGTGAGCATGCATATTGGGGGAGCGAGGGGAGGACATGAGGGCTGGGGCGAAGATGACTGTATCACTGTCAGTAAGTACAAGGGATGACCCAGATGTGGAAAGGAAGAGACGTGTCCCGTGTGTACTGCAACTAGTCGCCAGTCCAACTACCCCCCATGTCCGGAATGTAAGCCCGCACCTAGGCCCGCCCATCCGCCACATCGAACATACCACCAGCACGACAACCTTCCCATTCGAAACACTGACTGGGGGTGGCGACCAGTGTACAATCATGTGTAGCCTACCCACGCGTACATGTGGGCCCTCCATGATCCATGTCACCTGCGGCAAAGTCATGACATGCGCAATGAGGGAAGTGAGGAGAGCTGTCCGCCCCACGCGCAGAAGGTGCATCAGCTCCACAGACCCAGCAGCGAGTCCAGCAGGGGTCACATGTGCAGGGGCAGCTGTGCCTGGTGTGAAGGCACATGCATATAGACAGCACATCGACCAATGTGTAGTCTGCCCACATCTACAGTCCATCATCATGCGGACATAGGAATTGAACACAGGGCAACACATCTTCAGTTGGTGCACCCACCGTGACCAACAATGCGCAATCATCGACGTACCCGCCCTGTGCATGGCCCCCCACCCAACGGAGGCACATCCAGTGCCACCATCCCACACACACAAGCCTTCCACGGAACATGCTGTGTCCAATGGTCAGTACAGAGTCAGCGCCCATCTGGTGGATCCTGAACAGGAGACACATGCACACACATGCCAGCTCCCACTATGTACGTCTGCCACCTGGCACGTGCAATGTAACCTCTCACCTGTGACGTGTGACTGCAAGCACACAGCCGTCTTGGCATGGGGCTGTCAATGTGGACACCTGTCAATGTTTCGGGAGGTGTGATCCGTACAGTGCTGTACATAGGGTGCAGTGCTGACACCTACTACTGTCTCATATCCCCTCGTGCCACAGGTCCCACTTGTTTTGGCCGCTCAGCCTGTGCCCACATCGTCGTCGTCGTGTGCCATACTCATCCAGCCGCGGAAGCAGTTCCATGCTCAGCAGACATTCATGTTGCCGTGGCGTTGCCGCTTGACGGATATGCAGTCAGTCCCCATCAGCACGCCCCGCAAGTCATTGGGGCCTAGATCCCCATGTGCATGCACATGGCAGTGGTTTGTATCACTAGCCATTGCCATTGTTGGGAGACCTGTGTAAGTGTATTGTGGCTGTGCCGTCCCAGCTTGACAGCTGGGCTGTGGCTCATGTGCTTGCTCAGTCATGTCAGTGATGTGTATGCGAAATTGCTATGTGTCGTGTTGCTTTGACATGTGTCCTCTGCCATTGTCCCTAGGCGGAGACCGAACATTGACCGCCCATACCAATTGCTGGCGGACATGGACGATACAGAGGTTATTAGGAAGTTTCGGCTGGACAGGCCAACCCTGCATCGACTGTGTGCCATGTTAGAACCCCATCTCCGTCCCCGCAGGGTGTATCCGACTGCTGTCACCCCCACGGCTAAGGTGATGGCCGCCATGCATTTCTTCGCCACTGGGTCATTCCAGCACACAGTGGGCATTGGAGGAGGGATGTCCCAGCCCATGTTCAGCAAGGTGCTGAGGGATGTACTGGCAGCCATGATGCTGTACCGAAACAGGTACATCCGCTTCCCCAGGGCTCGTGAATTGGCGGCAGTGAAGGGTGCATTCTATGCCCTTGGCAGAATCCCACACGTCGTTGGAGCCATTGACTGCACACATGTCGGCCTTGTTCCACCACAGGCCACTGAGCACCTGTGCCGCAACAGGAAGCACACGCACTCCCTGAATGTGCAAGTGGTGTGCCTTGCGGACATGGTGATCACCCACGTGTGTGCAAAGTTCCCAGGCTCGGCCCATGACGCACACATAATGCGCAACAGCATCTTGCCACGACTGATGTCCAATATGCAACAGGATCGTGCCTGTATTGTCGGTGAGTATGTGGAGTGGTGTAGCGTGCTGGTTGTGCGATGCTGTCCCCTGTCCAGTTGGAATTGCAACGGTTCTCTGTGTCCCTCACACCCAGGTGACTCTGCGTACCCGAATGGGGCATGGCTGCTCAGTCCATTGAGGAATCCTCGCACCCCAGCAGACGATCGCTACAATGAGGCACATGGGAGGACCAGACGTGTGGTCGAGCGTACCTTTGGCCTCCTCAAGTCCAGGTTCAGGTGCCTGGACCGCACCGAGGAGTGCGCTGGCGTACTCCCCACAGAAGGTGTGCCGGATAGTGGTGGCGTGTTGCATGCTGCACAATCTGGCCATTCGGAAGCAGATCCCCCTCATCGTGGATGACGGAGATCAACCAGGGCCCCAGCCCGCAGACCAGGACAGCTCGAGTGAGGAGGACAGCGGAGAGGAGGAAGCTGGTAATGTGCGGCAGCAGCTCATCGCCCGCTACTTCACTTGACGGTGAGTGTCCATGTACGACGGCTGATGTGGCTGTATCTGTGCAGGTGTGTGTGTGCTGTGTCAGGGTGGCCGTTTGTTCACTGCGTGCTGTGTGTCAACGCTCCATGGCCAGGGTAGTATGCCACTGTTGGTGGCTGTGGCATTGTGCCCTATTGCTCTGTGCGATGTGTGTACATTGCTTGTAGTTGTTGACATGTACTGTGTGATGGGTGTGTGACACACTCATTGAATGTGCTCCTGTTCTGTCTCCCACCCCTAGGTCCCTACAGGCCCTCCGGATTCAATTGCCATGCCACGCATCAGGTGCCTTTCCGCCCAAGGTGGCCGTTGTATTCCGTACAAATAAAACACAGGGCACAAACAGCAGTTAGTGTAAAAGGTGCATTTATTACAAACTGTGACATGTGATTGTGTGTAAGGTGATGACAAAAGTGGTGCGTGCAGTGACAATGAGCTGTCGGTCATGGCTGCGTGATGCTCAGGGTGTACCCACTGGTTCTATGTCCATAGTCCAACACACACATGCCATCCAGATGGCTGTGTGGAGTGGGATCATAGTCCAAGTCAATGCAGTGGCTGGTCAAGGAAGGCTGGCGGAAGGCTGGCTGGCTGCCTCACTTGCGTTTGGAGCGTGCGAAGTCCTCCCGGGAGATCTGTTTCCACTTCGGACGGCCCCTTCCACGTTTGCGAGGGGGTGCCTGCTTGCGACATGCTGGTGGTTGAGGTGTGCTCACTGGCTGTGGACGCAGGGGAACTGGACACTGCTGCTCCACCCTGCGCCCCGGCAGGTGGTGGCGGAGGGGAGCTGCTGTCCCTGGCTGTGACCTCACCGCCACCACCAGCTGGCCCATGAGGTCCACGATTTGGCCCATACGGGCGTCCATGGACCTCAGCACCCCCAGCACCTCACGCGTGTCTGAAGCAGACCGGACCCATTGTCCTTGGGCCTCTTCATAGGCCCCAAGGACTCTGGCCATTTGAGGCAGGGCATGGCTCCCAGGGGAGGCTGGCGTTTCCCTGACCCTGCTCCTCCTACCAGTCCTGCTGCCACCGGCCTGCCCACTAGCCACATTGCTCACCACGGTCCTCGCTGTGGCTCCCAGGGTGGATCCAGTCGGCCGGGCCACCACCTGCGCTAGGGCTGGTGCCAGCGAAGACGTGGTGGTGGTGGCGGCGGTGGTGGTCGGTGCGGCGATGGTGGCGGTTGCGGCAGTGGTAGTGGCCACAATGACCGTGGGTGTGGCCGCAACGACAGTGGCAGCAGGGGGCTGGGAATGTTCAGCAGCCCTGGATGATGGGTTGGTGGGTAGGAGGGGTCCTGGGGAGCGGCTGGGCCCTGCCACACCAGATGGGCCTGCTTGGTGGTCCGTGTCCGAAGAGGAGGACAGATCCTCCAGATCCGTGTGTCCTCGTTGGGGGCTTGTAGGCTGGCTGTGCTGGCTGCTGGCTCCATCCCCAGCATCCAGCAGTTCGTCACCTGTGGAGAGAATGAGATTTGTTATTGTGTTGCACCTGGCGAAGTATGTATTTGTCGTCTGACATTAACAGTTCGTGCAATCTCGTACATGGGTTTCCCGGAGGCGTGTGTGTGGCTGTAGCATCTGTAGTTGTGTGTGCTTGGCAATGGGACTGTGTGCTGTGCACATGTGGCATGGGACGGATTGGCCATGCCGATGGGTCTGTTGCTGTGCCCCTACTTATTGTGACTCTGGTGTATGCGGGCTCCTGGCCCTTCCTGGGTCTGGTTTGTACTTTGCTTTTGGTGTTCAGATGGGACGCTTAGGAACGCATATGGCAACATGGGGGCCATGCCCCAGATTCGCATTTGGGAGGGAATATGCTTTTGGGGTTCAAATGGAATGCTTAGGAACGCATATGGCAACATGGGGGCCATGCCCCAGATTCGCATTTGGGAGGGAATATGCTTTTGGGGTTCAAATGGAACGCTTAGGAACGCATATGGCAACATGGGGGCCATGCCCCAGATTCGCATTTGGGAGGGGATATGCTTTTGGGGTTCAAATGGAACGCTTAGGAACGCATATGGCAACATGGGGGCCATGCCCCAGATTCGCATTTGGGAGGGAATATGCTTTTGGGGTTCAAATGGAACGCTTAGGAACGCATATGGCAACATGGGGGCAATGCCCCAGATTCGCATTTGGGAGGGGATATGCTTTTGGGGTACATGCTGTGAGCCATGGGTGCCGAACGTGACATGTGTTGTGGCAGCATGACAGTGCATGGTTTGAGGTGTGTGCATGCTTGACATGGCCTGCATATTTGCTGTCTGTTGTGATTACTGGACATGGCATTGGACGCATCGTTATGAGTGAGTGATGGTTGTGTGCCAGCCAACGTATTGCAGTTGTCCCATCTCCTTGGTGTGCGTGCTGCCCTGTGCCATGTGCATCACTGCAGTGCTCGGGGGGTGTGGCCCATGTTGTGTGTTGTTGCTCACAGTGTGTCGTGCGCTTCATTGACTTCTGGCACATGGTTGGTCATGGGCATGTATCTTAGCGTGACTGCTGTATGTGTGGCAGCTGTGCGGATGACATGCCTTTCATGAGACTGGGGCTGACGGATGGGATGGATGGTATGTTGTATGTGCATGGTGTGTCTGTGTGTTTGATGGGTTCAGTGGTGTTCGTGTGCATTTATGTTGTTCCGCTCTGTTGCGTCTAGTGTTGTTTGTCTTACATAGGCGTAGTTGTGGGGTGTGTGGTTGACAGGCAGTAGGGGCTACATGGACAGGACTTCAATGGTGTTTCGGTTGTGTGTGATGAGTTGCACAGTGGCTGCCGTGTGGTACTATATTCAGTGTGGCTTGTGCATGCAGACGTGGCTCCTTGGGTGTTGCTATGCCTGTGATGGGTCATGTGGGGTGTGAGTCTGTTGTTCATGTCCGTGTGCACATTGTTCACTTGTTCGTGACAGTGGGCGGTGCTGCGTGTTCGTCTGCTACGTGACATGTCCCATGTGTTGGTCGTGTTATGGTCCTCATGCCTCCAGTAATCCAGCCCTGTCCAGTTTCCCACCTGCAAGTTGTTCGTGCGTGCACTGTACTGGATGCCACATGGCTCTAAGCGGGGGTGCTCCATGTTGCAGGTCTGTGGGGGTGGGGGGTGTTGTGGGTCGTGGGGGTGGCTGGACACCCACTGACACCGATTGCTGTGGACCGTGATGTCTGCCTTTCGGCTGTCGTTGTGCACTGCGGTGGCTGACACGTGGCTGTGGGGTGTGGGGATGCTCCTCCTTGCTGTGCTGTGGGACTAGGGGCCTGGTGTGTGTTGTACTTGGGCTGTCCACCGTCCCACCCACTGCACTTTGTGTTCCTGCCACTTACCTGTTACTTGTCGGTTAGTGCAGCTGTGGCGGACACATGGGTGTGGTGGGTGCTCGTTGTGGCGCTTCTGGCATATTTGGGGACCTGTTGGTGGTTACGTGGCTGGCTGAGTGTACACATGTCCCCACGTATGTTACAGTTGTTCGGTTTGGGCTGTGTGTGGTGGTGTCTGTTGCATGTGTGTGTGATGTGTTGTGTATTGTGTGCTGGACATGGGGGTGTTTGTCCCTGGGAGCTGTGGCATGATGGTAGTGCATGTGAGTACATAGCGGTGTGCTGGTATACATTAGTTTGTACTTACCAGCCTCCACTCCCCTGCTAATCCGGCGAGGATCTCCGGATGTATTATGACTCGCACCTTCTCCTCCCACGCTTTGAAGGTCTTGAAGAGCGCGGGATTCCCTCCGCCAGTGACGGCAGCCAGCTCTCTGTTTTTGCCCTCCTTCTTCTTGACCAGGCTCTTTACGTCATTCCAACGTTTGTTTATTTCTCCTCTGTTCCTAGGCAGGGTCCCGACTGCATTGACCTGGTCTACGATCCGGTTCCACATTCTGTTTCTGGTGGCTAGTGGTGTGTGCTGGACCATGTTCCCATAGATTTGTGGGTACACCTTGATGATCTCGTCGACCATGACCGTCAGCTCAATGGGCGTGTACTTGGGCATTCTTTGTGGTGCCATGGTGTTTGTGGTGCTGGTGCGGTGTGTGTTGTGTAATGTGCAGGGGGTTTGTGGTGCAGGTGTTTGGTGGTGGTGGTGGTGGTGGTTGGTGATGTGTGCGTTTCTGTGGTGTGCTGCTGTCCTTGCTGTGTCACTGTGTCCTCTCCTCTCCTCTCTGGTTTGCAATGTAGCAAGGGGTTGTGGTCTGTGGGAGTGCTGCTTTTGTACTCACCTATGTGGGTGTGTCCTCATGGTCTGTTGTTTTCAGGTGTGTTGTGTCTGGGGTTCTGGCCTTTGTATTTTTTGTTTGTCCGGGGGGTGTTTTCGGGATGTGTACTGTGCTTGTGTATTTGTGCGTGCCTTGCTGTGTGGACTTGTTGGCCATGTTGTGTGCTATTGGTTTTGTGAGCGGATGGTTTCTGTGCAGGTACGTGGGCGCCATGGCTTCTGCCGTGTCGATTCTCATCGGCGTTGTTTGCGCTGGCGGGCGGTATATTTGTGGTTTTCCCGCGCTCATGGCGGTGCGATCGTAATTTCACGTGCGGTGTGTCGGCCGTGAGGGCGGGCGGTTTTGTGTTGTCGTGCGTGTTTCCGTCCGTGGCGGGCGGTTTGACTCGACTCGGACGTTGGCGGGCGGTATTTTGTGTGATTTTCCGCCGATGGCGGTTTTCGGTTTGTGTAATCGTAATGGCGTGGTCGGTGTTCAGACGGTGTGTGCGGGCGGATTTTTGCCGCTTCCATGCCTGGCGGATTTTTTTACGCCGGGTATCGTAATGGGCCCCTAAATTTGTTACATATATGTATTTAATTATTATTTATATTATTGCTTTATGTGTATAGATGTATTTATAATTTATAAAAAATAAATTAAACAATTTATAAGTTATTAAAATAAATATTAAAACATATTAATAAGTAATTAGATATATATTGATCAAGGCAGTGAATGCCGAAACGCGTCGCAGCGTAATGGAGGAATAAACCTTGCATTTTCAAAATCTCCCTGTGTCGGTGTCCGATTTTGTGTGGAGAATCGGATGTGGTGTTCATATTATATATTATATGTATATGCTTAATGTATTTTCAAATTATATATATTACTTATAATTTTTAAGCATTTTAAAATATTTTTAACTGTTTCTTTTAATTATATGTATTATTTACTTTATTTTACAATATTTTTTAGCTTAAATTAAAAACGATATTTTTAACAACGATATTTTTGACATTGATATTTTTCTTCGATATTTTTGTACTTACCTTAATGTAGATAGGATGTCGATATTCTTGTCTTCGATATTTTTGCTGCAATATTTTTGTAGGTCGATATTGTGACCTTAGTCAGTGATTCTTGACAAACATCCCCACCGTTTATTCTGTGTATCTCTCTGAGACAAAGTGAGCACGAGTGACTGAGCGAAAAGTACTGTACTGTTTCCACGATCCCTGATGGGACAGAGTTGTCATGTTCGATAGTTGCCAAGAACTATTCTCTCCTTAGTAAGAGGGGTTTCTAGTGGCACTGTGAGCTAGATGGTATACAGGCAAACATACCCGGAGGGGGTGTCTGGAATTAGTCTGACACCAATCCCACAGTCTATGTTGTCTAAACGTGCAGATCCTATATAGGTTTATAGGAACTACACGACAAGAGCACTGTTAACAAAATCCTCTAGACGAGTTTTGAATATAGCAAGTTCCTCTTTGAAAGCGCTTGGAAAGGTGAGTACGAGTCCTGAGCAGAAAGACTTTTTTCACACAAGTGTTGTTTCTGTTGGTGCATTGTTGCTTTGAGAGTTTTAAGGCGCATCTCATTTGTTAGTAAGTCTCTTCACTCCTGCTCATTTCACAGCTTGAAATTAATACCCCCGGTTGTCTGAAGCACTAAGAGGTTGTTCAGTTTACAGTGAAGCATAGAGTATTCTGGCGCTGTCTAACACTACAGTGGTTAGGCAGTTCCTTGGTTTTATATTTGGCACATGTTCTCCAGTTTAATCTTTTATTGCATATTTGTTGCTTTTGAATGTATCAATGTCTAATTTGCACACTCACAGCTTCTGATTCTGTACTTCAGAGGTACACGGGACTCTATGGTGACTAGGATGCAGTGGAAAATGTACCTCCTGTGGAAGAGCCATGATACTTCTCTCAAGTGAACTGCATTGACATCAAATATTAAGCACTATGGATAGATAATGGTATATACTTTTATTAATTTATCTATAGTTTTGTATAGCGCTGACAATCCTGGAGTCTGCTTCAATGCTCTTTGGCGGGAGGGAAGGATGGGTTACAAGAGTTCAGGGTGGTAGCATATGTCCTTGTAGATGCTTCTAATCAGGTGGTATGGAGGCGGAAGGGTTCTGCTGCCTGAAAGAGGCCACAACTCAAGGGCACAAAAACAAAGAATACAGTAGATGGCACCATTATTATCTGTGGTTCTTTTGCAGACAGTTGCGCACCAGTTGTGATTGTCTTTTATTGTCCGATGGAGGGGTTTGATGGAATATAGTGCATTCCCTGGATTCATGTATTTGAACGTGCTCTGATGTATGATAATGAATAAAAGGAGGTTCCTTGAAATAAAGTATTTGCCTGGGATCACACAAATGGTGAATCAGGAAAGCTGAGATTGATCTCAGAATTTCCAGTTTCACAGTGTGCAATGTAGTCACTAGATGGATATCTCTTTTTGACATCCAAATGTTAATGCTTTGTCCTTAACTCTTGAAGCATGAGATCAGAGCGTTGGACAAAAGACACATACTATGTTCAATTTTTTGGCACAGGGAGGTATGCTAGGATTTGAAATTGAAGTTGCATGGTTAGCAGCAGTAGCCACTAGGCCACATCACCTCTGGTTTTTTTAAACATGAACTTAGAAACATACACCTCCGCCACCCCCGACGACAATTCCACTTGAAAACTAAAAGGGAAGTCTGTTGTAATGTATACCTTTCTTTCGGCCTAGGTTCTTATTATACATGTAGCAACAATATAGTCTGTTAAATCAAATACAAGAGAGATTTTTTTACAGCACCCACATAAACTCACATGTTTGAAGGTCCTCTCAAATGTGATAATGGAAGGAATGAGGCTCGCTGAATACAATATTTTCCTAGGCTCACACGACGTGGTCAAGCGGGGAAGCTGGGATTGACCCCACATATCCTAGTTTCACATTGTGCAATTCAGCCACCAGATGTGTATCTCTTACTGTTGTTTAACTCATAGGTTAACACTTTGGGGCCGATTCCGATTCAGGCCGGAAATCACTCCGACCGAGCCGGACCCGGAGAGATTTCCGACCGAATCGGACTCTAGCAGCCTGACCGAACGAGTACGATACGTACGCATGCAATCGGACTCGATTCGGTCGGACTCCCATTGAAGTCAATGGGAGCCGGTCGTACAACGCGTACGCGGGCTCCCATTGACTCAATGGGTGCGAGGCGAACAAGGGCGCCCCCTACAGCGGGTATGTGTCAATGCGACTCGCGCCGTACATGCACAGGTAGGGGGGACCCATGGGTCCCCCCTGTGTGCGACTCGCGTGGCTACACGTACAGGGGGGTCCGACACGGACCCCTGAAGTCCGGCTCCGACTGCTCTTTCGAGCCGGACGGCGCGAGTCGGTCGGACTACTCGAGGCGCACATCGGACTTGCCCGGCCAGGGAACGTCTCCATTGCGTGGTGCGAGTCCTGTCCGTGCGAGTCGGTCGGAGCAGTTCGGACCCGCGAACGAGTCGGTCGGCGATTTCGCGAGCGCTCGCATCGTACTCGCTCGCCCGGACGCAAGTTCGAATCGGTCGGGAAAGAGGGCTCCGAATCGGATCCGGTTAAGCCGAATCCGATTCGGTGCCCTACCAGCCGAGATCGGAATCGGCCCCCTTGTCTTTCCTTCTTGGCGCATGAAGTTAGAATGTGGGAGGCAGGAAGAAGCCACAGAAAGCTTGGTTTGTTTTGGGTTGAGGGTCAAAGAAGACCTAAATCTGAGCCAAGCATCTGGCTCAAACCTGCAGTGGCTCACCCACCATCTACATATTTATGTCAATGTATGAGTGTCACAAAGTAGCAGAACCATGCGGCGTACTGGAAGAGAGGGAAGAGGAAGCCGACCCACTCCCTCCTTACATTTCTCCTCTCCTCTATTTTCAGCTCTCCCTCCACATACTGCTTTTCAAGAAATGGAGTCCGACCTTAAAGAAGATGGCTCCTTTAAGGAGAGAGACTTCCTGGATTCTTACCTTACTGACTTCACAGAATCACAAGCACGAATGACTGCCACCTCTCCGAACGAGCGCCTCTTGAAAACCGGACTCCCCAAGAGAACAGTTGTCAACGTCCTGAAGGAAGGAGAGAACTCAAGACTAGAGGACCAAAGAGAAATGGACATCGACAGAAGACGTCCCTCAGAGCAGTCCAGATCGGAAGACTCAGCACCTTTGGCTCTGCAGGAGAGAGAGATCTCCATTACATCTCTAGTCCCTGCCGATAGAGGAGCTGCGGGAAACCAGAGACACCACAAGTTGTCCCGCCATGTTCCTGTAGGAGCTTGGCTTTCCCAGGTACGTGGGCGTCTTAGGGGCATGCTGGGGAGGAAAAGGACAGACAGAGAGAAAGTCTGACATTGGGGAGAGGGAATATCTGCTGTGCTTGCTCTACTGACTATAGCGTGTCAGTGCGCAGCATCACTGGAGGAGGATTCATTAACTCTGTGATAAATACCCCACTCCTGTTTCCCATAAAGTAGTGATAAAAAGAAAAGGACAAAACACTTACCCGGGTCTATGTCTTCTTTCCGAGGGACAGCCACGGCTGGAGACCCGATGAATAAGAAGAAACTCTGAAGAACCCAGGAGAAAAGAATATTTCTTTACTTTCCTGAGCAAATTCCCATTTTGAACAATAAAGAAATATTGAGAAAAACCCAGTAAAGCGTCACAATGAGAAAATTGTGATGTAAAATGCTTCATTTTTTTAGCAAACGTTTTTGGGCAGACAACCCCTTGCTCCCCGAACCCACCTGAAGAAATGCTTCTCATTCTCTTCACTGTCTTGCTCAGTCAAAGCTAAAGACCTTATTTATGCCCCACCAATTTCTAAATTCACCAGCCACCACTGCTGGCTAGGGGTGGCTTAAATAGCCGACAGCGCTAATGATAAGGTGTCAAGCCAATTTAGCTCCGTTTATTCACTAATTTTAAACACACTTCAACTGCACCCCTCAAACATTTCAGAAGATAGAAGGGTATATGCAAATTGGAAATATTGCTGAATCCTAAAGGCTTGCACAGTTCTGAACTGCACTAGCCAAAAAGTGATCCATACTTGAGTGGGATCCTGAAAGTAGAAGCAAAGTTTTTAGTAATCTGATTACAGTGATAGCACGAACTTCAAGTAAGCTCTTTTGTCACTTCCAATCTTGAGAGGAATCCTGAAGCTAGAAGAAAAGTTTTTTAGCAATCTCCTCCTACAGTGATAGCACCAGCTCAGAAACATAAGTAAACTTTGATCTACTCAGAAAACATACACCCTAGAATTAATGTATAAGCATAGGAACAGTATAGGGGAATCTGGATGAAATCAATCGGTATATTGATGAAGGGACTCATGGGGAGGGTGGGAAACTGGGGTAGTCTCAATGACATTGCCTACATTGTGGGCTTTACATATGACACATGGTTGCCAATATTACTGAGCAATGGAAGGATAGTAAGGTGCAAGCCATTGGGTGTCAGCGGCATGGATCATCCCATCTACGTTAACATGTGGCTACATTTGGGAGTAACACTTTTAAGTTGTTTCTCTCACCATAATCCGTCATTGTACTTTTGACATTCTTACTTGGCCCATATGCTCTTTGTGTATTTCTGAGGCCTGATCTTGTAACTGAGCAAGCTCTTGTAGTTTGGGCACAGCATTATGAGACAAAGCTGCCTTTATAGCAATATGGTCAGTCAGGAAAAGAGTTAACTTTGAACACCTCGTCTTGGATAGCTTGATGAGCATTTCTATTAACAACAGCAACTTTTATGGTCAATTGGAGAGCATCAGGCAAACCCTGGGTGGCTTGAATAATCCAGAGTAACGCAACACTGCCCAAATCGCAGCATTGCAGAATTCTGCCCCAGGGAGGCATTCCATGGGAGGTGCATTGGTGTTCCCACGTAAAACCCATTAAATTTGACGTATTCCCAGATTTAACACAAGTGATAGGCCTGGGAATGCGCCAAAACTGCTGCGCCTACCCAGTTGAGGCGTAACGATGAAAAATATGTTTATTTCTCCTTGTTTTTCCTCTTTCTATGTGTGCTGCATCCTGCAACACACATAGAGAGAGGAAAATTGCGCAGGGAATTGTTTCTGTGCAGGAAGGTGCCTGTCCTGCACAAAACCAATCCTGCTTACAATGTGGACACCCTTGCACCATGGTGCAAGAGTGCCTATGTTAGCGCTAGGCATCACATTGTGGGAAAAGACATGAATGTGCTGTACGATGTTAAATATGGCGCATTCCTGCCCTTTCCCTATCATACAGCTCAGCAAGGTGACTTGCTGCTCTGCGCTGCACGACATATTGGTAAATATGCCCCTCAATGCATATGCTGAAGAAGAGAAAAAGAAATGAGCAGACCCCCTCTGGTTTGGTGCAGCAAAAAGAATAGGTTCATGATACGGGCCCAGATATTTAGGAGATGATAACTAAGTGAAAATATAATGAGGTACTTTTGATCCCTGTTGGTTTTAGATTTCGTCTTTATCCATTGATGTGTGTGGGCATGTGCACTGCGCTTTGAAAATTACTTTTGCTGCAGGTTCAGGTACAGACCTGAGAACAGGTGCAAATTAAGATGAAAACTCCGATTAAGTTTTACCTGGAACTCCAGAAACTCTTAAAGTGATTATACATCACCTGCAAGACAACTCTCAGGGAAATCAAAAGTCACCGACAGAAAAGCAATGCATACACTAGTACCTGGTGATATTTCCTGTGCATCATGCAGCTGTAAGTGGACGAAGTGGAATTCACAAAGGTACCATAGTCTGAGGCGAATGATCGAAATTTGCATAGAACAGCACCTTTAAACAATTGCTTTAGGTCGCATAGTTTTCGTTATTGTTTCAGAATATTGTGTGTCAATCCTATTCTTATTTCAGAACAAGCCCTTTTGCATGCTCTGAAGTTTATTGGATTGGTTGCTAACAGATGAAAATAGCAATTTACTTTCAGAGGCTCAGATTAGTCAGTGTAAATCCATCACTGGCAATTCCAAAGCTGTGCATTCAATATGTATCTATCATAAAAATTCATTCAAAATATAATGTCTCAAGTCAACCACTAACTAAATAACACATTTGCAGCTTTCATCAGGAAAAGGAATCGTGTACAATAATAGCGGTATTACTCTGCCATGTTTAACTGATGTGCTGTCTTTGGTTCAATCACACCTCAATGCAAATTATCTTTTTATGTTTATTTGCCTGTGATAAAAATCTATCATTCAGACGAGCCGGATCTCCTGCATTTGGCTATTTGTATGAAACAGTGCTAAAAACAAGACTTATTCTTAAAAAAAAGTACCTACTTTAAAATAATGGTGTCAGAAACTCGCATTTTGTTTCCTGTTCTAGTGCAGCTCTGTTGGGGAAGGGACAGACGATAACTCATAACGAATACCTTACTACAGCAACAGTACAAGTGGGTAAATAGTGTGCTTTCACAAAATACAAAAACTGTGGGGCATATTTACAAGAGAATGGGGAAATGCGGTGTTAAGCCAAAATTATTAATGCCACGCTCCGCCATTCTGAAAATGCAGGGATGCACCGTATTTACAATAATACGGTGCACGCTAACGTTTTCCCTTGCGCTGGGGCTAAATTCAGCTGCCTAGCGCTAATGCAGGCACCCTTGCACCATAGTCCAAGGGTGCCTGCGTTGCAGGGAATGATTGTTTATGCGCAGGAAGGTGTCCCTTCTTGCACATAAACAATCACTAATGGCGTATTGTAACTTCTATGTGTGCTGCAGAATGCAGCACATATAGAAGTTGCAACTCGTCAGGGGAAGGCCATTCCCTGGTGATTTGCTTTTTCTATGAATGCAGCACATAGAAACAGCAAAAACTAGGAGAAATTAATAATTTCTCCTTGTTTCTTCAGATTAAGGCCAGGTGTTTCCCTTCTCTTATTTTTGGCGCTGCCCCATATTTATGCCACCTTTGTAAATAGGGGGCAGCATCAAAAAGCAATGGGTGTTGAGGCAGAACGCCCACGCAACACCCATTGCCCGCCCCTTTCACGCTAAATGCTGCATGAAAGGGGGCCTTATTCACAAGGCAGTGTTAAGCCACGTTAAATGGCTTACCACCACCTTGTAAATAAGGCAAAGGGTTTATCGCCACAGGAACATTTTAAAAAGTGACATTCCTGTGTTTTATCTTAAATGAAGTAAAATCGAATTGGCATGCAGCAAAAATGTTTGAAAGTGTCAAATTCACAACATAGTGGTTTCACGTAAGAGTTAGAGTTTGCACTGCTTTACTGTACCTGGAGCCAGATGTAAAAAGGTGTTTTGCATTCGAAAATCCAGCTACGTGCTGCCAGATTTAGCAAATGGAACGCAGTATTTCTCAATGGACTAATGAGGAAGATGGCTCTCAAATCCCATTGCTAATTCCTATATAGACATTTTGACTTCTTGCAAGTTGCTATGGAAAGGGTGTGATAGAATGAATGCTTACTCCTTGTGACTCTCAAGAAAATGTATCAGTGACTTGCACCAAGCGAGCCATCTCTTTGATTAAAATACTTATGGGGCTGTATTGTAGATACTGCGTGCTGTCCCTGTTTGCGCCGCACCATGCTGCACCTTTAACAATGTGCACCAGGCGCAAGCAGGAACAGTGTTTTCTATTACAGATAATTTGCTGCTCCCAGGACAGTTACAAACTTGCATCCCTGTGGGAAGAACATTAGCCAAAGGTGTAGTAGTGGTTTGAAGCAGCGTCTCCATCTTTTACAGTGCAGTGCAGGCGACACTTCTAAGGGTGGCAGAGATTCGCCTGCAGGCAGGTGCAGGGAGTGATTACCTCTGTCTTCAAGGAAATGCCTGACTGGTCCAAGGCTCCCCCTTCTCCTGTTTCAGAGAGAGCATAAGGGGGTTCAGTGACTGTGCACCACCTCTTTGTAGCTCACAGTCTGTGAGCCTTCTGATGGCCTCTTTTCTTCTGTGCCCGCATCAATTACATGATTCAAAGGCAAACTGTTTCCTTCATTTGTGTGGGACAATGCCCCTACACAAATGAGGGAATGCCCTTTTAGGATAGCACAGGCACTACATGTGTGCCAATGCTATCTGTATTACAGAAAGGTCCAAACAAGCATCTGTGGCCCCTTCTATAATACCAAAGTGCTCAATGGGTGCAGAAAATAGGCACATACACACCTGTTGCACCCCTTGGAGCCCTTTATATATTACAGGCTTTGTTCTTCTCTTGGTCTATTGCCAGCCCCCAGTGTGTTCCAATTTCATGTCCTCCTTTATGGATGTGATTGCTTCTCTATCGCCCATCTCTAATAGCCTGCTAGTTCTGGGTGATTTCAACATCCATGCTTATTCTGATACCAATACTACTGCCCAGTGCTTGGTTGAAAGATGCACAAGCTTTATCTTATTCACCTCATCAACAGCCTTACGCACTTTAAAGGTCATACCTTAGATTTGATTTCTGCTATCCCTGATGTAATCTATTGGTTTCCTGCTCTAGTCAAATATGGACTGATTGTGTGTCACCTTTGTTCCTCTTTGGGGACACTCAACCCCAGCTCTCCCACTATAAACTCACTCAATCAATCAGGATTTGTAAGACACGGCTTATCACCCTTGAGGGTATCCAGGTGCTGAGGTCCTTGCTGCTAGGGTGAGTTCAGTTGACCAGCCAGGTCTTGAGTCCCTTCCTAAATTCTAAAAGAGAGAATGAGGTCCAGAGGTGAAGGGGAAGGCCATTCCAGGACTTAGCAGCATGGTAGGAGAAGGAGCATCCTCCACTGTTGCTTCAGCAGATGCCGGGGGAGAGGAAGGTGGAGCGTAGGTATCTGGAGGTTGGTGGAAGCTCATTCGGTGGTTGATGTATGCTAGTCCTTGACCCTGAAGGGCTTTGTAGGCATTGATCAGCATCTTGAATGTGCATCTCTACTGAATGGGGAGCCAGTGGAGCTTCTTGAGGTGGTAAGGTTGTGGGTCTGTTTGGGGACATCGAGGATGAGTCAGGCTGCTGAGTTCTGTATGGTTTATGGGCCACATGTATCAAAATTTGAAATTGTGATTACCTAATTGCGATTTCCTGGGAATCACAATTAGGTAATCGCAATGTCCAATGTATGAAACTTCATGAGTTTTATATACCAATTTGTAGTGGGTGGCAAACTGACCTATCGCATTAATTTTAATGAGGTAGATCGCCAATTGCGACCCCCTAGGAATCGCAAAAATCACAGGGATGGTGGCCTGCTGAGGTCAGCAGACCACCATGTCTGTGATTGCTTTTAAATAAAGCAATCTTATTTTTGTAAAGCAGCCCATTTTCTCTAAAAGAAAATGGGTTGCGTTTACAAAAAAAATGAAAAGTTTTCCTTTCATTTTTTAAGAGCGAGCAGTGGTCCATGGGACCACTGCCTGCTCTTAAAAAATGCTATTACAAACATTCACAAAAGGGAAGGGGTCCCTTGGGGACCCCTTACCATTTGCAAATGGGTTACCACCTACTTGAAGTAGGTGGTAAAATGCGAATGTTTTGCGACCGCATTTCGGTCGCAAAACATTCATATATACCGATGCGATTCGGTATTAGGAAGGGACGCCCTAAAAACGCCCCTTCCTAATACTGAATCGCAAAACCCAATTTGCGATTTGGTAACAGGTTACCGAATCGTATTTTGCGTTTGATATATGTGAAATACCTTTTTGGGTTCTAAAAGGCAGATTCTGTGAATCGGCTTATTTGCAAACTCAAAAAGGCTTCATACATGTGGCCCTATGTCTTTTCAGGATGTTAGTGGTGATTCCTACATAGAGTGTGTTGCTTTAGTCCAGCCAGCTGGTGACTCGGGTTAGAGTGATGGTTCAACTGGTGTTGACGGCTAGCCATTTGAAAATTTTCTGGAGCATGCAAAGAGCGAGGAAGCAGGTGGAAGAGACTGCATTGATCTGGGTTTTCATGGTGAGTGTGCTGTCCAGGATGATGCCAAGGTTACGTGCATGGTCTTTTAGTATGGGTGATGGTCCAAGTTCGGAGGGCCACCAGGAGTCATACCAAGGGAAGGTTTTCCCGAAGATCAGTACTTCCTTTTTGTCTGTATTGAGCTTTAGACAGTTGTTTTTCATCCATTTGGTGAAGCTTGTCATGCACTTGTGGAAGTTGGCCCTTGTGGTGGAGTGGTCTTCTGATAACAACAGGATGAGCTGGATGTCACCTGCATAGGATATGATGTTTAGTCCATGGGTTCTGACGATGTTGGCCAAGGGGGCATGTATGTTTTGAACACTGTGGGGCTAAGGGATGAGTCTTAAGGGACTCCGCAGATGAAACTCTGCAAACCTCTAGTTAAGAGACCCTAGCCCAAATAGTCTGAGTCCGCCATTGCCGCCTACGCCATTGCAGAAGCACCACCTCACTCTAAAAACCTTAGTCCCAATGTCTGTTTATTCATCAAATCCTGGAAAATTGCAGCCTTGGACAAGCCTACCCCCTTAAAAATAATCCATCATTGACTCTCAAGACCATCTGCACCTTGGTACTTCTCCATTCTAAAAGATCTGAAACAACACTGCAAATGCCTAGGAAAGAGACGGTACACTTACCTAGCTAAAAAATAATTTATCTGAAATATAAGAAGCTCCTCCCCATCACTAGAATTTACTTTTATGGTAATAAGATCTTACAAGCCACTAATAAGAAAAAAGAGGTCCTCATCATTTCAACATCCTTAACATCCCAGACTGCAGTTCCTCCCACTGCTCACCATTAACAAGCTTCGGGAAATAACTTTTCCCAAAATACTGGACATTGTGCAATATCTATGCTCTTAGCTGTTATCCATGAGCATTCCTGAAAAAGAGAGGCCGTCTCCTAGATCAACATTATCTCACTTCATACCAGTTGTTGAATCATGGGTCAATCCAAAATCTCTTACATCACCTCCAGGTTCCCCCTTGACATGTGTCAACTCAACTAATTCCTATTTTTTAAATCTTTTTTGTTAGCTTCAAAGATAAAAAGATAACCATTTCAAATACTGAGAGTAGACACCATACGCACAAGAAAACATTCCAATGTCAGGCCGTATCAAGGTGAATCCTTACTCATTCCCGCAGCCTTCTCATCTTCTACCCATACAGCCTGCCTCTCTTCACTCACCCCAGTCCCTCCTCTCTCCAATCTTATTGGATCAAATTATTTATCAGGTGATGTAGTCATATTATATAATGCGGAACTCCCTCCAGGAGACCCACACCTTCACAAATTTCTGTGGGCACCCGTGGCCTAATACACCATTTCTGCCACCAACCGGCATCAGTCCATGTTTTTATTGCACTGCACAAGGCCTGGGTGGTCCCAGATTGCCAGAGTCCTAATACATCTCATCTAGTCACCATCTCTGCCAGATTACAGAATATCTGAGTGCATTTTGGGAGGTTCAGACCATGCCACAAGCCCAAGAATGCCAAGTGAGGGCACTTCTCAAACTTCTCACCTGTTAGACTTCCCATAAATCTCCCAAAAATCAAAACATACCCTGCCAAAGGCATGGACTCCTTGGGCACCCCCACAGTGAATGAAGGAGCACAACCGTACCACCACTTCCTATCGAACTCCTAACCTTAATCAATCCTTTCATACATGTTCAGTCACTCTGCATTGGAAACAAACATTGATTGTCCCTTTCCTGAACAATCCACTGTGATCCCTCCATTTCCTCTAACTTCATCTCACATCTTCCTGTTGTTTCCAAAATCCTTGACTCCCATATAGACAACCAATTGCTTTTCTTTCTGGAAGCCAATAACCGTTTTCACTTTCACCAGCCTGGCTTCTCTCCTACTATTAGAATCAGTGAGTGTCTCTGTTCTCAATGAGATTCATATGGGCCTTGATGTAGGACATTCCGCTGTGCTTATCCTACTTGACTTATCTGCAGTCTTCGAGATGATCGCTCACCTCATTCTTATAACACATCTCAAAGCAACCTGTGTAAGAGACTGTGCTCACAACTGGTTTGCATCTTTTCTGACTAACTACTCTCAAGCGCTACTTCTTTCCTGTTTTTATTGAATTCAAAGCCTAGCATTCCCCAGGATCGGCACTACGCCCTACAATCTTTAATGTATTTGTCACCGCTTTAGCTGCATTTATACCCTTGCTCAGCTTTATGCATGATGCATAGGCTGATGATACTCAGCTGATCCTTAAACTAAAAGGAGCTATTTCTTCTATATAGTCTTGCTTCAAACACTGCATGATTTCCATTGCCTCTTGGATAACTAGCACCTTATTTAATAAAACTTAACGCCTCCAAAACCAAAACTTTGGCCTTTGAAAATATGTTGGCCTAGGACCCTAACCTGTGGCCTCAAAAAATATATATTCATCATCTCCAGCTGATCCAAAATGCTGCAGCATGCATTTTTCTTGGTATCAGATTCTTATTACATCTAAAGCAACTGCACTTTTCTTGTTTTTAAAAAAAGTGCCTGTTACACGTGGCATCCTTGGCATGGCTTCCCCTGACTTTTTTGCTGGCTTTATTCTTGCTGGCTTCGGGATTCTGTGCACTTTACCACTGCTTACCAGCTCTAATGTGCATATGCTCTGTACTCAAAACATGATAGCATTGGCTTATCCACAACTGGCATATTTAATTTATTTATAAGTCCCTAGTAAAGTGCACTATAAGTGACTAGGGCCTGTAAATTAAATGCTACTAGTGGGCCTGCAGCACTGATTGTGCCACCCACTTCAGTAGCTCTTTAAACATGTCTCAGGCCTGCCACTGTGGAGCCTGTATGTGCAGTTCTAAACTGCCATTTCTACCTGGCAAGTTATCCTACTTGCCAGGCCCAAACCTTCCCTAATATTACATATAAGTCACCCTTAAGACAGGCCCTAGGCAGCCCTGTGGGTAGGCAGGGTGCAGTGCATTTAAGAGGTAGGACATTTACTTCTGAGTTTTACATGTCCTGGTAGTGATAACATGCTAAATTAATTTTCCACCACTGCAAGGCCTATCTATCCCTTAGGTTAGCATTAGGATTGCCTTAAACCCTCTTTTAAGTGTAATTTCAAATTGGGAAAAGATGGAAATTTGGAGTTTTGTGTCTCTCTGGACTAACAACTTAAAATCACAACTTATGGTTAGGTCAGATTTTAAATTGTAAGTCCAAAAATTCCACTTTTAGAAACTTGTAATTTTCTTACTTTAACCATCCTGTGCCTCTGCCCGTCTCTGAATACAAGTCTGAGTTGGGAGACATCTGGGCTTTGTGCATTCATTCTAGACAGTCGCACAAAGGGAGCTGCAGTGTGACATTTGCATCCTGATGGCCCATCACCAGGCTGATGGGCTTTTCTGAGGTAGATTGAGAGGGAGGAGCTGACACTTGCACCTGCATAGGGTTGTGCCTGTCCCCACACAAAGAGCTGCAGTGAGCCCACCCACCCCCCCCCAGTGAGTCTGGAGCTAGGGCAGGAAAGGCAGGGACATTGTGATCTCCAAAGGCTTCTATGAAGTGTCCCCCACATCGAAGGCACAACTGGGTCTAAGTACTGATAGGGTGGAAATCTCACAGTAATATCATTTTGGGAAATGTTAGTAAATGTGGCACAATTACCTTTAATTACCCTTACCCTTTTTCCCGCCAGTTTCTATTCTCAAGGTGATGAATCTTTGCCACCGCATTTTGACCAAAGGAGCTCCTTAATAAACACAGGTAAGTAATCAAATGCAAGTACATACTTTAGTCAATAATGAGATTTGTGAGTAGTTTTAAAGGGATTTTATTTTTTAATTAAAGTTTAAGATTCTCTGACTCTTTATTCATTAGTCAGGTTTCAATAAGTTTACAGAAATGATAGTAGAAAAATAAAGTTAGTGCAGAGCATATCATAATTTGCAAACAGCGCGTTCCATAAAAGAAAGAATATCTATTCTAAGAAAATGAGGCACAAATGATGTCAGTCAGAACTCATGAAGAGTTTAAGAATAAAAGCAAGAGTGATATTATCATGAAGCTAAATCAATAAATATTAATTGCAGGATATCCCATTAAGAGAAATAGATCTCAGAGCAAATAAGCCTTGGCAAAGCCAGTTAGTCCAAGCATAAAGCTTGGGGATTTTAATAAAAGTCAGAATGGAACAAAACCTGTATTTAATCTGCCTTCATCTGCATCTGTTCTGCTCTCCATCAAAGTCTATCCTCCCCTCCTCTGCAGGTCTCTAAATCTGTGTCTAAAAAAGTCTGCAAATGTCCCCGTCCCTAAATCTGTCTGAGTCTGAAACCCCTAAATTAGGAACGCGTTTATAAGTCAGAAAAATGTTGCAAAGCATGTGGCATGATCTTCGTTCTTCATTTAATTGGAATACAGGATTCTCCAGAAGGACATCTCCACCTCTCTGCTGTCTACATACGTCACCCATCAGGTAGCCAAAATCCTTCCCATTACACATTCTGAATCTTATTTAATATAACGTCATCTCCTAACCTTCTTTTAAAGAAACATTTTATTTTAACTGAACACATAACATTAGCTGCAAAACAACTTGTTATTTAAGCAGGAATCATTAAAACATAATGTGATAATGCATTTTAAAAATGAGCGTGTTTTCTATTCTCTCTAAAGCAAAGAAATAAATAAGCTTTGTTTAGATCAAGCAACTAAATACGAAAAGGCTCCAAGGTTACATGCTGTAAATTATGCAAGGACACATCCCTGTGTGTGAGCCTCAGTAATGGCTTAGCCACTAGGGATAGGTTTGGTATTGACTGTCTACAGTAGCCAACCATTCCCAAAAGCATCCTGACGTCTCTCTGAGTTCGAGGTGGATTCATCTGGTGAATTGCCTCTACTCGCTCTGGTGACAACTTTCTAGCTTCTTTTTCAGTTATATGAACCAGATATTGATCTTTTTGACAGTACCCCTGACTATCCTCATGTGATCCTCACTGTGATATAAACCTGAAAATAATCAATAACAGTAAGTCTTCAGTACATGCAATTTGAAAAGGTATGTTGGCTGGATTCGGTACCATTGGACAACATAGAACAATTAAGCTGCTAATCTCCTGCACTATTCTGTACATCTCATTGGGGTTCTGTAACCCCATGATCAGAGAGTTACAAGAACTTCCAATCAATGTTCTCAAAAATCCTTTGCTCAGTTTATCTTGAATTACGAGTGTAATTCTTGCAACTGTCTCTCATGTTGAATTGTATGATGGTGTTCTAGAATACTTGCCATCTTATTTCAATTTGACTCGGACTGGTTCTGCTCTTTTCATTAATCTGATATCTTTCCCTCTGAACTCCCATACTTCTGGGTTCACTGTTTCTTTCAAATCAGGGGGTAATTTTTCAACTGTCATTTCTGAAACCAAACCTACAGCTGTCTCTTGTCGGGTCATTTTAAATCGTACATCCTCATCAGGAGTCTGATATTCAATATCATCTGGTGTACAGTAAATCGTGCAGTTTAATTTGCACCACAAATGTTTTCCTAGCAGGCTTACAGTCCTTGAGTCACAGACAACAAATTGGTAACTTTTCTCAAATTAACCAATTTCTTCTGCAATTTTCTCTAAAAACTGTATTTGCGATCTGTCTGTTTAAAACTCCTACAACTTGGATATACTTTCCTAAGTGAGGTAAGTCTGGAACTTCCACTGTTCTCACAATAACTCTGGTAATATCAGAAATGTCAGGGCTAAAACTGTCATTTTCAAATATAGCAAACTGTTGTGACTTTGGTTCTGAAAAGAATTCAAATTTGCTTTGGACAACTGATTTAAATTAATTTTTGGGTTTCCCATATTTTGTGGGACCATCTGGGCTTGGAGAACTTCATTGGGACCTGTTTCTGAATTGACATTTGCTGACCTGGCACATTTCACATCTGCATTTCTCCCTGTATTTGCATATTTTCATTTATTGCATCAGCTTTAAGTCCACATTTCCTCGTCCAATGCTCAAATCTGTTACAAAGATGGCAAAAGGTCATTTTCTTCAGCATTACGGGATCCATACTTGAATTTGGACCAATCAAAACTCCTCTACCTATATCCTCTGAAACACTAAATCCTCCTTGAGCACCTGGTACTCCTACTTGAGGAACCACACCTTGTATCTCACCTTCATTCCCTGCAAACAACCTATTCTTAAATCCTCTCTGAACAACCTCCCTCTGAACCATCATAAATTTCTCCTCAAACTCTTTCTGTTTCTTTTCTTGTCCATCACTACAGTACCCTTCATCCTTCAGCATCCCATCTATCAACGTTCTCTGCCAACAAGCCACACTTTGCTGTACGTGCACACCGATCTGACCAGAGATCATTAATCCAATAACAAATAGAGACACAAAGCATCTCATGTCACTGGCATCAGGACATTCTCTCTTGCTGTTTTGTTGAAAGTCCTGAAGCACTCTTTCACAAAATTCATGAACTGATTCTTTAAGTTCTTATGAGGTTCATTTAATCTTTACCCAATACAGATCTTTTGGTGGCACTCGGCCCTTCAGAAAAGTAATCACTGCTTCATTTTCCTCCATAACAGCAAAAGATGATGCATTAATGCAAGAATCACTCGTTGTCTCCTCACTCTGCCATTCCTCAACAACTTTACATTCAGACCTCAATTCAATTGGTTTTGCAGTGTCAAAGAACATTTTGAAATTAATCCACAACACCTTTGAGATTTCAACAAATCCATCAACTTGTGGGTACCACAGTACAGGCTTGTCTTTCAATTTTGAAAATTTGTTCACAAATGTTGAAACTTCACCTTGCGTTCCATGGTATATGAACATGCACTCCACCCACTATTTCTCTCAATGGATAAGCTGAAGCTTCTCCCTCATCCTGTTTATTATTTCCCTCAACTAGGTCTGGTGGTTTCTTTTTCTTCTCATGTTTCCTTGTCCACTTGTTTCCTAATTTCTCAAAAACATTCCATTTACGAATGTATCTCACCAATTCTGTAATATGTAATCACATTCCTGAAGAACTGATTGTCTCATTTGCTTCATCATCCATGTGTACCCTGAAACTTTTTCAGAAATGGAAAACTTCCTGAAACATCAATTTCATATTTTCCGAATCAATCAGTCTATTATGTGTAGTTACTGCATATATTGTAATTTCCATACAAATTATTTCTTTATGCTGATATTGGTTCAAATTCTCAAGATCTAAACATTCCCTGATAATTTCTTAAAGTTCAATTTTTAAATTTGAAACATTAAGTGGTTTCTCTTTTTCGGGTTCTTAGTCAACTTGTCCAATAATGCTCCCTGTCTTTTTAATCCCTGCTGCTTCCTCAAATCATGGTCGAAAATTCCCATCTTCAAATAAATTTGTTTCTATCTGGACTATTGGTGTTGTAAAGACAATCCTTCCCCCATCTTTTGATGCATGAACTGTCTGGGGCAGTTTCCATTCTATAATCTGTGAATTCTGAGATATTGGGATATGCCCTGATGTAATTACGCCTTCTACAGCTCTTTGAGCTTCTTGAGTTAAGACTATATTAATTTGGACAGTCACAATTTGTCTAGGAACTGTTTGTGCAGCTACAGTTTGTAGTGTTTGTACTGAATCAGTCACAATTGGAGCAGTAACACCTTGAGGTATCACTGTTGGTATTGAGTTAATAGGTGGTGGGGCAATCTGAAATGCCTGTAAAGTTCTCTCAGTCTGTATTTCTCTTGGTTCAACAGAAGCAGTAACCACTGTAGTATTTGCAGGTACACTATTATCAGTATTTGTAGTAGGGACCACATAAGGTGGTGGACACTCAGTTAACAATGCATCCAATATTTAATCCCCTAAAGCACTATCGGGTTGAGATTTTTTGTCATCCTTAATTTCCTTCTCCTGCATCTTATCCTTTACCTTTTCATCCTCTCTTTCCTTGTCTCTTTCAGGCTTTTCCCACATGCTTAAGGCTTCAAATTGTCCGGCTCTAGACGGTGACTTTATTATACATAATATTCCCTTAATCTGTCAATAATTTGCAATTCAAAAGAATCATAGTTTGGAAAACTCAAAGGACCCTCTTTCTCAGTAATCTTGCACCCTTAGCGAATCCACAAACATGAAAATAGTCCCAAATTCGTTAACAAAATGTGCAGGCGTTCCCTCAGGTGGTGCCTTGTCACCGACCCAAATCAAATTTGTCACATTACCTTCCAAAAATTTCTTAAAGCTTTTAAAACATTTCATTCCTGCAATTATTCAATGCAATGTTTTGATTCAATTCCGTAAATGTCAAATTTCTTTCCTCCAATTCTGTTACAGTTTAAATTCTTGAAGACTTTCAACCAATCTCAATACGATAATCACACAATGGACCTATTACAGTGCGGCACAGTCTGACGTCACCCTCACTCCTCACAGCAGCTCACCCTCCTTCACAATTTCTTTGTACGCATTCACTCACACAATCATCACTCAAAGAATGCCCATTCGCTGTGAAAACTCAACCAGCGTGGAATCACCTGAACCAATGTAGTTTTCCGTTTGCATTCAGGGTCCACTACACAGTTTGCCCTCATCCCATTCACACAAGTTTCCTGGCTTAGGTGGAACTGTCATTGACGTCCCTTGACTAACTCCTCAATCACGGTCAAACAATCATAATTGCGGTGTCTTCTACACCTTTCAATATCCCGGGATCTTGGGTCACTTCGGGACCTGCAACTCAAATCTCAATCCTTGGGCCAAGACATAATGCAATCAAACCATCACTGCAATCCAGCACACTCCATGCAATTACTGCAAATGCAATTACCACATACCAAGACCTAATCCAACGCAATTACTGCAAATGCAATCAAAATCACTGCAACACAGTTCTCCCTATTGATACTCACACCTTCTTCAGCAACCTTCTTCAGCAACCACCTTCTTGTGTTGCCTTCTAATACCGCTTTGCCAGTCTTTAAGTTCTGGGCACTGGAATCAGGAATCAGGAACTTTTGAGGCTTGGGCATTTATTCTAACAAGAGCAATTATTTTGTAGCTCCAATCAGGGTGTTAACCTAAATTCTGCTCCTTTTGGTCAAGGTGTAAAACCATACCTCTGCTTTCATCTGATGAGGCGGAAATCTCATGGTAATCTCTGTGTGGAAACTTTTAGTAAATGTGGCACAATTACCCTTAATGACCATTCCCCTTTTTCCCAGCCAAATTCTATTCTCAAGGTGATGAATCTTTGCCACTGTATTTTGACCAAAAGAGCTCCTTCATAAACACAGGCAAGTAATCGAATGCAAGTATATATTTTAGTCAATGTGAGTAGTTTTAGAGGGACTTTATTTTCTAATTAAAGTTTAAGATTCTCTGACTCTTCATTCATTAGTCAGGTATTAATAAGGTTACAGAATTGATCATAGAAAAATAAAGTTAGTGCACAGCATATCATAATTTGCAAACAGCCCATTCCATAAAGGAAAGAATGCCTATTTTAAGAAAATAAGGCACAAATGATGTCAGTCAGAACTCATGAAGAGCTCAAGAATAAAAGCAAGAGTGAAATTAGCATGAAGCTAAATCAATAATTAATAATTGCAGAATCTCCTATTAAGAGAAATAGATCACAGAGCAAATAAGCCTTAACAAAGCTAGTTAGTCAAAGCATAAAGCATGGGGATTTTAATAAAAGTCAGAATGGAACAAAACCTGCATCTAATCTGCCTTTGTCTGCACCTGTTCTGCTTTACATCAAAGTATGTCCTTCCCTCCTCTGTAGGTCTCTAAATCTGTGTCTGAAAACGTCTGCAAAGGTCCCCGTCCCTAAATCTGTCTGAGCCTGAAACTCGTAAACTAGGAACATGTTTATAAGTCAGAAAAATGTTGCAAAGCATGTGGCATGATCTTCTTTCTTCATCTAATTGGAATACAGGATTCTCTAGAAGGACATCTCCACCTCACTGCTGCCTGCATATGTCACCCATCAGGCAGGCGAAATCCTTCCCACAACACATTCTGAATCTTATTTAACATAACTTCATCTCATAAACTTCTTTAAAAGAAACATTTTATTTTAACTAGACAAAAAACATTAGCTGCAAAAGAACTTGTTATTTAAGCAGGAATACTTAAAACATAATGTGATAATACAATACAAGGCAGGTTTATCATTGGTAGAGCTAAATTCTATAGGAAATTTTCAAGCTCTTCATACTGGACCCCTGGCAGCACCAAATCAGAACTTTGCAGAACTTTCTGCCTTGAAGAAGAGCTGCTGTGCTGTAGGAGGGACTGCCATTTTGCTACCTACTTTGCTGTGTTGGCCTGCTGCATGCTGCTTCTTGTCTGGGAGTGAAAAGGACTGGGCCTGCTCTCTACATCCTTGAACCCGTGTTTCTCCAAGGACTTGCTGGCTTACCCCTGTTCTTGAAGTCTCAGGGCCATCAAAGACTTCTTTCCACTTTGCTCCAGCTGCAGGAGCCTCCAAACTTTTATTCCTGCCCTGTCAAAAGGTGCCAATCCAGTCATGGGCCTTGAAAGTGGGTTCTGCAACTGTTTTCCTGCAAAAATCAATGCAGTGAGGACTTTGCACCGATCAGAACTGATGCAGTGCCCTTTGACATCGACGCAGTGCCAATCCGAGGACATCCCTGCGCAGCTTGACGGCGATGCTGTACCTAACTGCGAGGTTCGAACACAACGCAGTGCCGATTTAATTTCCCGACTGTGAGGCTCGATGACTGTGCAGCACCTGTATCATAAGGGGTTCGACGATGAAGGGGACCCGACTGCAAGGTTGGACTTCGACACAGTGACCAGACTGCATGAATCGAAACCCATGCATCTTCGATGCGAACGCTTGCTCCATCCATGGTACTTTTTCAGAGGGCCCTGCGAGGATCCTGTATCCGACCTGCCCTTCATCGCGGTCGGCCAGAACCTTTGATTTACCTAGGTCTAGCGTGACCTCAAGTAACCCCTGAGCAATATTGACTTCTAAGCAATATAAGGCAGGTTATTCTTTAAAAATTCATATCTCAAGTTCTTCTTAGTGAAGGTTTCTTCTTTTTCCTTCCACCGGGCACTAGGCACTGAGCACAAGTGTCTTGAGAGAGAGGGAAAAAAAAGGTCTGGATGGTCCAACAATACTTGATCAACAATCGATCATCTCAAATTGGCTTTGTTACAACGGAAGATTAGAAGAATATAGATGACCGAGAAATTGGAAACTGAAACTGGAATCCATTAATAAGGGGGCTCAGACAACTCAGTGAGCGAGCTCTATGCTCCCCCTGAGAGGAGGAGGTCAAGCTGGTTGCACAAGTGGTTCGCCTACTGCGGATGTGGCTTGGGAACAGCCTGTGCTAACTCCGCGCTCCCCCCTCATCATCAAACAGCCACGAATTACGATAAGTAGCAACAACACGCAGCAACTTGCACTCAATGAAGCGCATATCAAGAGATCCCTCAGCAGCAAAAAAAGAAAGATATCGCTAGGAGGAGGAGGAAATCACATTCCAAACAAAATACTGTAGACATTGAATCGCGCTCCTCCAACCACTCCGCTCCTTCTCCATCTCCATCTCCCGATCGAGCCAGGCACAGAGCTCTGTGGGTTAGAAAGATCAAAATGGATCTGGTTAAAAACATGAATAAGGACAGCCTTCCAAAGGATGCGACACCCTCAGTAGGAGCTGATTCCTGCACTCTATCTAAAGATCTGAAGGCTCCCGGAACTCCGGGGCACCAAGATAATCAACAGGGCACGCCCCAGAGAATAGAGAAAAAGGATATAGGGAAATCAACGTACCCTCTTTTCTCTTTCGGAGGATAAAAAGCGACGGCAAAATCTAATCTCCAAATACCAGGCCCTCCACACTTGAAACCCTCTGGGGAAGCTTCCAATGACGTGGCGGCAGAACAAGACCTATTTGATAATCAAGCATTGGCGGCTGCGGCTTCATTACAATCAACCATGCATGCCCGCCTATTCTCTGCTGTCCACAACCATTGACATTACTCTAAATCAGATCATATGTGAGCTTCACGACATGAAGCTTTCCCAGGAATTAGCTCTCCAGAAGACTAACGAACAACTAGGCTAGCTCAGTGAAAATTTTCATCAGCTTTCAATTCGTCTGACTCAGGCCGAACAGAAGGTATCTTCACTAGAGTCAAAACAGAATGATCATGGAAGCAATTTGAGTAAATTGCAGACAGAACTCGAGGATATGCAACAGAAATTAGACAATTTGGAAAATCGAGCCAGACGTACAAATTTAAGGTTTATTGGGATTCCCGAAGATCGAGAAGTGGGCAACTCGCCAGTCCAATTCATCAATGAACTGATACTGAAAGTTGTTCTTCCTGAAAGCGCCAAAGATATTGGGGACTTTACCATCAATAGGGCCCATCGAGTACCAGAAACTTGCCCTTCCAACACCAAATTTCCAAGAACAGTTCTGGTTAACTTTCGGTGACTGCCGAATCAAAGAACAGATTCTATCACAAGCATTTCTTAAAAAATAGTTCACTTCACCCGAGAACTTCACTTACAGAATCTATTCTGATATGTCTATTTTAGTGCGCGAAGGCGCAAAGATTTTGTGAGAATGATTGATGAATTCAAGCACTATAATGCACCGGCAGTGATAAAAGAGCATAACGTGTCAGGTATGTCTTTCCATCTTGGTATAATCTAGCGATGATATCCTCCAGCTCCTGCTATTCTGCTCTCTTGGCTGCCATCTCCTCCGGGGGGGAAGCTCTTAGTACCATGTCAAGGTACAATGGTAGGGGCAAGAGGGGACACGGGGGTGGGATCCAGGGCACAGGGGGGGCAAGGGTCCATGGCGGGCAAAGGCCCGACTCATGGGGAGGGAAAAGGGAGGGAGGCACTCCAGGATGGGTGGTGGGAAAAAAAGAAAAAAACATTCACAGATCTAATTAGGCGCAATCTGCACAAACTGAGGATTGGAAATAATGGAACCCACTATCTAAATAGGTATAAGAAATATAATATATATAACGGATAGAAGTCAGATAATATTAACCGACATGAATGGCTGAATAAGAGGTGTTACGTATTGTTTCATGTAATTTGAATGGGGGCAATAATTCAACAAAATTAAGAGCCACACTTCAATGGTTAATGGTAATTCAGCCTCATGTTATTCTTCTTCAAGAGACACATTTAAAAAAAAGTATGCCTTTACCGAAATGGCCAAAATTTATAAAACAGGCCTTTTTGTCCTCAGCAGGTGCCGCCGTTAGGGGGGTTGCAATTCTTATCACCTGTGATTATCAAGGGGAAGCCCTTGAGACTATAAGTGATCCCCCAGCAAGATGGGTGATGGGGAATCTAAAACTGGGGGAGCAAACTATCCACTTAATTAGCTTTTAGGACCCCCTACAACCTCTGCTGCCTTTTAACAACCTCTGCTGCCACTCCAGTAAGAAGAACCATCAACGATTCCTTAACTACCAGAATATTTCCAGAAGAACTCAAAATGTCACACATACGCCCTTTACTAAAAAAAAAAAACTTGGACCCGCTGAACCCTGACAACTACAGACCCATTAAAAATTGACCTTTCCTGGGCAAACTGATAGAAAGAGCAGTGTTCGCCCAGATGTCACAATTCATTGAAGAGAATGACATACTTCAGACTTCCAAACAGGATTCTGTCTGGGAAGAGGCACTGAATCTGCCCTCCTTGCCATCTGGGATGACCTGAAGAATACAGTAGACCGCAACGGGGTTGCTGTGCTACTCCTCTTGGACCTCTCGGCTGCCTTTGACTAACTCTGAGTGGAGTTCGCGGAGTTGCACTATGCAAAACTCCGCGAAGTGGAAAAAAAAATCTGCCGCGCTTCGCGGAGCTCCGCAAGTGGCGGAGTTTGATAGAAAAATGCCGTTCGCTGTGATTTTCAGTGCCGGATGCTTGTCCGCACTGTGCAATCATCGTGAACTGGACCAAGCACAGCGCAAGCGGGTGCTGCGTTCCTTTCTGCCGTTCGAGTAGATTTTTTTCTCGAGCGGCAGCTTTCTCAACGCAAATGGGCAGTTTCTCAACGCGAGCGGCCGTGAGCATACGCGACCAATCGCAATGAGAAACCTGACCCTACGCGTTGAGAAATCTCGCCGGGAGGTTTTTTTTCCACACTCGCGCTCGCCAACTTGATGTTGACGATCGCGAACGAGGAAAAATCTCGCCGGGAGGTGGATTGTCTTCGCTTGCGCTCGCCAACTTGAAGTTGAGGAACGCGAGCGAGGAAAAATCTTGCCGGGAGGTGGATTTTCCTCGCTTGCGCTCGCCGGGAGGTGGATTTTCCTCGCTTGCGCTCGCCAACTTGACGTTGACAAACGCAAGCGAGGAAAAAAACTTTGCTACGCGGGCGGAGTTTTTCAGATCTCCGCGAGCTCCGCGTAACACGGAGTTCTGAAAACTCCGCAAACTCCGCGAGCGGAGCGGAGTTCACCGCCCAGGCCTACCTTTGACACGGTTGACCATGACACTCTGCAACATAGACTCTATGAAGCCGGCATAGAGGGGACTGCTCTAGACTGGATCGCGTCCTACCTTCGAAACAGAACTAATGTCTTCCATACCCCACCTTTATCGTCCAAACCATACTCCACAAAAGCAGGGGTCCCTCAAAGCTCTATCATCTCGCCCATGCTTTTCAACATCTACATGAAGTCATTACTGGTACTGATCAATCAATTTCACCTAACATGCTATAACTATGCAGATGACACACAAATACTCCTTCAACTGGACGGCCCCAAAGACATTGGAAAATCCCCAATTTTCAGTTGTCTCAGAGTCGTGGATCAGTGGATGACTTGGAGCCATCTGAAATTGAATGCTTCCAAAATGGAAATACTCACGTGTGGCGATTGGAAACATTATGACCCGATTGCTGCCTGGCCTGATGAACTGGGATCACCGCCTAAAGTATCGAAGGAAGTAAAAAAACCTCGGAATGACCATGGACTCCAAGCTATCGATGAATGCCCAAGTGGACAAACTAGCAAGATCAAGCTTTGTCACTATAAAAACGCTGAGACGAATTTTCCCTCATTTGGGATTTCCACACAAGGTCCAAGCTATCATCTCCTTTGTTCTGTCCAAACTCGATTACGCCAATAGCCTGTACCATGGATCACCTTTAACGACCATGAAAAGACTACAACGGATTCAGAACTCGGCTGACAGACTACTCTTGCATATCAAACCGCGAGACCACATCTCACCTACCTTGAAAGCCCTGCATTGGTTACCGGTTGCCAGAAGATCCACGTTCAAGCTGCTTTGTATCACCCACAAAGCAATACATTGAATGGGACCCTTGACCTTGCCAGGTAGGTCGCTCCCCCACCACACAGCTCCGCCTGTGTTGTCTGCCCGCTGCTTCTGCAGGTAAGATCGCCCTCCGCTTGTGGCCCCGGTGCCCGTATTTTCTGCTTGTCTCCCCATTTTCCTTTCTGTGCCCCTCGCTGCCCCATTGTCGTTGTGCCCGTGATTTTGTCTGCTTTTCTCCCCTTTTTCCTTCTGTGCCCCTCGCTGCCCCATTGTCGTTGTGCCCGTGATTTTGTCTGCCTTTCTCCCCTTTTTCCTTCTGTGCCCTCGCTGCCCCATTGTCGTTGTGCCCGTGATTTTGTCTGCCTTTCTCCCCTTTTTCCTTCTGTGCCCCTCGCTGCCCCATTGTCGTTGTGCCCGTGATTTTGTCTGCTTTTCTCCCCTTTTTCCTTCTGTGCCCTCGCTGCCCCATTGTCGTTGTGCCCGTGATTTTGTCTGCTTTTCTCCCCTTTTTCCTTCTGTGCCCTCGCTGCCCCATTGTCGTTGTGCCCGTGATTTTGTCTGCCTTTCTCCCCTTTTTCCTTCTGTGCCCCTCGCTGCCCCATTGTCGTTGTGCCCGTGATTTTGTCTGCTTTTCTCCCCTTTTTCCTTCTGTGCCCCTCGCTGCCCCATTGTCGTGCCCGTGATTTTGTCTGCCTTTCTCCCCTTTTTCCTTCTGTGCCCTCGCTGCCCCATTGTCGTTGTGCCCGTGATTTTGTCTGCTTTTCTCCCCTTTTTCCTTCTGTGCCCCTCGCTGCCCCATTGTCGTTGTGCCCGTGATTTTGTCTGCTTTTCTCCCCTTTTTCCTTCTGTGCCCCTCGCTGCCCCATTGTCGTTGTGCCCGTGATTTTGTCTGCCTTTCTCCCCTTTTTCCTTCTGTGCCCCTCGCTGCCCCATTGTCGTTGTGCCCGTGATTTTGTCTGCTTTTCTCCCCTTTTTCCTTCTGTGCCCCTCGCTGCCCCATTGTCGTTGTGCCCGTGATTTTGTCTGCTTTTCTCCCCTTTTTCCTTCTGTGCCCCTCGCTGCCCCATTGTCGTTGTGCCCGTGATTTTGTCTGCCTTTCTCCCCTTTTTCCTTCTGTGCCCCTCGCTGCCCCATTGTCGTTGTGCCCGTGATTTTGTCTGCTTTTCTCCCCTTTTTCCTTCTGTGCCCCTCGCTGCCCCATTGTCGTGCCCGTGATTTTGTCTGCCTTTCTCCCCTTTTTCCTTCTGTGCCCCTCGCTGCCCCATTGTCGTTGTGCCCGTGATTTTGTCTGCTTTTCTCCCCTTTTTCCTTCTGTGCCCTCGCTGCCCCATTGTCGTTGTGCCCGTGATTTTGTCTGCTTTTCTCCCCTTTTTTCCTTCTGTGCCCCTCGCTGCCCCATTGTCGTTGTGCCCGTGATTTTGTCTGCCTTTCTCCCCTTTTTCCTTCTGTGCCCCTCGCTGCCCCATTGTCGTTGTGCCCGTGATTTTGTCTGCTTTTCTCCCCTTTTTCCTTCTGTGCCCCTCGCTGCCCCATTGTCGTTGTGCCCGTGATTTTGTCTGCTTTTCTCCCCTTTTTCCTTCTGTGCCCCTCGCTGCCCCATTGTCGTTGTGCCCGTGATTTTGTCTGCCTTTCTCCCCTTTTTCCTTCTGTGCCCCTCGCTGCCCCATTGTCGTTGTGCCCGTGATTTTGTCTGCCTTTCCCCCCATTTCCTTTCTGTGCCCCCGCTGCCTCTCGCCATTCCCGCCGCTGCGTCCCCTGCGGCCCCGCCCCCCTGACTGCCCATTCGCTGCCCCTGCCTCCCGCCTCCCAGCTGCTCCTCCCTCCCACCTCCCCATAAATGGCGGCCGCTGCGCGGTGAGGAGAGCGACCCTTGACCTTGCCAGGTGGGTCGCTCCCCACCACACAGCTCCGCCTGTGTTGTCTGCCCGCTGCTTCTGCAGGTAAGATCGCCTCCGCTTGTGGCCCCGGTGCCCGTATTTTCTTCTTGTCTCCCCATTTTCCTTTCTGTGCCCCTCGCTGCCCCATTGTCGTTGTGCCCGTGATTTTGTCTGCTTTTCTCCCTTTTTCCTTCTGTGCCCCTCGCTGCCCCATTGTCGTTGTGCCCGTGATTTTGTCTGCCTTTCTCCCCTTTTTCCTTCTGTGCCCCTCGCTGCCCCATTGTCGTTGTGCCCGTGATTTTGTCTGCCTTTCTCCCCTTTTTCCTTCTGTGCCCCTCGCTGCCCCATTGTCGTTGTGCCCGTGATTTTGTCTGCTTTTCTCCCCTTTTTCCTTCTGTGCCCCTCGCTGCCCCATTGTCGTTGTGCCCGTGATTTTGTCTGCTTTTCTCCCCTTTTTCCTTCTGTGCCCCTCGCTGCCCCATTGTCGTTGTGCCCGTGATTTTGTCTGCCTTTCTCCCCTTTTTCCTTCTGTGCCCCTCGCTGCCCCATTGTCGTTGTGCCCGTGATTTTGTCTGCTTTTCTCCCCTTTTTCCTTCTGTGCCCCTCGCTGCCCCATTGTCGTTGTGCCCGTGATTTTGTCTGCCTTTCTCCCCTTTTTCCTTCTGTGCCCCTCGCTGCCCCATTGTCGTTGTGCCCGTGATTTTGTCTGCTTTTCTCCCCTTTTTCCTTCTGTGCCCCTCGCTGCCCCATTGTCGTTGTGCCCGTGATTTTGTCTGCTTTTCTCCCCTTTTTCCTTCTGTGCCCCTCGCTGCCCCATTGTCGTTGTGCCCGTGATTTTGTCTGCCTTTCTCCCCTTTTTCCTTCTGCGCCCTCGCTGCCCCATTGTCGTTGTGCCCGTGATTTTGTCTGCCTTTCTCCCCTTTTTCCTTCTGTGCCCCTCGCTGCCCCATTGTCGTTGTGCCCGTGATTTTGTCTGCTTTTCTCCCCTTTTTCCTTCTGTGCCCCTCGCTGCCCCATTGTCGTTGTGCCCGTGATTTTGTCTGCTTTTCTCCCCTTTTTCCTTCTGTGCCCCTCGCTGCCCCATTGTCGTTGTGCCCGTGATTTTGTCTGCCTTTCTCCCCTTTTTCCTTCTGTGCCCCTCGCTGCCCCATTGTCGTTGTGCCCGTGATTTTGTCTGCCTTTCTCCCCTTTTTCCTTCTGTGCCCCTCGCTGCCCCATTGTCGTTGTGCCCGTGATTTTGTCTGCCTTTCCCCCATTTCCTTTCTGTGCCCCCGCTGCCTCTCGCCATTCCCGCCGCTGCGTCCCTGCGGCCCCGCCCCCTGACTGCCCATTCGCTGCCCCTGCCTCCCACCTCCCAGCTGCTCCTCCCTCCCACCTCCCCATAAATGGCGGCCGCTGCGCGGCCGCGCCGCTGGCGCGCCGAAGGCGCGCCTAAGGCAAGCCCGTCTGCGCCCGTCCGCGCCTGGACCGCGCCCAGCGCCAGAACCCCTGGATCCCACCGATGCAACACCACTCGACGGACCTACGACGCCGCCACACTCACCGCACTCAATGCCGGCCGGAACCCTGCCTGCTACCGAGCCTCACCGAGACGCACCCACGGACCCTTCACCTGCCAAACCTGCCGATTCACCTGCCCCCGGACGTGCACCACCTCCGCCAAGTCGAGCACCAGCAGCAACCACCTGAAATGCATCCTGCTGAACACCCGCTCCGTCCACAGGCACGCCGTGGAACTCTGGGACCTGCTCGACGCAACAGCACCGGACATCGCCTTCCTCACCGAAACCTGGATGAACGCCTCCTCAGCGCCCGACATCGCCATAGCCATCCCGGACGGATACAAGATCACCCGGAGGGACCGCGTCAACCAGACGGGAGGAGGCATCGCCATCGTACACAAGAACACCATCCGCATCTCGACTAACTCCGACGAGACCTTCACCGCCGCCGAACACCTACACTTCCAGATACACACTGACCCCAAGACCACCCTCCGAGGCACCCTCATCTACAGACCCCCGGGACCACGCACACTATTCAGCGAAGACATCGCAGACTTCATCAGCCCGCACGCCATGCCCTCCGCCGACTACATCCTCCTAGGGGACCTCAACTTCCACCTGGAGAACAACAACGACAGAAACACCACCGCCCTGCTGGACAACCTCGCCAACCTCGGACTCAAGCAACTGGTGAACACGCCCACCCACTACGCCGGCCACACGCTTGACCCCGTCTTCTCGTCCAGCAAGCACATCTCCTTCAGCCACGCCACCGGACTCCACTGGACCGACCACAGCTGCGTCCACTTCAGCTTCAGAAAGACTGCGACCCACCACCACCCGCAACAGGCTCCCCGCCGGAGCTGGAGCAAGATCACCGCCGAGCAGCTCACCGCCTCCCTCAGCCAGAACACACCCACCAACACAACGGACCCAAACGAAGCAGCCAGCAACCTCGCCAAGTGGCTGACCGCCTGCGCCGACGACCTCGCACCACTAAAAAACCCTCCCAGCAGACCCGGAAGCAAGAAAACCCCTTGGTTCACCAACGAACTCAAGGAATCCAAGAAGAACTGCCGCACTCTCGAGAAAACCTGGCGACTCGACCAGACCACAGACAACAGGACCGCCCTCAAGCACGCCACCCGCAAACACCACCAGCTGATCCGTGCCACCAAGAAGTCGGCACTCAAAGAACGACTGGACAACAACGCCCATGACAGCAAGGAACTTTTCAGCATCGTCAAAGAGTTCTCCAACCCCAGCGCCGGAAACAATGACATCACCTCCTCGCAAGACCTCTGCAACTCACTCTCCGCGTTCTTCCACCGCAAGATCACCGACATACATAACAGCTTCGACGCACAAACCACGCACCCTACCGCCGAACCAACGCCCGCCACCACCACCCTCTGCAACTGGACCCCGATCAGCACCGAAGACACCACCCGCACGATGAACTCCATCCACTCCGGATCACCAACCGACCCCTGCCCACACCACGTCTTCAACAAAGCCGACGCCACCATCGCACCCCATCTCCGGGACATCATCAACTCCTCCTTCCACACCGCCACCTTCCCGGAGAGCTGGAAGCACGCCGAGCTTACCGCCCTCCTGAAGAAACCAACGGCGGACCCCACCGACCTCAAGAACTACCGTCCCATCTCGCTCCTTCCGTTTCCGGCCAAAGTCATCGAGAAGACCGTCAACAGACAGCTTGCCGCCTTCCTCGAGACGAATGGATCCCTCGACCCCTCGCAGTCTGGGTTTCGGGCCAACCACAGCACCTAGCCCGCCCTTATCGCAGCCACCGACGACATCAGAACCCTAACCGACAACGGGGAAACAGCTGCCCTCATCCTCTTGGACCTCTCCGCGGCGTTCGACACCGTCTGCCACCGCACCCTAGTGAAGCGCCTCAGCAACATCGGAATCCGAGAGAAAGCACTGGAATGGATCATCTCGTTCCTCGCCGGAAGAACCCAGAGAGTCCGCCTCCCCCCGTTCAGATCCGAAGCCACCGAAGTCATCTGCGGCGTTCCACAAGGATCTTCACTCAGCCCAACCCTCTTCAACGTCTACATGAGCCCCCTCGCAGCCATCGCACGCCAACACAACCTCAACATCATCTCCTACGCCGACGACACCCAGCTGATCCTCTCCCTCACCAACGACCCCACCACCGCCAGAGCCAACCTACACGACGGGATGAGAGACGTCGCCGACTGGATGAGGAACAGCCGCCTTAAACTGAACTCAGACAAGACGGAAGTCCTCATCCTGGGCTCATCACCCTCCGCCTGGGAAGACTCCTGGTGGCCCCGGCCCTGGGCACCGCGCCCAAGCCAACGGACCACGCACGCAACCTGGGCTTCATCCTGGACTCCTCCCTGTCGATGACCAGACAAGTCAACGCCGTCTCATCTTCATGCTTCAACACTCCTGCGCATGCTCCGCAAGATCTTCAGATGGATCCCCACTGAAACCAGGAAGACCGTCACCCAGGCACTCGTCACCAGCCGACTGGACTATGGGAACACCCTCTACGCCGGAACCACAGCCAAACTTCAAAAAAGACTCCAGCGCATCCAGAACGCCTCCGCACGACTCATCCTGGACATCCCCCGACACAGCCACATCACCGGACACCTGAAAGACCTGCACTGGCTCCCGTCAGCAAGAGAATCACGTTCAGACTCCTCACCCACGCACACAAGGCCCTCCACGACCTGGGCCCAAAGTACCTCAACGACCGCATGACCTTCTACACGCCCACACGCCAGCTACGATCAACCAGCCACGCCCTCGCCACCGTACCACGCATCCGCAGAACCACCGCCGGAGGAAGATCCTTCTCCTACCTGGCAGCCAAGACCTGGAACTCCCTCCCCACTCACCTTCGGCGAACCCAGGACCATCTCTCCTTCAGGAAGCAGCTCAAGACCTGGCTGTTCGAGCAGTAACTTACCCCCTCCCCCAGCGCCTTGAGACCCTCCCGGGTGAGTAGCGCGCTCTATAAATGCCGTGATTGATTGATTGATTGGACCGCTCTTCATCAGGAATAAAATCACCAAACACATTCAACAAAGGAACCCCCGCTCTAAAGGGGCACCTCGCCTCAAAATCCCAAGATAGAAGAAAAAAGCCATGGGTGGCACATCCTTCTCTGCTCAAGCAGCCAAACTATGGAACTCTTTACCCCCCAACATAAGATCCATGGTCAGCCACCTTATCTTCAGAAAACTACTCAAGAATTGGCTCTTCCCCACATAAGCACCATACGCAAACAGAAATGTACAGCATATCCCTCTGTACATAAGCATTTATTTTCACTATAGATATGTACCTATCTTTGTGTATTGCTTTGTATAAACATGTAGAATAATGATGTTGTTAAAAAAAAATTTTTTTTAATTAAAGTACAATAACACTTGAAAACCGGAGTTTATCTTTTGCATCTTTGGTCTACATGTACTTGCTTCCATTGTGCATCTATGTATCTTCCATGTACTTGGATCTGTATGTTTGTTACTCTTAAAACTCTTCCCTCTGACTCTTCCCCTCCACAACCCCTTTTTACTCATCCAAAAGCCTCCTCCTACTGCTATGACCTCCAAAAAAAAAAATTTCTAAATCCTTCACTCTTCTATCCCTCTACTATCCTTTTCAATCAAAATAACAGACTAACATGTTCACTTCTTAAATTTCATATTCCACTATACTAATTCACCTCTAATCCTTTATGGGTTCCAGAGTAGCGTGTTACTCGCCAATAAAGCGCTTCAACACCCCATCAGGGTTACCAGCGCTATATAAATGCAAAACTTTTTCCCTTTTCTACCCCTCCCCAACCCTTCTCAATCCAAATAACTCACTAACATATCCACCACTCAAATTACTTTCATATTTCACTATACTAATTCAACACTAATCCTTATGGGTTCCAGAGTAGCGTGCTACTCGCCAAAAAAGTGCTTCAAAACCCCATCAGGGGTAGCAAGCGCTATATAAATACAAACCTCTTTCCCTCTTCTATCTCGCCGCCTACCCTTCTCTATCCAAATAACTGAATAACATATCCACCACTCAAATTACTTCATATTTCACTATACTAATTTTCAACACTAATCCTTTATGGCCGTGGTTCCCAAACTGTGCGCCGCGGCACCCCGGTGCGCCGTCATGAGTTGCCAGGGGCGCCGCGGCACGATGTGGGAAATTGCAGCTGCAGCGCTAGAAATGTAGAAATGCCACCTGCATAATCGTGGAAAATGGTTTGGCCAGAATTACAGGAACAGAATTAAACAAAGGCTAAAAATGGTGCGAGGTCAGATCGAGGCATGATGCGAATGCTTGTTAAAAAAAAAAAAAAAAGGGGGAACAGACTGGAGAGGAAGGAGAAAGTAATACCAGGAGTAAGATGAGAAGGTTACTTCCGGACATGCCTGGGGTCAATTAGGGATGCAGGTTAGTGGTTTGCATGCTTGTTCTGTGATCTCTGTGCAGCCTCCATGTCTTGGGCCTGAATATCAGTAGGCTGCCTATCCCTTTGCCCTTTCCTTGTAGGGATGAGTGGTGGGGGCAGAAATCCAGGACTTACAATGCCATCAACTCACGCAGCCTTGAAGCAAGTAAGGAAGCACACTGTTACCCTCCTGCTCACGCGCATAATTTACTTGACTTTTTAATTAGCCCACTTATTTCAGGACACGTTCTATTATTCATAGATGGAACTCCTGCGCTGGCACAAAGACAGAAGCTTGAAGGTTTGCCTCGTGAGTTTTTCAGTCATGTTGTACAGTACAACTGCATGATACACACAAAAGACGAAAAACAAGCATTGGCAAAACCCAGGTGGCTGGCTTTTTGCTAGTGGAGGTGCTTGGTAATAGTTGGGCCACAAGATCCCATATTAAAGCAACAATCTTGGTCTATAATAACGGGGCTGCTGGGAGTAGGGCCCTTTGCTGAACAAACTACATTAGATGAGTTAAACTCTACCGTCAATTACATCTACTAATTATTTAAGTGTTTTATGAAAAGGAGTCAGAAACTGAAGTTTGCATTGTAAGTGGTGAACAGCTTATGCTGCACATGAAAAAACACACACAAACAGAGCAGTTGCAACCATGAAAAAGTAAAGCATTCGCTATATGGATTGAATGGTGGTGTCCACATTCCTGAGGAAGGATTGTCTTTAAGTCTTCCTCAAGAACTAAACAAGAAATCAAACTCAGGACTCACCCATACTACATGCTTCAACACTCAAACTGGTTAATCTTAAGAAACAGTTTTTCATCCATTTAAATTTCCATCCACATCTCGAAATCTGAATTTACTAGCCAGCTGCTGTGCTTTCGTGTTCAAATATTTGCCCCCACTGCACAGTTCGTGATGGCGCTAAACAAGATGAGGCAACTTTCATAGCTACAATGCTCGGACACAATTGTACACAATTTTGGTGAAAGTCATTCAGGGCCAGCCCACAACCACAAGCATTTGCGAGAGTTTAATGGGGTGTATTAAATTAATTTTGGCGTGCGTGTTTGCCTGTTGGGTGCATTTTTCCTCCAGTACGCAATGATAACACCGAGTGGCTCCGTCTTAAATTGGTGGAATTTAACTCCAGATTAACCGAGAGTTCTACTGGGTTTGGTCTAGAATAGATTAGAAAAATGACGATGGCCCTGTCTGTAAACGCACATTTGAAGATGTTTTTTAAACAAAATACACTTTTTTTTAAATTTCATTGTAAATGCATATTCCATATATTCAATCTGGAATATGCATTTACAATGAAATAAAAAAAAGTGTATTTTGTTTAAAAAACACCTTCAAATGAGCGTTTACAGACAGGGCCATCGTCATTTTTCTAATCTATTCTAGACCAAACCCAGTAGAACTCTCGGATGGTCCCTGAAAGGGGAATACATTCAAATATTACTGAAACATCAGTATGGTCACTGGCTTCAATACAGCCTCCCACGCCTGAGTTCTCGCCGCATTTACATTCTCAATGAGAGAAAACGTTTCAGCACATCATAAAACAAAAGTTTGTTTTTCCCTTTTACAAAAAAGCTAGTACCGATTACAAAAACATCTGTGCGCCCTTCAGCCACAAAATAAATCGGGGCTTCGGCATGCAAGGGAGTGGGTGGTCAGAGCTCTGTGCCCCATATGGTTTGTTACAAAACTAGTGCAAAACAGGAAAAGTGATGCAAATATGATTAAATACCTTCATTGCATCCCAATTAATTTAAGGAAGACAACAGGAAGTACTCCAGAGTTCGGGCTTACATCCCCCCACCCGCCCACCGGTAAAAAAATGGTGGGGAGCCACGACCAACTGCCAATTAGGTCAAGGGAGCCACGGGTCAAAAAGTTTGGGAACCACTGCTTTATGGGTTCCGGAGTAGCGTGCTACTTGCCAGAAAAGCACTTCAACACCCATCAGGGGTAACAGGTGCTATATGCAGGCAAACATTTCTTCCCCTTATACCCCTCCGCTATCCTTCTCACTCCAAATAACTGACTATCCATTCAAATTACTTTCATATTTCACCATACTAACTCACCACTAATCCCTTATGGGTTTCCGGAGTCAGGCTTATTACCCATCAGGGGTAACAAGCGCAATATAAATACAAACCTTTTTTCCTCTTCTATCCTTCTGCTATCCTTCCGAATCCAAATAACTGACTAACCTATCCACCATTTAAATTACTTTCATAATTCACTATACTAATTCAACAATAATCCTTTATGGGTACCGGAGTAGCGTGCTACTTGCCGAAAAAGCGCTTTGACGCCTCGTCAGGGGTAGTAGGCGCTATATAAATGCAATTACAATACAATACAATACAATTGGAAAAAATGGCTGAACTTTTAATCCCTCTACAAGGAGCCATAATCATCGGAGGGGATTTCAATTTTATTCAGAATTTAGGTTTAGACTCCTCCCGAAAGAACAAATCCCAACATAAACCGTGAACTGCCAGATACTTGAATAGTATGATGCAGGACTTCGAGCTAGTCAATCCATAGCGGTCTCAGCACCCCGCCAGTAAGGAATTCACATGTTTTCCCCAAAAAATAACACAGCATCCAGAATTGACTTTCATTTAATTTCTCACCAGTGTGAAAAAGGGGAGTCTTGGATTATTCCTAATCCCTTTTCTGACCACTCGATCCCAGTAATTGAGATCAAGGCAAAAATCGGCCAAAGGGAGCGACCCAAATGGACATTAGACAAAGCCCTGCTAACAGACGAGGGCTGGATTTAAAAAAATGCAGTCACTACTCGCTGAGTTTGCCATCAGAAATGTGGGATCTGCCTCACCTTTTGCGGTATGGGATTCCTGCAAGGCTTATATTAGAGGGGAGGCAATTTCACATAAAGCCAGAATTATCAAAGAGAAAAAAGAATTAGCTAGACATCTTCAAAATAATTTTGATGACGCAAGTCGAATCAATCTTTCATTCCATTCCGAAATAACAGCACTCAATTTAAAACAGGCCAGAGTAAATATCAGAAACTTTTATGAATATCAGGAAATAGTAAATCAAGAAACTTGCCTCCAAAATTGGTATGAGGAAAGTGAGCATGCAGGCAAATTTTTAGCATTGTCGGTAAAAAAAAAAATGCGCACTAATGCCATGGTGAAGTCCATCTGTGATGATGCGAAAGGTCGAAATGTCCACCAGGCCAACGAGATCAATAAGGTCGTCTTATCACATTATGAAAGACTATATACAGCTCCGACACCTAAACCACTAGAAGAAATTGATAATTTCCTGAATAGAATCACGCTACCATATTTAACTGCCTTCCAGAAAGCCCATCTGGTAGCACCAATTTCAGAAATAGAGATCGGTGCGACCGTAAAAACATACGCATAGTGGTAAAGCCTATGGCATCGATAGAATACCCATCGAATTCTATAAAATCTTTTTGCCACAGTTAAATAATTTATTGATTTCTTTATACAATGCAATCCTGAAAGGTTGCAATAGCGCCAAGACTTTTGCCGAAGCAGTGGTAGTTAGCTTTTTAAAGAAGGGGAAGCCACCAGATATATCCAGATCTTATTGGCCCATTAGTCTCTTAGATAACGACTATAAAATTCTCACGAAAATAATGGTAACAAGAATTACCTTAGTCACCCAAAGTTTGGTTCACAAGGACCAATGTGGTTTTTTTACCAGAAAGATCTCTCACCATCTATACAAACTCCTTAACTCAGGCCATCGACTTTTTCTCAAATAACAACATGAAAGCGGCAATCATCATGATTGATGCAGAAAAAGCTTTCGACATGGTTAACTGGAATATTCTTATCGCAGTTCTGAAAAAATTCGATTTCCCCACAGTTATAGTGGACCTACTCATGAAATTATACAACAAGGCCCAGGCGAAAATAGTTATCAATGCATATACTGCTGGTACAGTGAAGATCCAGAGGGGAACTCGGCAAGGTTGTCCTATGTCCCCACTTTTATTAGCCTTGTATATCGAGCCATTAGCGAATTCCATACACCAAAACCCCTTAATCACACCTCCAATAACAGGGGCACACAAATTGAAATTATTCACGGATGATTTTTGCTCTATCTTGAGGCAGAAAAGGCAAATATTAAACAAGCATTTGACATGATTGAAACATTCTCGAAGCTGGGGGCGTATAAAATTAATGACAGCAAATCGGAGATTCTACTATTAATTGCCATAACCAGATTCTGCACCAGGCCCTTCAGAGTCGGGAGGCAACACATAATCCTATTCGATATTTAAGTATCTGGGCTTCAAATGATTCTACACAATTTTTTGCACTCAACTATATTACAACGTTTAACAAAGTTAGCAAGATCCTCAATAGCTGGCATAATTTACCTTTATCTATAATTGGAAGAGTGGCATTGATAAAAATGATGGTACTTCCATTATTTATTTTTGTTTTCTCAAATGTTCTTATCAAAATTCCTTACACTTATTTCACAGAAATAGATCAATTAGTTTGGAAATATATTTGGAGAGGGAAGAAACCACCGACTAAATTAACAACATTGCAATTGAGACCGGAAGAAGGTGGTCTAGGGCTTCCTCATATACAAAAATATTTCCAAGCCGCTCTCTTGGATTGGTGAGGACATGCACAAAATTATGGCTCTAACTTCTACCTACATCAAATGCTATTGGAAAAAATACAGATCTAAAATCTTTTATTAAAATCCCTAAGCTACCTAAACGTTACAGATATAAGACTCCCCGCATAATCCATGATAGACTCAATTGATTAAAAGAGGAGTCTGAATTCACACCTTTACACCCAGAAACTAAACTGCTACACTGTAGGGATGTAGGAGTTGCAATTGATACACAGACATTGAAGAACTGGGAAAGGCTGTGCATCTATCAAATTAAAGATTTAGTAATACAAGGAGAGATGAAATCTTGGGGACAAATTAGACAAGATAAAATAGAAGAAGTCTCGACCCTAATATTTTCCTATCTTCAAATTTCAAGCCTAGTTAAGAAATTGTGACTCCTTGAGGGTCCACTTTCCGACGCCATCACCTATGCGTTGTATATCAAACAAATGGCGGGAATCAGAAACTGGTACCACATCTTGCATTATGATTACATAGTCCCAAGAACCCTTCTAAAAATACAGGAGACTACGGGCTGTCGCAAAGAGGCAACCCAATGGCAGGACTATAATAAATGGTCTACCAAGGCCATTTGTGGGGCGAACTATAAACGAATGGCATTCTTTTCAAAATGGCAATTATACTATACCCCCGCTAAATTGCACAAATAGTTCCCAGAAACATCATCGGATTGTCCTAGATGTAATCATTCAAGAGGGGACTGGCTCCATATGTGTTTCTCCTGCCCGAAATTGACCGTCTACTCGTCTAGGGTCTTTCAGTCGGTTAGTCAACAACTCAAATGTAGCATAGACCCCAATCCTATGGTAATTTTATTTGGGATCTCTAACACTACTTTAACGGTGCAACAAAAAACAATTTCTTTTCAATGCTTCACTAATAGCTAGATTTTGATCTTACAAAATTGGAAATCACTGGATCCACCAAAACATGCACAATGGGTAATCAAAATGAGAAACAGGAAAGAAAGGGAAAAACTTTATTCCCTCAGGATAGGGGCTATCCAGAAATTTGCACAAATATGGGGAGCAGAATAAAATCAAAAGTGGCAGGTACTGCAACATAGCATAAATGAAGAAATAGATGTTGAATTACTGATCGTAGCTTCAAGAATCTACAATTTAGCCTGCACATTTCTATGATCTATTTATTGTATTGTATTTATATTTGTACTTAGATATAGATGTCCACCCCTAAATATTATTGAACTACATTTTACATGACGACTATTTGTGGCATTTGAATTATGAATTGTCACGACACTACCCTTCCCGTTAATGGGGTTTTTCTCCTTTTCCAGGAAATAAAATATTCTGTGATTATATAGAATGGTCTGTGATTTATACAATAAATAAACTTATTAAAAAAAGTTCTTCTTACTGGATTTTTGTTGTTTTGGTCTTGTTTTACTCAAATAAATTTTTTCTGTTTCTAAACTGTGTGGAGTCTTTTTGTGGTGTTGTCATTGTGTTACTGTAATTAAAGTGCACAGAAATATTTTACACATTGCCTCTTAAGTAAAGCCTGACTGCTCTGTGCCAAGCTACCAGAGGGTGAGCACAGATTAATTTAGGTTGTGTATCTGACTTACCCTGACTAGAATTGTGATCCCTTCTTGGACAGAGTGCAAACCTGTGCCAACTAGAAATTCAATTTCTAACAGGGCCGATTTAAACCCAATTTAAAACCAATTGTCTCTGTCACTGAGCCTATTTCTCCTATGGCCTCGTGTACTTGGCAGAATGTCTTACACAAATATTCTTCTGCATGTTCTCTCAGATCAACTGCAGGAAACCTTCTTGCCATCCTGGGAACATCTCTGCCATATTATTTCTCATTTAGAATTCAGGAAACATTTGAACACCTCTAAACATCGGCATAAAAACCTCTAATATCCTCTCCTTACAGATCTGTTTGTGTCTTCTAGCATCAGGGCATCCATTTGGGTAACATAGCGTTCCAAAACAGCTCAATCAATCAATCAATCAAAATATTCAATAAATCAATTGATCCAACAAATATTGTATAATTACTGACTGCTTAGACCAGGCAGTAGTTATATGTACTGCAAACAGGTCACCTAGGACTAGCATCTGTTGGACACATGCCTGTATTCGAATGTACCATTCATTATAACATTGTGGACATTGTTTACATGGTGACGGGAGTAACAGAGAAACAAGTGGATTTTCCACCCAACACATTTTTGGGCATTGAATGTTCCACAAAACAAATCCCCTAATCCTCCACTCATTTAATACTGAAGTCTTCAAGGGAAAGATATATCTGTGTGACAGAGCTCATTTAATCAATATAACAAAATGCACACAGAGATAGAATTTGGGTCAGCCACATTAAGCCATTTATTGAAAAACGTTGTTTTACATTTTGGGCCAGCTCAAGACATTTTGTATATGTTTGACTTTTGCATTTAGGATTAGCAAATTAGACTATCTCGTCGAAGGTGAAGAGACAGTAATCTCTCCTTACTCTGCTCTCGACTCATATGCTTGGATCCTGGAGCTGAACAACCTGTCCTGCCAAGGCTTTGTTAAAAAAAAGAAGACAGATAAAAGTCTCCCCTTCAATAGGTATATGATGGGGTTCATTTCTTCTCTTTGTGACAATTGTTTATTGGCATTTTATCAAATAATTTCTGAATATTCCAAAGTAATCAGCAAATAGAATATATTGCTAGTGGCAAGAAAAGATAAACTTGCATCCAAGTCACTGGTCTATTATCTTGAGCACAGACCTCGAGTACCTATAGATTTTGTTTCAAAAAGATGAGGCAGCGATTAAAGAGAAAATGGGAAGGTTAAACTAAAGCAAAGAAGACCCAGGATCTGACGATCCTCTTTAAACATAGGCAAATTCTGCAGCAGTAAAATTATGTGACAGTGAACAATGGGAGCAGTTCTTCGGATACAACTTCAGCTTTCGCCTTGCATTGAAAGTGCTCTGAATAGCTCCCAAAAATGAATTACCGAGCCCAACTTCATAATCTCAGTGGTAAGTTAGAGAACACATGTGAGTAGCCGTAAGACACAATTGAACACATATTAGCTATTAGAAGCATAAGTGGGAAAGCATACAACACCCCATTGTCCAATAAGTCTCAAATTCCAGACATACAAATAATAAATGTACTGACAACCAAATGAGGGGGAAAGTAATGTAATGTATCCATATATCTGCCCCTTGTCACAAAGAATCAATAGCATTTATTTTTAAAAAGAATGTCAGCGGATCTTGCATCTTGGAAATTAGTCTCTCATAAGTGTTATTCATGATACTTCTGAGAGCCCTTCACTGTTTGAAGGAACAACAGTAGCCCGCTAGTGCCTTAATAGACAAACATTTGCCACTGCCAATATAGTGCCAATACACCATAACCAGTAGAATCTCACCTCATCATTATCTAAATTATCATGAAGGTTGATTAACATCTTTTCTGCAGATTTTAGGTGAAAGGAGTAATACCTTTAGTTCAGTGAACCACAAGCTAGACCTCGAAATTATAGATCTTCCCCCTAAAAAAGAGGAGTTAGCAACATTCAAATCTGCATTGCATGAAATGCCTATGAAAGAGTTACCCACTGCAAGGAGGATAGTGCAGTGGGTCACTCTTTCTTAGGTATTTACTGTCAGAAAGAAGAGCTGTGACATACAACTAGCATTGAACAGCCTGGACAGCAACCTGGTTGGGAGCCATATCATGCTCAAGAGTTCTTCAGGAGAGGAGGAGAATCTTTAATCAACAAAGTGCATGCTGCTGCTGAAGGCAGCCTGAAAGCTTTTGTCTGCACTAAAAAGGTCAGATACTTATGTTCCCAGAATCTAGTAGCCTGAAAGAGGGATAGCTGGTGTTTTTGATGTCAGCAGTGGGACATGCCAGAACATCATATTTGAACTACTCGGCCCACCTCGCCCGATACGCATTCTGCCATCAGTTGATTGTCAACAGGCAAGGTAAGAAAAAGAGTTAAGGGGGCCCTGTTAGATTCGAGTAAGGATGTGCTGTTGATTGGCCGAAGGAGCAGCATACCCCTCCCACTTCTCACGTAAATTTCACTCAGCATATACAGAGCAGTAGCTCCTCCCCACTTGTACCAAGATCTTAGGCAATGACAGATTGTGTTGCCCTCCTTCAGATCTTTATCAGGTCAGGACAAAATCCGGCTACATGCTGGTGAGAAACCTACCAAAGCTCAAAAAAGCAGCCGATCATTCAGGACTTCTTTTATTCAAGACTGAAAACTAGGCAATCAAGAGAATTGGGGCTTCGCCAAGCAATAGTATGATTCTGGTGGTGAAGCCTGATAGCTCTAAATCAATCGTTTCTCCCAAGGTTAAATATTAAGGGACCTGCGGGCTTTATATAATTTCAATAATCTAGTTAACTTTGATTCCAGTGGTCTGTTCTGAATTGCAAATGCAAGGAACAGTGATGAAATAAATAATGGTGAAAGAGTTAGCTACATAGGAGGTTTGCAAGGAGGATTGCACTTTTGGTCTATTTTCAGATTTAATTTGAAGCCTTGTTGACTCCACCCAATGTTGAGGAAATGTTGTTGTAAAGGGAATCATCTCTTTCTTTAGAGACGAAGGTTCCCCCTCTACTGGTAACTAACATCCTAATATTTACATGCCTGGTAATGTATAACATTTAGCTTTGTTTATTGTGTCCCTTTAGCAAACAGAATATTACACTGGGTCATTGCCTCGCAACTCAAACCAGCATTGTATACAATTTGACAGGGTCCACTAGGAGAAATGAAAATTGTTTGACTGCTAGCAATTCACTACCACAGTGAAAATAGATTTGGAGTCTCAGAATGATTCTAGCCATCTTCCACCTCAATCAGATGCAGAAAGAAATCCGTGTTCAGAGGCTTACCGTCCAAAATGGGATCCTCAAGCCCTATCTAAGGAGGTTAGAATGAGGTACCCTCAAATAAGGAGGAAGACAAATGTCCTTTCTGAAACTGCCACAGGTCCTTTTAGTTTACTTTTTACAGCATCACCAATGACTCCATCATCTATGTTTGGGTTGAGTGATGGGCTAACAAAGAGTACAGATGGGAGAAAATTAAAACCTTTTCGGCATTATTCTCCCCAAATAAAATCATGTGTTGAAAGGAAATTATGTGTAGATCCAGAAGGAGGGTGAGAATTCTATTGTGCATACGAAAGCATGGAAAATAATAAAATTAAATGAAAAAACACGTAGAGACCTCTTAGATCTCCTCCAACATCCATCCCCCCCTCAAACAGAGTAAGCAATGTCTTCTCAGAAACGAAATGGAAGAAAGAGTTTTAAAAGTATATAAAAACATGGTAAGAGGGAGCTGGAAAGTAATATTTGCATCACTAGAGATAGGTGTGCTAGCAATTTTAGTAGAGGTATGTGAAACAACTACTCTGAATACTGTGGCCTTTTACTTTATTCCAGAAAAGTTGCCCTGCATAATGGTTAGAGAGAAAAGCAGAATTATAGACTCCAGTTTGTAGCTGTCACTGGTTGAGAGACTGTAGTACCAGGATGTAGCGACATGGCTAGTTCTCATGTGATCCTCTTATGCTATGTATATTTGATTTATTCCATGATTTGCACTTGACCAGCCCAATACGTAGAGTTGTAGTGTTATATGGGGTTATATGGCCCTAAGACACATTGTCGACATTGCTAAGTTAGCATGAGTTTTGCTTGCCCTATGCTGCTGCTTTTGCGCACGCCTCTGCTAAGCGTTTGTTTTCGCGACACTTTGCCTCTGCCCTGTACATGATAACAGATTGTTTTTCACATTTTCAGCCTTCCCTTCAATTCTGTCTGAACATAATGTGCAAGGTCGGTCAACAATGTCTCTTGTTATTCTGTTCTGGTCAGTCCCTATTACCTAGCCAAAACATGTTACCAACAGCTGCAATGCGGAAGAATCGTGCTTTGATATAATGTTGTTGCATGTTTTTGAAACACACTCGAAGAAAGCCGTTCCATGGAGCTGATCGCTGCTGTTCCTATGATGTAAACCCTTGGGTTTAGGCTTTCAGGTAGGGGTCTGCAAATAACACCTAGAGATCTTCTGTTATATAAAATAACTTCTTACTGCCTTGGGGAGGGTGATTAGGCCCAGTTATTTTGCCTTTTTCACAGTCTTTATATCATGACGACTCCCTTTATATTCTATGGTATTGTAACAATGCTAATGATTCTTGCCTTATGCATTTTGCTGCTAGTTGTGGTGCGCATACTGTTTCATGAATCACTATAGTCAAAATAAACATTTTGAACTTATTTAGTGACTCTGATTATTTTTATTGTGGACAAGTACGTGAGAGCGAAAGAGTGTCTTGTTCCCGCGACTCTGAGGTGAGTCGGGAGTGCTCGTGTTCTGGGTTGTCTAAACATTCGTAGCTTCTTGATATTTGTAGGAGACCGAATGAGACACTATTGCTAGTCGGTTGGGATTTTGGGTACTAAGGTGATAGAGGTGCACCCCTATTTACTGAGGTCCTGTTTTCTTGTGCATAGTTCTGTGTATGAGCAGAATCCCCGCAACATGGCGCCGCCAACGCTTGGTCTGGTTCTTATCTGCGAGACGCTTGAGTAGTGATCGTGCTGGTCCACAATACCCTCACTTCTGTTTCCGGAGACAGCTGTGACGGAGTAGCCTCCTATATTGTCGTTTTTATAGGTTTATTCAAGCTTGAAGTTTTTAAAGGTATTTCTTTTCTACTAACCCGAGTTTGCGCTGCCTCTCTTTAAGTTGTTCTACTGTCTTCTCTGTTATGGCTGTTGTTGATATTCCGGCTCATAGTAGAGCCACGCTGAGGGCGTACTTGACTCATTATGTGGTTCCTGATGCTGGGGTCACACTTATTTTTGTGGTGGAAGCTGATCCGGCTTACCAGTTTGAAGTTTTTTACTCTTGGGTCACATTTCCGGCAGTGGATGGCACTGATGATTTGTTTCACACATATGCTGATAGCGCCGTTCCTCAGCAGTATCAGCCTTATAGAGCGCTTAAAATTCCGCTTACAGCTTGGCAACACCGTATTTTGTTTAATGGCGCCCTTCCTCACCCATTAACGGTAGTCCGTTTAGGCCCTTTATCTATAGATGGGGCCACATGGCCCGTTTTGGCTGGGTTTACCCCACACCCACTTGCTTTTACAACTGCAACTCTGGCAGAGCTCCGCGTCTTACATACATCGTTGGTACGCATCTATAGAGCTGTAATACAGTACGTAACACGCACCGTCCAGGTGAGACCTCCTGGCGCTGCGGTGCAACCTGCGGGTCCTGGTGGCGGAACCATCAGTCCCGTTATTGTTAATTCTGCCATGGGCAAGCGCCCAAAGAATAAGGATGAATTTCCTTATTGGCTTGCTGAGAAATTTGGACAGATAGAAGCTGTCTTTCCTAATACCACTCCAGCTTCTATCTGTCCAAATTTCTCAGCAAGCCAATAAGGAAATTCATCCTTATTAGAGGCGGTCGGGGAGCCTGCTAGACCACGAGAATTACCAAGGATTATTGCAAAGGCTTACAAAACCATAGGCCGCAATAGTCTGGGAAATAAGCCTACGACTCAAATACAAACGCAGTCTCAAGTACAACAGAAAGCCCAGCCTGACAAGGATGGGCGCCCATTCTTTCCTAAAAAGAATTGGCAAAGAAATAAGAAACAGGGTTCCCAACAACAGAAACAGGGTTCGCGTGCCAGTTCACCGACCCCTGATGCTTCTGAATGTACTTATGACTTGCGCGATCGCGCTAAAATTAAGTCTCCTGAAAGATTTCATGTTCCTGATCAGCGTTCTCCTCGTTCTTTACAGGAAACATCAGACTCACAAGCCGGTGGAGGAGATCGGCAGGATCGTGGTAGAAGTCAACCTGCGTCACAACTTCGTGAACAGCCTCGACAGTTTGAAGTCAAGGACAAGCAGGGTGATTCCGCACGAACCCGTCCTCCTTTTCAAAAGAAAAAGGTTGCCGCTTTAACAGCGAGATATGCCACAGACGGTGAGGACGCGACTTCTGGATTGGACTTGGGCAGTGACTCTGCTCGACAGTGCGGCGGAAGTTACCATAGTCAGGGAGGATCTACGTCCCCATCTGGATGTGACAGCAACTGACACATTTGTTACCATTGAGACTGCAGATACCCGAGTTGCCCCCCGGGATAGACTACACAAAGTCCTTTTCCAAATTGAAGGTGATATACTGCGTCCCATTAAGGTTGTTTTCTGGGAGAATCTAACCGCTACATATGACATTTTATTGGCGGAGACAGATTGGCCGCCACCCTTTGTGTTATCCTCTTCTCGGGGGGAAGATGTGATAGTTCCGAGTTTTTCACGTTGTGTCCCTGAGGAACAAGCGCAGGCTTTCGCGGAGAAATGGGCTTTGGCCTTAGCGCCGGCGGTGTATCGCAATCAGGTGGTTTGGGACGTTGATTCGCCAGCTCATGAAATACAATTGCGCTCTATGCCACAACTTCCACCTCAATATCCCATCAAACGAGAAGCGAAGGCTTCGGTTTGTGACATTCTAAGACAATTAGAGTATCAGGGGGTCATTGAGTCATGTGTATCACCTATGAATAATCCTCTCTTTACTGTCCCTAAACATGATGGTGCTTTTCGGATTGTATTGGATTATAGAAATTTGAACAGCCATTGCCGCACCTTTGCGGTCCAAAACACACACAGCTCAGCGATGGTGAATAATATTGTTCGTAAAAAATACAAAACGACACTTGACATTTCCAATGGTTTCTACAGTCACAATCTCGACCGTGTGAGTGGTGACCTGACAGCATTCAGTGCCTTCGGAAATCAGAAAAAATTCACAAGATTGCCAATGGGCTACAAGAACAGCCCCGGGGCATTTGCGGCACGCATTGTGTCTTTGTTGCAGGACATTGACCCCGAGGCCTTGTCGTATGTTGATGACATCTATTTGACTGACGACGACCTCACGCCGCATCTTGACCGAGTCGACCACATAATATTGTCTTTTGCCGACTACGGTTATAAGTTCAATTTTGCAAAGTCACACATTGCCCATCTGGCAGTGCTCTTTTTGGGCTATGAGCTCAATAATGAGGGAAAGGGTCTAGCACCTCATTTCCTAGAGAAATGTGCACATTTGCAACCACCTTCTTCTTTGAAAAAGTTACAATCCCTGCTGGGTTTTTTAAACTTCGGGAGGACTTACATTCCCGATTATTCCCAGCGTATCAAACCCCTTTATGCGTTGATACAACCTACGTTTTCTTCTGCCAGCTGGATTCCGGAACATACTTCCGTTCTGCATGCTTTGCAGGCGGATCTGCTTACGACTAACTTCTTAATGGCTCGTGATAACACCACCAACCTGGTAATACGTATCGTTTCTGGGGCAGTGGGTTTCACGTACTTAACATTCAATGAAGGTGACACAATACCTATCTCATACAAATCACACTTGTACACTGCGGCAGAAATTCGTTTTTCCTCTGTAGAAAAAATCTTGACGGCAGTGCAGATGGCGATTCTAAAGGAACGCTCAAGGGCGCAGGGCAAACGCATTCTTATGGTCACTCCCTTCCCTGCTTTGGAAGCGGTGACTAAAGCAAGTGTGCCTAACTCTAAGGCATTGCACCCACGTTGGATTCAGTGGGCTACTTCTTTGTCATCTTCGGATGTCACTTTTGTCTTTGATCCATCTCTTCAGACTCAGGAGTTTTTGCAGTATGAATTTGTTCATCCTCCTCCTTTGTCGCTTCTTCCTCTGAGTGAATACAAATGCATCATTTATACCGATGGCTCGGCGCAACCGGCCACGGGTTCCAAACATGCTTATTCAGCGGCTTGCGCAATTGTGGCTGGCTCCATTGAAGATGGAGAGTTTAAGTCATCCATTGTGCACACACAGGCACTAGGAAACTGCACAGCGCAATTGGCCGAGCTGCGTGCTCTTGTTCTAGCTCTAGAGTTTGCTGATCCTCTTGTGAATGCTCTTATTGTGTGCGATTCTTACTATTGTGTCCAGTCGTTCAATGACAACTTATTCTTTTGGTCTCAAAATGATTACCGCAATTCTAAAGGCAGCGCAATTAAGCATTAAACGCTTTGGGTTCGAGTGGCAGATCTTAAACAACGCCTGCCTCTCACACATGTTATTCACACTCTTGGCCACCAGCGTATCGGAACACACGATCTTGGTAATTCTCTGGCTGATGAAGCGGCCAAGTCTGCAGTAGCCACGTGTTCCGTAGCAGCAGTTACAAGATCTATGACTAAGGTTGATAATGAAATTCTGGCAGCGGTCTCTGCAACTAGGGAGGGAGGTAATTATCCTGCAGGTTTCCCTTCGAAATACTCTTATCATGTAACTCCCGAACAGGTTCCTTATGCTACCATTCCTTCAGTTGGGGATCGGCTGATTCCCAACTCTGACCGCAGACAAGCTTTGATCAAGGCCGCACACGAAGGCATTGCTTCGGCACATGCTGGTGTGTTGGCAACAGTCTCTATTCTTCAGCAACGTTACTGGTGGCGTGGTTTATATAAACAGACTCGTAACTATGTTCTTTGCTGTGATGTTTGTCAACAAATCAAGCCTTCTGCGGTCCCGCGTCCACCACAAACACAGCTATGTATTTCTAATAGACCTTTTGGCTGTGTCTATCTTGATCACTGCGGTCCTCTTTCTTCTGATACTGCATTAAAGTATATCTTGGTTGGGGTTGATTTGTGCACTCGATTCCTGTGGGTATGGCCACAACGTAGTGCTGACGCTCAAAATGTCATCAGGGATTTGCGTGTCTTTATCGGGATGTTTGCCTGTGGTACCTTCCATTCTGACCAAGGTCCAGCGTTTGCCTCTAAGGCTTACAAGGATGCGATGAAGTCGTTGGGGGTACATGGGCAGTTTTCGTCTCCATACAGGCCTGAGGGCAATTCAGTTGTGGAGCGAATAAACTGTGACTTAAATCAATCTTTGACAGCTAGAGTCTTAGGTACTGGCAGGGACTGGCTGTCCCACTTGTATGGGGTCCAACGTGCATTAAATAATCTCCCTAGAAGATCTCTGGGTGGGCGGACCCCTTACGAAATGCTCTTTGGATTTCACATGTTTGTTCCTGACCTTGATGGTCTGGACATTCTGGCGGCTGCCTCTAAGTTTGACGTAGATAATCATTCTGCCATGTTACAGGATCTACAAAAGTCCTGTGATACTCTGGCAACTGAGCATTTACCATCTTCACCTGCTGATGCACAACTAATTCCTGTTACCGGTTGGCTTCCTGAAGTTGGAGATCTAGTGCGGGAGAAGATTGAAAATAAAAAGGAGTTTGGTCCCTCTTATCGTGCTCTGGTTTCTGTACTTGGACTGAAGGGTACTCGTACTGTCATTCTACCACCATTGCCAGGTTGCAAAGACAACAGATACATCTCAGTGGATAATGTCAAGTTACACCGTGTGGTCGATTCTGAATAGTGTGACACCTGCAGTTTCGTGCAACGCAATATTCTTAGCACCATTAACTTTGTCATCATCTGCTGCCTGCTCATTTGAACGACACTGTGATTGATCTTCAGCCTGTGCGACAATCATCTTCTGCGATGGATCTTGTGTGTCCTTTTCCGGCTACTGATTCTGTGTGTGAGATACCATCTAGCCCACGAGTACGAATGGACGATTCAACACTTTCGCCTCTGCTTGCAAGTCCGGTGAGTGCCTGTGAAGGAGAACCGGCACACCTTTCTTCTGTTTCGTCCGCCTCGACATCCAGTTTGCCTGATGCACCTAAGTCTAAGTTGCGTATCTTTTACTCCTGGTTCAAAAAGACATACTTCGTTCCCCCATGGACCTACATTTGGTTGGTGCTTATCTTAATATTTCTCTTCATGTCTATTGGATTTGTGACAGTGTTCTTTTTACTTATAAATGGCCATTATCTCCCTGAACGCTCTGCAGTAAAAATGGTCAATGGAACTTTGGCTCCTCACACATCGTCCCGTATCATGAAACGTGACAAGACTTTTGTGAATATTTCAGCTTTTCCTGTTCATGATGGCATCATTTGGGACAAAGTAGCTTACGAAATCCATGGCCCGACAGAGGTCCTTAGAATTCCGTACGTATTTCGCGTCTCATTAGGAGATGTGGTGACACGGGACATACATTCGGATGATTGGGATGTGCAGGCAGTTCATGCATTGTTTTCAGACTTAAAATATTATGCTGCCTTTGATATTGAAGATTTGTATTTAAATTCTGCCAATTATGGTGACCTTTTTTGCTATCAACATTATGGCCATCATTTTTTACACAAATCGAACACCATGAGACCTGTTTTTAATTTTACCCAATGGGAACATTGTCCAACTCCCTTACAGGGGAGTTCTAAAACGCTTAGGGATAAGTTCACCTATTTTTCTAACGATGATTTGACTAATCCTGAATCCTATTATTTTAGGCTTCAAAAATCCCCTACATCGAAGTACCTGTTATCCCACACTAAACTAATTTACACCAACTCGTTTAGAACGCAGTTGGCCACACACTGTTATGACCATTGGAAACAGACTATAGATTTAAAATCAATCTGGGGCACAAAGCCATGGCAGGTTCAGGGCACTGAGGCATTACATCGTGCCTGCCTGATCCCGACTCAATTGCTGTTTTTAAAAGAAACCATTTATCAAACATCCTGTTATGGCCTTGCAACTGTCAAAAACCTAAATACCCCCTCAATTCCATCATTAGCTGAATATAATAATTGGCGGTTGCATAATAACTACACCATTGAGGCTTTGCAGGCTCTCCTTCAGAATGCCTCCTTTAATGTTTCTGAAATTGATCCATTAGGATGGTTGTTGTGGCAATCTAATGCTAATGCATGCTAGTTGCGTTTCTATAATGTTACACCTGGTTTCTTTCAGACTAAGCCTGATCCTCGTTATCCACCTCATCATTCCGTGACTACATACTCGGTAGGTAAATTGTGCCAGCAGTGGCTAGAACACTCTACCCTTGCATCTGTCAAACAGCACCTTTCCATCCTATCGAATGATATTGATTAGGCTGATTTTCTCCTAGGCCCACGTAATCCAAGGGCCAAGAGATTTCTTTATGCCTCTTATAATGAAATTTGGAAATTTTCACAGATGGAAGCCGCCTTCCGTCTGCGTCAAATTGACCAGGCAAACTTGGAAAAAGTCCTTGCTGTAATAGACAACAGCATTAACACGCTTTCTTCACGCATTTACACTTTAGACAATATTGTTTCTTCTGTAATAGATATTGTGCAAAGTGATGTTTCTGAGTTATATCATGGTCGGAATCAGTTATGGTCGGTCATGCAATTTGCTTGGACGTTGCAGACACTGAAAATGGGTAAAGTGCCTTGGGATTACTTGAATGCCTCTGCTTTATTTTTGCCTTTTAACCTGACTGATAAACAGAAGTTTATGTCCATGAAAGATGCGGTATATACCCTGTTACATATTGAACAATTGGAGCCTTTGCCGCTCTCTGTAGCGGAAACGGACTCTGCTGTTTGGTTAATTCATGGCGTTATCACTTTGCCCTTTTCACTTTTTCAATTTGAATCATGTATGCAACACTTTCCTGTTGGCCGCTTTGAACCGTTTGGCACTGCTTTTCTGCATGAATTATGGGTCCTGCCCTTTGCTTATCGGTGTTTGAGGGAGGATAAAGAAGTTTTCCTCACAGGGGAGGACTGTGTTTTGGTAGTGGGTCACTCTCTTGTGTGCTAACATGTTAAGTTGCACGGCGAGTGTAACGTGTCAGCGCCCAATCTAGCATGCTTTTTGAAATGGACCCCAGTACCATCCATCACGCCTGTCTTTACATTGCTTACTAATGGCAGCTATCTCATTTTAAACAATCAAGACTGCTGTGGTTTGCGGGCGGGTGTCCCATACTTGGTAACAGTTTCCCAGCGCGTAACTTGCTGTAGCAATGTCCTTTTCCCGTGCCCACAAGGGAGTTTAGATTCTTCGCTTTGGCCTTCCATTCTGACTTTGAAAACAGAGTTCAACAAGTTGAGCAGGCTCAAAGCCCTTTTATTCCAACAGGAGGTGGCCCTCACTTCCGCCCGTGAAACATTCAGACTGCAGGTGGCTCGGACCTCGAGTGAGATACAGTCGCTTCTTAACACTAACCTCCCACATCATTTTGGGGAATTAATTCACCAAATATTTAATGCATCTGATACGACAGGCCTTGCCCATTTTTTTTAAATGTGTGGGATCTGGCCTGGTCTCTTCCTTTCAAACTATATTCGGGGTAATACCGGCTTTTATTCATTCTCTCTTTTCCAGCGTTTTTGGAGGGTTTCCCTTAATATTGGCGCTGCCTGCTGGTGTCCTGCTTCTCCTCCTTGTGCTTCGCAATGTCTGCTCGCTTTGTGGCTCTGCACAGCCCGGCCCAGCTACAACTGTATCATGATCACCTATATGAGGCTTTTGGATGCTTGCCTTTAGCCACACTTGGCGTAACTTACGACTTGACATTCCGCTTTGCCTATTTTACTTGCGTGCAACCAGTACTTCATTGCAAACGATGTCATTTCTTCTGGGTGATGGAGCTTTGCTTATTGAACACGTGGTGTCCAATCCCTGATTTCAGCCGGTTGATGGGTCCCGTAGAGGCTCATGACGTGGCTTGTTCTGTCGTTGGTTCAATGACACGTGCAGCTTTACTTGGAATCTTGGATCAATGGGATATCTGTGTGGCTGCGCAGACTTTCCTACAACGAAGTTTCATTGAATATCACGCAAGTGTGCCTTTTCTATTTTTGGATGCTCCTGTTTGTGAGGAACATGATTGTTCCTTCGACTTACTAAATTGGATGTCATCGTTTTTTCCACCAATGACAACGATGATCTATTGGAAGGAATTGCATTCCTTTGTACCCAAACCTTCATGGATTGACTATTTGGGTCGTCCCTACTCCACTGTCTGACATACAGACTCTTTTGTTTCAAGCACACCGTGCCTTCAGCTTTTTTCGAACTTTCCCTTTTTTCTCCGCTTTGTTTTTTTTTTTTAGAAAGTCCCTCACCAATATTTTAAACAATGCCTGACTTTTGAACTCTGTTTTTGTTCTTCTGTCTATGGCCTACTGACTTACCAGGGGGAGGGTGTTATATGGGGTTATATGGCCCTAGGACACATTGTCGACATTGCTAAGTTAGCATGAGTTTTGCTTGCCCTATGCTGCTGCTTTTGTGCACGCCTCTGCTAAGCATTTGTTTTCGCAACATTTTGCCTCTGCCCTGTACATGATAACAGATTGTTTTTCACGTTTTCAGCCTTCCCTTCAATTCTGTCTGAACATAATGTGCAAGGTCGGTCAACAATGTCTCTTGTTATTCTGTTCTGGTCAGTCCCTATTACCTAGACAAAACATGTTACCAACAGCTGCAATGTGGACGAATCGTGCTTTGATATAACGTTGTTGCATGTTTTTGAAACACACTCAAAGAAAGCCGTTCCATGGAGCTGAGCGCTGCTGTTCCTATGATGTAAACCCTTGGGTTTAGGCTTTCAGGTAGGGGTCTGCAAATAACACCTAGAGATCTTCTGTTATATAAAATAACTTCTTACTGCCTTGGGGAGGGTGATTAGGCCCAGTTATTTTGCCTTTTTCACAGTCTTTATATCATGACGACTCCCTTTTATATTCTATGGTATTGTAACAATGCTAATGATTCTTGCCTTATGCATTTTGCTGCTAGTTGTGGTTCGCATACTGTTTCATGAATCACTATAGTCAAAATAAGCATTTTGAACTTATTTAGTGACTCTGATTATTTTTATTGTGGACAAGTACGTGAGAGCGAAAGAGTGTCTTGTTCCCGGACTCCGAGGTGAGTCGGGAGTGCTCGTGTTCTGGGTTGTCTAAACATTCGTAGCTTTTTGATATTTGTAGGAGACCGAATGAGACACTATTGCTAGTCGGTTGGGATTTTGGGTACTAAGGTGATAGGAGGTACACCCCTATTTACTGAGGTCCTGTTTTCTTGTGCATAGTTCTGTGTATGAGCAGAATCCCCGCAACAGTAGTCCTGATATCCTTACCTAGTATACTCAAATTGAGTGCTCTCCATTCAGACGATATTGGTAAAATTGCATTTTCAAAAGATGAATCTAATCTACATGATCTCATATGTGCTCCGGTTACATTTAGAACACGATCTGCTCATATACTGTTAGATGTGTAAAAAAAAAATGAATGGCAGTCCCAGAAACCTGGGGATCTGGGTGATGATTCAAAAAGCAAAAACACACTATGATCTCCTTGGAGGAAGGAATTTGCCTAACCTACCATGGTTAATGAGAACTGTACAATCTAATATTGGTGCAGTAATTTATGGACCAAAAGTCTTATCAATGTGACAAAACCATAATTAATAGTTCATACTGTAGGTGTCCCAACAAAAACAGCACAGTGATCAGTGACATGAATCAATAAAGTGCACGAGCTAGTAGTCAACATTTACAGGAAAATCAGTTATACACAAAACTAAAAAAATAGATTTTAGTACGTCTATAGAGAATTTGGGTTTCATAATCACGCTTCCACATTGACCGCAAATCGATAGAAGCAGCAAAGATAGTAAAAGAAGTACAAAGTGTTTTAGACATACATTTTTAGAGACAATTCATGTTTCTGTAATAGTGGCCCAATTACAAGACTCTGGAGTAAAGGAATCCATTTTATGTGGAATGATGAGGCTGAATAGACTTTTTGTGAACTAAAGAAAAAGGTTTACTACTGCTCCGGGGCTGCATCATACTGATTTTAACCATTTATAAGTGAGGCTGATGAATCTCTGTGGCTGTGGAATTTGCTTTGTCATAGAAAGTTTCCATCACTGGCTAATTCCATCCCCTTTACATCTATCATAGAAAAGGGACCCGCTGAAAGCAATTATGCAGCGATCAAAAGGAAACTATTAGCTCTCAAAGTAGCTTTTAAAGAGTAATGACATTACCTATTGTGTGCTTCCATACTATAACCATACTTATCAACCAATTCAGTTTGCAAATTTTGAAGTACACACAGGCCTTACCGGCTATATAGTTATGTTGGGCTCAGTTCTTCAGTGACTAAGATTTTGTACTTTAGTTTCAACTAGAAAGAAAGAATGGAAAGTCTACACCTTTTGGCGATATGGAAATGCTGTGTCTGAACTCAACCACTAGTCGCTGTTTTAGTTACACCAGAAAGCTTTGCTGGTACCTCCACTTCTGCCCTTGTGATACAGTTTCATCAAATACATTGGAATCTTGAATTGCGAGAGTAGGCAATAGAACAAGGTGGTATGATTCAAGATCATCTTGGTTATGTGCATATTTCCATAAAGCTCCTGAACACTGATTTTCTAGAGTTAGTTTTATAATGGGGCGATAACTGACCTTTCCCTGGTCATCCAGGTAAAAACAGAAACTTACAATTGTTAGAACATTATTTCTAGTGGAACCTAGGAGGTACATCACAATATGTGCCACCTTTGCTAAATGGAAGTGTTGTCATCTAGATCATGCTGGATTTCTAAAGCCTATTCTACTACCTTCAAGTCCACTATGCACTGAGACTTCACTGGTTCGTGGTGATTATAACACAGTTCTACTTGTGGTGCATCATTTAATAAAAAATAACACACTCTCCACATTAACAATGGTGTTTTCTACAGTAGGTTGTTTACCTTTCTGGCATTCCCTCAGAACTTACAATGGTGTTGGAATGGGAATGCCTGATGCATGGTGTACAATCATGTTCCCCTGCCCTGAGTTCCAACAGCTCAAGTGTATATTGTGCATGTATGTATATGAGACCTGAGCAGTACATGTTGAGAGTGTATCACTGAGTCAGAGTAATGGAGGCCTGTGGGGTCCATTTTGTATACCCCAAGCCAGGCCTTGTGCACAAGATGGCGATCCCTATACAGTTCTGAAAGTGCATACTCTGGAGCTCCATCTCCTGTCAGCTTTAGCTGTTTAAGTTGTGTATGGATTATTGAATGAGTGCATGAGTGGTGTATGGATGACTGAATGATTGCATAAGTGATGCATAAACGATTGATTTAATAGTGAATGAGTGCTTGAGTGGTGCACAGATTATTGAATTAATGCATGAGTGGTGCATGAATGATGCTTGGAGGATTGAATGAGTGCGTGAGTGGTGCGTGGATGATTGAATGAGTGTGTGAGAGGTGCATGGATGATTGAATAATTGCATAAGTGGTGCATGTATGATTGAATCAGTGCATCAGTGGGATATGGGTGTTTCAATGAATGTATGAGTGGTATATGGATGATTGAATAAATGCATGAGTGGTGGATGAGTAACTGAATGAGTGCATGAATGGTCTATGGATGATTGAATGAGTGCATAAATTGTGCATGGGTGATTGCATGAGTGCATTAATGATGCATGGGTGATTGAATGAGTGTATGAGTGGTGCATAGATGATCGAATGAGTGTATGAATAGTGCAAAGGTCATTGAATGAGTGTATGCTTGGTGCATGAGTGTATAGGTGTGTAAATGGGTGTATGAGGGCTTGTATGTATGAGTGAATGGCTGCATTAGTATTCCTCAAGACTCATTCTTCTGTCTATGATAGAAAAGTGATTTAACACATACAATCTCGCTGAACTCCATCCACTCTGGAAAAAGAAAGAGAAAGAAAAAATATGATAATGTATGGTGTTAAAGATTTCAAAATTATACCAAATTAAATTACTTATACTGTGTTACTACATCATAGCAAAAGCATTATTTTCTCCTTTTTACTGTTCTCAACTTTCATATTTCTTCACTATAAACAGTGGCGTGTATGAAGCAACATTAAAGAACAGTAAGGAAAAATACAATGGAAGGAATGTGAAAATAAAACAATGTGGCATAGTACATTTTATAACTAAATAATACTATGTGTAACTCTAACTACAATTTACTAATTGTGGGCTTTTTCTAAAGTTACTATAATAATCTCAAGAAATGTTGATTTTAACTGTTTCTGAAATTATTATATCTGGTACAATATGACATATAATTGTGAAACAGTCCTCAATTTTTCAGATCCTTTTGAAAACCTACTTTCTCGTAGGTAAAATATTATGGAAAGTGATGATGATCCACGTAGACAAAATATTACACAGTAGTATGTAGAAGTTCTTGTTGGAGAAACAAAAGCTTTATTTTTTATTTTTGAAGACAGTTTTAGGTGGTAACCTAAGGCTGGTGTTATTCTACTATATCCATTCAGTATTCAACTATAATAAGAGAATGTAGTGTTTAGAGGTTATATAAACTCTTTTCTTGAATGTAAATGGACTGCATTTCCAATAATATTCTGAAGATGTTACCCACAATAGGGCCAAATAATGTCCTATATACCATAAATGCCATAATAAAACAACACCGTAACAAGGTTATATCTACAAATATTCCTCAAAACTTTCATTGAAAAAATAACAGATATGAGTTTAGTAGTCTCCTACGTAGTCTTGGTTTTAATTTTAGATTAGTGTCATTGCATTCTGCCACCCAGATTGGCATCTTAAATACACAGTGTAGTGTCCAGACATTGTAATTACTCCTTCATGAAAGATGATAGCCAAAGTAGTAAAAGTCCTTCTTGAAATTGATATTTTTGTCCATCTACAAAGTTTGTTATTTCAGTTTTTAATTTTGAACCATCTGGTCTACATCGTTGTAGCATTATTACAATGTATTTTCCTATTCTTTGTAGAAATAATGTAGATAGAAACTCTGTTCTGTAGTTTGAGCAGGTCATATTTTGGTTGCCATTTTTGGTCAATTGCTGAAAAGGTACAGTTTTGCAGTCTAGTAATGTCAAGTACAGGAAGCATTTTGAATTGTATTACAGTAGTGGAGGTAAATTCACACTTATGGACCTATTTGTAACTTAATCCAAATAAGGTATTAATATTTACTTCTCCTTCCTCCAATACTCCTAGCATCACCATGGCAAATTCTTGTGCATCTTGTTGAATATTGAGGGTAAATACTACTGATCCAGTAGACATATCTATAAGATGCTGTAATCCTGAAATAGAATGTATTCTTGTTCTGTCACTGTGTGAACATTGCAGCAAACCATAGAGTGCATTGCAAATTCTCTTATCTCTTCTTTGATCAATTTCAGTAACAACATCTGGCAAATGGAATAGTACATTGACACCAACATTTGCATAGCAGTTGACCCCTGCATTGTTGTCAAATTGGTAACCTACAATTTCTCATTTACTCATTTCTCATAAACTGGGTACTGGCCTAAATGAGGAGCAAATACACTTCTTAACCAATTGTACTCCCTACGTAGCTAGCATATGCACTAATTTGTTTCTCACCTAAGTCAATCAAAAACAAACCGAACAATCTTCTAATTTGTGATAGTGCAACATACGACATTCCTTCTTTGAATACAGAACTACCAATGAATATAAATCTTTATTCAATTATACTATATAATCATAAAAGCAGACAAATGTTAAAACAGATAAAACCACAATACATAAATATATATCAGATAAAAAGCAGCATAATAACAATTATTATAAATACTAAAAATCGCTCCAACATACTGCACCCATGCAGCACAAAGACTTACATTACATGTTTAAAAATGTATAATCTTATTCCAATATAGGGCACCTTTCAAGAAAAAGGCGCCAGCCAGGATTACTGCATAGTCAGGTAATAGCTTTAAATATAAAATGGCAGGCTGAAACTGTCGGAATCCCCTTGATAACAGAACAGGAATTAAATACGTGTGCCGGAAAAACTCATAAAATTTACAGAACAGCACCAAATGCTCCAAAGCTTGCTGTGAGCATCCATCACAAGGGCATACTTTGATAGTATTTGGGTCAAATTGCCCCAGGGGAACACAAATAGATGACTGGATGTACCCCAACTGAAATTTGGTCAAAAGTGATCTTTCCCATGGAAGAGTAACAGTGAGGAGATAGGGTTCAGGATCTGCCACAGTTTGAAGGGACAGAAGCGGTCCAGCGGTCGCCAATGTGAGCACTTCCGAATCCCTAAGTTCCTTTAAATGCTGTAAAAACCGATCCCCAATTACTTTTCTGTTCCTCTTACTGAGGAGGTACGGCTTATAAAACAGATCGGGGCAGCACAAGGCCCCAGCAACAGACTCAACATAACTCATCCATGGAATTCTGAGACCGTAATCACACCCAAGGCAGTCCTCAATCACATCCCTGTTAAATCCTGTGTGATCCTCAGACCACACAGAGAACCACAGTAGCACAGGAGCCTACTTCACAGAATCCTCTGTGTAGTCAAGGGCCAATTCCTCATGTATGAATAAGAACAAGCTATTTGGAGCCAAGCCCAGCAGCCGCCTACAAAAACGATTCTCCTCCTGCTGTAAAACCTTACCATTGTGATATCTCCAGATAGCTGCACCATACAAAAGTACCAGGTAGGCATTTCATTTTATATATCTGCAAAAGTGGTAATGTGGGTTTGTTCGGAAAAAACAAACAAACTGCCTGTAAAGGTTTAGTTGGCGGAGTATCTCACCATACTTCAAAAATGCTTGCCAAGTCATCGCATTTATATTTTTGATGACATTCTGGATGAATATATTGATGATTCTCTATATGTCTGATTAACATTATTGTGATAGGTATACATGTACACACTATGACTCCACGATGACTTGGTAAGCATTTTTGAAGTATGGCGAGATAATCCGCCAACTAAACCTTTACAGGCAGTTTTTTTTTTTCTTCGGTACATGCATTTGCTTCCCCGATTCCAAAAAGGTCACTACAGGCTAGAGAAAAGCGGGAACACCGATTTGATATACATGTAAGCCAGGTATTCAAATAATGAAAAGTAACTCCCAAATATGGGAAATCAGGCACCCTAGTGATCCGATTACCCTTAATAATAACAGATCTAGTTTTAGAGTTTTCCTCCCACATACCATAAAGTGTGTTTTACTGCTATTCTCCTTCAGCTCCAACCCGTCCATAAAGTTGACAAAGAGGTCAAAGAGAGTTTTTAGCCCGTTTGCCATTCAGGCCATCAGCACTGTGTCATCGTGTAGAGTAGGGAAGGTAAGGGAATTGTTTGACCTTGGGCAGATCTTTCCCGTGTGTGGCTAAATAAGTGTTCAGGCCATTCATATATAAGGGAAAAAGCAATGGTGCTAGCAAACATCCCTGTCTGACCCCACGCGGAAGCAAAAAAGATTCAGAACATTCCCCACCCATGCCGTATCTCACTGACGCATTCGCATCTGAGTGCAGTGCCCTTAAAAAATTAACCAATGGGGTAGGTAACCCTAACGCCATCAAATTTGACCATAGCTTTGACCTATTCACCCAGTCAAAGGAGCTACTCAAGTCCATAAATGCAAGGTGAAGAGTCTCTTGCTTAGCATATACATATTTCCCTATTATGAGATTGAGGTTCAGGCACTGTTCCATGGTACCTTTCCCAATAATTTGTTGCTAAGGCAACTTTTCAAAGCATGTTTTCCTTCTTTCATTAGAACTCCTACTCTAATGTCCTTTAGTATATCTCCATACCCCACATCTGTTCCTTGGCACAAATATTTTGACTAATTCTTCGTATCCAAAGTATTGCCAAATATTCACATTGCCAATGCTTCCAAGGGAATTTCTTGTTTCATCATATAAAAGAGTTTTGAAAACAGGTTGTCCTTTTACAGGTTTTAGTTATAATAAGTCACCAAATACAATTAAATGTTTTCCACCAAATAGTATGTCATAGTTCATTTTCAATACCTGTTGTACTCTTAAATGGATGAAGGCAAGTATTAGGTTCAACACCATGCTCACTCCATCGATAATGAGACGCTTCAGTTTTTTTAATGCTCTTGCTAGCTCATGACAAGCGTCACCTGATAATTTGTGATATTCCAGTTTGTTGTCATGTTTCACAGGTAGTAATAGTAGTCGATGAAGAGTAATTCCTTTAATGTTATGTTTGGCTAATCCTGTTGGTGCAGCTACTACACATGACAAATTTAAATCTGTGGTCTTCTGTAGGTAACTGGTGAGTGCTTTAATTAAGAAACTTTTTCCAGTGCCTGCTTGACCACTTATATATAGTATAACTGGTTTAAGTGAGGAACACTGACACTCTTTCTTCTCATGCAGGTATCCATGCTCTATTATATCTTTAACTTAATTAAAAATATCTTTCTGTTCTTTATTCAGTTGCTGCAGTAACTGTTCTAAGTCCTCAGTTCCAACTCTTGAATGCTGCATTGCATTTTCCACTTCATTCATAGCTATAGCTGCTTTATCTTGAATAATTGCTTCTCCAAGAGGGTCTTGACTTCCTGGTGCTGAACTTTGCCTAACCTGAAAACTGTCCTTGGCTATCTCAGCAGCAATTGTTTCCTCCTGTTCAACCTCACCTCTCAACATTTTAAGGTAATTTGTAAATACTGGGCATTCTCTGGTATCTTTGACAGCATTGAAAGAATCTTCATAACAGTCATACTGTCCAAATAGTTCTGATTCTGCACACCATGGCTGGAACAACTGCAAAAGTGTCAAGTAGAAAAACTCTTTTTTGTATGGTGTTTTTAAACTCAGCTTTCTGTGGTTGATTAGATTTCCTTTTTATGTCTTAAAAACAACCACCACATCAAAGTAGTGCATGTCTTCCTTCTTCTATGTGTTCAGTAGCATTACTTCTATATGTATAGCGCTGAAGTATTTCCTATAGACACATGTTCCCAAGATGTGTACTTCTTCTTGGGTAGTATGTATGTAGCATGCTAGTTTTCAGAATGTCTCTACCCTCAGGTTGAAATTTGGCAAGATATTTGATTTCTGTGAAAGACTTTAATACTTTGTTATGAGTGTTTGCAAGCCCTAGGCTCACCCATACAATTCCTCTTGACTTACATAATAAAGTAGCTGAGCTTAACCTACCTGAGCTTTCATATGAACCTATTTCTCTGTGAGAAAGCATTTTCAAACTAAAACTGTACAATTTCTTTGTAAGACATTTTTCAACTGAAATCTCCCCCCACATCTCTGTCTTTGTTATATATGAAATGACATACAGTGCAACAGCAACAGAGATGTTGCCAACAAACAGTAGATCCAAATTTGCATTCCACATCTTCATAATGACAGGGTTGTAGTCATTAATGTACTTGGAGGCCTATGTTCTTCTCAGGTTGTATGTGTTTTCCAGTGATTTCCATGTAAGGGTGTGTCTGACTGCAGATAAATAGATGTTCATTCTACCTTCTGAGATGACAGATCATGGGAATACAAAATGGCATCTCATGTAAAATTTTCCTTTGCATCTGTATTTTCTACAACAGTATTTTCCACACCTATCATTTTCGAACTGTGGAACTTGTTGCCTTAAGATCTTGTAATCAGTGTCCTTTGGGATTGTGCAAGTCACGTACTGCTCTATAAAAGACAACACAGACTCATCAGTCTCTGTTCCAAACTTTGTGGCATCTTTTACCCATAGCAGCATGTGAATATGTGGAGCACCTCCAGCTTGGTACTCTTTGCACCAAAGGAAATCAGTCACTTCACTGAGAAGAGGATTAGTTTTATTGCAGCTAAAAGCCATCATGGCTTGAAATCTGTGGTCAAAATATCTGCAAACATTTGCAGGGTTCAATGAGCAGAGTTCTCCTGGCGTCTTCAGATTGATGTCTTTTAAATTTGAATTTGCCTCTCGCAAGAATTCAAGCAGGTCATCCCATGCATACTCAGCACAACTGAGTGTTAGAAACCATGTAGGTGCTCCTAAATTTCTCAACATGCATTTCAGTTCACCATGAAGATGATACCAATATTCGTTGGTCCCACGTTGACATGCCATAAGATTAATCAAGTTGTATTCCATCTGTTCTGTGAATTTTCTCAACAAATTCTCTTGCTGAGAAAATTTGCAGATTTACACCTGTTTTCAAAATGTGACTTACGGCATGAGACAATGCAGACAAGTCACTTTCAAATAGTAGATGAAACATATAAGGGATACATTGGCGAAATCGAGGGTCCTCTGAGTAAAGTCTAGTAGATCTGTACTTGGCCGCTAGTATTTGTACAGGCCGGTCATCATACCTACCACCTGCTCCGGTAGGAAAGAGTTGCGGGAAACAGCAAGCTTCTAAACTTTTTTCCCATACGCTTAAGGGAGCTCCTTTCATTTTTTTTAAATTGATATATTTAATTATTTATTTATAGGTTTTATATAGTGGTAGCTAGACCAGAAGGTATCAGAGCACTTTACATGTAATGTGAGATAATTTGAATGAAGAACATGCATAGATACAGACAAAGAAAATCGTTAGGCCGTAAAGGTAGTTACAATATGCTAACATAAGAACAGCATGAGATAATAGAGTACCATCTGGGATGTATATAGGGGTACTAGGGAATCAGCAGCTTTACTGGCTACATTATTGATCACCTCATGATGGGGGCAAAGTACATATTGATTGAAATATGGAAGTGAAATATACCTGCCAGCACACTTAGAGATATATACAAATATTTTTTTTTTTTTAATTAACAACTCTTTTCAATATACGATTGTGGCGTATTGTATAACACTATTCATTACCTCACGAGGTGGCAATATGGAAGTGACGCATACCTGCTAGCATACTTAGACGATATATACCATTAAATCCTTTACACAATAATGTATTTCATAATCAAGACTAATTGTATGAACATGTGCTCCAAAAAGATCGAGTCATATCCAACCAGGGAAAATAGGCATCACGTGATCGACATCACGATCACGTGATGGGAAGTGAAGGAGGCGTCCCATAACTCATGGGTAACGCGCGTTAGCGCTCTAGCTTTTGAACAGCAATACACCATGTGACCTCCTCCGGGTCACGTGGTGTAAGCGGAAATCAAGAAAGAGAATACTCCGAACAGCCGATTGACATATACACGGCGTATGGAGGGATGCAGTCCTGGTGGCAGGCTCACCTTGACAAAGTAAGCTGGGATTAATAGTGGGGGGACCAGGACGGAGATGGAGCCAACCACTCCTTGTTTACCCACAGATCGGATTTCCGATTAGATGCAAGAAAGGTTTTTTGAGGCACGGTCAGAGTCCGGGTGTCTCAACGCTCGTGTGGGGCTAACACCAGTATGCGCGATTACGCGAGAAAGTGTGATGGTAAGATTGGGTCAAATATCAGGGTACATTAGACCACGCGCATAACTGTAGTGATTAAGCTCGAGGGGACAACTTGGGCCTGGTTGATTACGTGCCCTTCTTGTGTAATTTGTCCCTTATCTCTTATGCATTATCCTCAGTGTGTGACTACAGGGGGCCGCCCTCACTCCGAGGCCCTTTTGAGCACATACTGCGGTGAAACTCGGTAAGATCATCAGGTTTCACTTGTTTTTCCTCAATTTAGAGGCTCCATGAGTAGGAAATGTGCGTGGTGGTGTGTACCGAGCTTTTAATTGATGAAGTTTCTTTGTATATACATTTGGAGATTTAATCCCAATATGCGGTATTTAAAATATATATAAAATACTTACTGCACGCACTGATTTAGTTTTGAGTGACAAAGCAATATGTTTTTAATGTATAAACAAACACATTTCTTTCACTTTATTATTTTTTTCACTTACAGATTATAATCCAGAGTGTGGATGCGAGACCCTCACGTAAGTACGGGTTGAGTCTTAGACCCTCAAATACAGAATAGAGGTCAGGACGGTAGGGATCGCCTTAGTCCTGAAGAAAGCCGGGGAAGACACAAATAGCCGGCTGAAACATGTTGACCATTCTGCAGTGAGGAGGGGCGAACAGTGCATAACAAACTGTGCTCACCACCATCCTCTAGGTCGTTGGACCTTCTTAACCCTGGCCAGGGAGTCCAGGAATAAAATTTTAGGGACATCCATGAGCTAGTTTTAATACATATTACTGCACTTTTCATATCTTTGACCCCTATTATTCTTTATGTTTGTGTTGTCTCCCCCACCCTATTGCTCCACCCCAGGCGTTGGTCTGCGCAGGGGTGTGTTAGCAGCCCTATGATGAAGCATGCCACATTCGTGTGGGTGAGGGCAGTTTTTCAAACATGTTGACTTTGTCTATTATAACTCTTTACGTGTTTATTCTTTTTCACTCCTACTTCCTAGTGTGTGCGGATAATAGAGTACAAGACAGTAGACAGCTGAAACAATAAATCGACTGTCGCAACGGTGCAAGTCAGATTGGGTGTTAGCTTTGGGAACATAGCTCAGTTTGAGTGCGCGTTAAAGTATTTGTTGAGCAGTAGGTATTTAAGGTCCCGTTTGAAGCAAGAAAATGAGGGGTTGAGTTCCAGATCCTGGGAGCTTTTCCAGAAAATGAGCATGTCTGGGGGGATTTCTTTTTCAGTTTGGGAATTATGAGAAGAAGTGAGTTGGAGCGTCTCAGAGACATGGCTCTTCCAGCTTTCAAAAGTTTGGTATCTAGATAGTTGGGATTATGTGTGTGAAGGGCTTTGTGGGCGATGCAGGCATTCTGTAGATAAAGCTTCCTTTGACGGGGAGCCAATTGAGGATCTTGATAGCTGATGTGATGTAAACCATTTAAAACCTGTTAGGAGCCAGGCCACCATGTTGAGAACTGATCCTAAGGGTGCAAAGTGAATTTTTGGAGTTCCTGTGAAGATGGAGTTACCATAATCCAATTTTGAGAGGACTGATTTTTGCACTATTGTCTTAAAATCATCAGGGGGAATGAAAGGTTCGGTTTTCTTGAGGTATTTTAGTGTGCAGAGTGATCCTTTGGCTGAGTTGTTGATGTGGTCCTTCATTGACATGTTTTGTCCAGGGTGATGCCCAAGGACTTTACGGAGTTGGACAATGTTAGAGAACAATTTAGGACATCCAAATTCTTGAGCCAGACTTGGATGGGTAGAGGGTTGTTCATATGGGAGAAAAGTAGTAGTTCAGTTTTGATGGGGTTCAACTTTAAGTGGCTGGTGTTAAGCCAAGGTTGTATCATGATTAGTGTGGCTTTCAGATGTAGGATGTCAATGGGTGATTTCATTTTGTTATAGAGTTGGGTGTCATTGGCATGTAGGTGATATTTGACCCCTGCTTCGTTCAGGATAACAATAAGGTGTTCAATTAAGAGATTGAAAAGGCATGGGTAGAGAATTGAGCCTTGGGGTACACCATGAGGAACTAGTGTAGGTTTTGAGAGACGGTTGTTGATTTTTATTTGTTGCGAGCGATGTTGCAGGTAAGAGGTGAACCATCTTAGAACTGTGCCATTGATACCAGTGCGGTTCTTGAGTGTCTCGAGTATTGCTGGGTGTTTTACAGTATCAAAAGCTGCAGATAAGTCAAGTAGGATTAGGAGGCAATCGTCACCTTCATCTAAGGATCTGCAAATGTCATCTGAGATATTGAGCATAGCGGTTTCAGTGCAACAGCCTTTCCTAAACCCAGATTGGAAGGTATCATAGAGGTTGAATTCATCTATATGTTGGTTAAGTTGTAGTAGGACGCACTTCTTTATTGTTTTGGCTAGGAACGGGAGGTTAGTGATAGGTCTGAGGTTATTACGGTTATTAGGGTTGGCCCCTGGTTTTTTTAATATGGGTGTGATTTGGCCTAGTTGGAGGGAGTCAGGAACACTGCCTGAGGAGAGAGATTGTTCATGATTTTAGTCCAGAATGGGGCAATGATATGGTTGAGGTTTTGTACTATTGTGGATGGGTGAGGATCAGTAGTGTGGATGTGGGCTTCAAATTCGCAATTATATTGAAGACTTCACTTTCTGTCATGGGTTTAAAGTCAAACTAATTAGCTTTGTTTTTTAGTTGAAAGAGATCAAAGTTGAAATTAGTTTTTAGAGAGGCCATTCAGTCATTCGTTAAATCTGGAGGGGAGGAAGCTGTTGTGGAGGGAAATGAGTCAGAGGGGAAGGTTGGTAAGGATGTCAGATCTGTGACTTGGATGAGGGATTGCTAAATTTGTGAGACTTTATCGGTGAAAAAGTTGGAAATTTCTTCACAGCGTTCATTGGTGGCTTTTGTTTCATGTAGGGAGGTAAGGGTAGTTTGTCATTTAATGATGTTGAAGAGCTCCCTGGTTCTGTTCTTAGCGCGGTCAAGTTGGTTGCAAAAGAAAGTGGCTTTTTCTCTAAAGATGTGTTTCTTATAGGAAAGCCATGCAGTTTTTAGGAGTGAGAGGTGCACTGTAAAGGGGTTTTGTCTCTATATCCTTTCAGACTGCCTGAGTTGTCTCCTCTAGTTGTGAAGATCTGATTTGAACCAGGATTTTGAATGGATTTTTCTAGATTAAGTTTCAGCGGTGCCACTTCGTCAAGAACATCAGTCACTGCTGTGTTATAGAGGGTGGTGAGGTCATCAGCTGTGTGAGTGGGAGGATGATGATGTAGTTGGGCACAGATCCTGGTCTCCAGTTCTGTTAATGGGATTTGTTTGAAGTTCCTAGCCCAGTGCTTAGGTCTGTTGGATGGGGCTGGGTGGGATCTCTCTATATTAAAAAAGTATGAGATGGTGGTCTGATCAGTCAAGGGTGTGATGGATCATAGTGAGATAAGATCATTATTGGTGATAATTGCATGAAGAGTGGCGCCTTTGATATGAGTTGGTTCGTTGCAGAGTTGTTTATTTCAAGAATGTTTGTAAGGTTACAGACTGTGCTGTCTTCTGAGTTTTTCCAGTGAATATTGAAGTCACCCAAGAACACGTCATTTGAGTCAGTTAAGGAGAACCGTGTCACTAGGTCAGTTATTTGTTCTAAGAAGAGGGTGCTATCACCATGTGGGTGGTAAATGGTGTGACCAAATCCGCACGTCTCACTGAGACGCGACGCCTGGGGAGACCGACAGCTCAATACTGTTGGTAACCAATACACTCTCGGGGCACGAAAATTATGCCAAATGCCAAAATCAGGTAAGTCTACATGCCTCACGGGACTCCGGATCCACAGTCAGGGGGACAGCCTACGTTGACCGCTTGAACGCTTACCCCGAGAGTGTATTGGTTACCGACAGTATTGAGCTGTTGGTCTCCCCCAGGATTCATGTCTCAGTGAGACGTGCGGATGTGGTATTCAGGTTTTAATTGATTCTTGGGGCCCTTTGAACCTATCTGCAGCTTCACACTACATAGCCATTGATTTTACTACATCTGTTACTAATTTCTAGGCACCTGATCTTAAAAAACCTCTGGACCGATACGTTTGGTCCACTCATCCCCTGGGAGTATTCTCCAGTTTGATTAGATTTCACTTTGGGCGAGTGACCACTTCTATATGCGCCTTATGAAAGACTGAGGATGCCTTATCTATGTGCCATCCATTTTTCATTTTTAAGAAAGTTACTTTCCAACCATTGGTTGTGAACCCATGTTGAGCACCGTGCGCAGTCATTCAACAAGTGAGAGTGTATCCCTTGCAGATGGCCGTCTGCCACTCAACATGGTACATACAGACAGCGCCCTGATGAAGGATATGCTCATCTTCCAGTAACTTCCGAAACGCGCGTCGGCTCATTTCTATTAAAGCACTATTATTGAGCATTTGATTAATTCAACATTTATACAGAACAAATTATTGTTGTTTGTTGTTCTTGTAAATGTCTTCTTTTTTCGCTTTGTATCTTTAAGATGGCCTGTAAGTTTTGTTGTTTGCACTGTGTTACACTTTATGTTTTGTATGTAAAAATTCAATTATAGTGTTGTTGTGGGTGCTCCGCAACTAAACACATGAAAATATTTCAATATATGTTCTTGTTTCCTTGTTTCTATGTATAATGAATATCCATATATAAAAAAAGAAAAAAGATTTATCAAATATATTTTTGTACTTTGGATAAATACATTTGAAAAACCCATGGTCTGTATCAGAACAGTTTATATATTATGGACCGACTGCACATCATTATTTGATATTGTTTTGGAGAAGTTTTTTTGTTGTTTACAAGAGGAGTTTACACCTTGTGTAGGAGTTTTAAGTGAGAAGACAGCACTTGCAGTAAAACTGCACACACAGGCTCAAGTATACCAGGCCCGAGACATAATGCAAGGGATACTTCTCTGCATGTTAGACTTAAAAGTGTCAGTTCTTACCAGATTTATGAATGTATGTCTCAGTCCATATCTGAGACTGACATTGTATGTGTGTTAAAGTCAGTGGGTATGGAGCTCTCATTCAATGTTTATGTACGTTTCTGGGTAAATGACTGTCTTTCTTCATAACCTCTATGGTTATCTTAATGTGTATGTAAGGAGCTGCATGGTTTGCCTCCTGGATGTGTTACTAAGTATTATATTTTTATGGTGTCTGTGCAATTGCCTTCATCAGCTCTATATGCATTTCACTTCTGCCTCTCTATATCAGTGAATGTTTAAGTGCTTCTGTCACTATGTCAGTGGGTGTTTTAGTGCCTGTCGGCTTTTCCAATAAGGTGTATGAGATTAAACTGTGAGTGGCATAGTGGATCTTTAATGGGGCACATGAGTGTGTATAAATGTATATAGCTCAGTGAATCTTCAGACCACATGTATTACCTTCCAAGCACATATCAGCCTCTGCTGTGGCCTAGCTACAGCCTATCTCAGTGGAGGCTTATATCAAGTAGAAGATCAGTTTATGTCTTGGATAGGAGTTTAAAATATGAAGGTTAGCCTAGCAGTAAAACTGCATACATAGGCTAAACTGTGCAAGGCTCAAAACATGATAGAAGTGTTACTTCTCCGCATGTTAAACTCGAAAGTGTCAGTTCTTTAGCAGATATGAGAATAAATGTCTCAGTCTGTATCCGGGGCTGTGATTGCATATGTATGTAAGTTTGTGGGTAAATGAATTTCTCTCTTTGTAACCTGTATGGTTATCTAAATGTGTCTATAAAGGGCTGCATGGTTTAAATCCTGGATGTGTTAGTGAATATTAGGTTTTTTGTGTGTGTGTGCAAGTGCCATCATTATCAGTGCATATATATCATGTGTGCTTGTCTATGTCAGTGAATCTTTAGATGCTTCTGTCACTATGTCAGTGGGTTTGTTAGTGCCTGTCTGATTTCCTACTAAGGTGTATCAGATTAAACCCTGGTTGGCAAGGTGAATGTTTGATAGGGCACATAAGTTTGGATGAACGCATATAATTCACTGAATCTTCAGAGTGCATGTGTTACCTTTTAAGCACATACCAGCCCACCCTATGGCCTAGCTACAGCCTACCTCAGTGGTCACTTTTATCTAATAAGACATCAGTCTATGCTTTGTGTAGTAGTTTAAAATAGGAAGCTTGGGCTAGCAGTAAAACTGCATCCAGACGCTAAACTGTACAAGGCCCAAAATATGATGTAAGGGCTACTTCTGTGCATTATAGACTTGAACGTGCCAGATCTTTAGCAGACATACGAATGAATGTCTCAGTTATATATTGGTGCTTTCATTGCATGTGTATATAAGTTTATGGGTGAATAACTGCCTCTGTTCGTAACCTATATGGTTATCTAAATATGTCTGTAAGGGGCTGCATTGTTTGCCTCCTGGATGTGTTAGTGAGATTTAGGTTTTTTGGGTGTGTGTGCAGCTGTCTTCATAAGCACTACATAGAACTCACTAGTGCCTGTCTATATCAGTGAATGTTTAGGTGCTTCTGTCACTATGTCAGTGGGTGTTTTAGTGTCTGTGTGTTTTTCCAGTAAGGTGTTTGAGATTAAACTCTGGGTGGCAGAGTGGATGTTTAATGTTAATGGGGCACATGAGTTTGTATAACATCATATACCTCAGTGAGTCTTCACACTAGATGTGTTCCCTTTCAAGCACATATCAGCCTTCCCTATGGCCTAGCTACAGCCTATGTCAGTGGTGACTTATATCTAGTAGAAGATCAGGGTATGCCTTGTTTGAAAGTTTAAAATATGAAGGTTGGCCTAGCACTAACCCTGCATCCAGAGGCTTACCTGTACAAGGCCAAAAACATGATGCTAGGTCTACTTCTGTACATGTTAGACTTAAAAGTGTCAGTTCTTGGGGGGGCATGGCTTGGCGCGTCAAGATGGCGGTCGCACTCTAGGAGTGCTCCGGACCCCTCCGTCATCCGCGCCATAATCCGCTGCCATCGGCACGTGCAGAACCCTCCACTGTGTTGCTGCCACACCTACCTTGGCCGGCGCTGCACGACTGTGCAGCAGGCGCCTCTTTAACTTGAGCACATAAAGAGAACTTCGCTAGGGCCTTCAGCGTGTCTGCACTCAAGATGGCGGCGCCTATCCCAGGGGGCCCAATGCCTTAACCGCTCCTGGCACTGCAGCCTCACACTGCCTGTTGTCAGAGAGCCCGACACTACACCCTGCAAGCCATTGAGGATCCCGGGAGCGGCCTCGCTCTGCCTATTGCCCGAGAGCCAGGCACCACACCCTGCAAGCCGGCTGCTACCCATCGATTGAGGATCCCGGGAGCGGAGACACCGTGCACCGTGCCCTGAGATGCGGCCGTCCCCCCCTCCGCCGAGCCGCACTTCGCAACGTTGCTGACCTGGCCTGCAGAGTTGGGGGCGGTGACCGGCGGCTGGATCGTGTAGTTATTGGAGGATCGGCTGCTGGATCGAGCAGCGGGATCCCAGAGCTTGGGCTTCCCCTCCCTCTTCTGGCGCTGCCCGGACCTGTGCCTGGTCCCTGACAGCTACTGGACTGGCCTGTGTGAGGGCCCCGCCCGGCTTACACTCGAGGGCTGGGGCCATGCCTGCTATCACCCGGGGCCGCCTGGACAGCCGCTGGGGGCCTACCTTGGGGCCTGGGCTGACTGCGGCTCCCTTTGTCTTGGCCGCGCAGCCCAGACACAACCCTCCGTCCCTGACTGTATTGCTGCCGCGCCCGTGGCCCTCAGGCTCCTGCCCCCCTTGGGCCCAACGTGCATCATACACACCATTTGGGCATCCTGCACACCGCTGTGCATCCAGCAGCTTCCCGCCGGTGGCCCCGCAGTGTGGAGTGGGGGCCTGGCTGTGGAGGCTGGGCTGGGGTAGCGACACCTTCTGCTGGGCCCACGGGATGCCAGGATGCTGTGGCCTAGTGGGCTGGACAGCGGGCGGCCTCCTGCTTTCCGGCCTCTGCGGACCTGTGGCCCCCAATCAACAGACCAGGACAGAGGTCTGTCACCTGTGAAACTCTTGCGGCGGGGGTGCGCGGGGAGAGACTTTCTGCGCCACCCTTCCTCCCCCTCACCTCCTAATCTATGGGCCTGTCTCTGGGGAGCCGCGGCCAGGGCCTGAAGCTCCGCTCTCCATTCGCCCGAGCGGGAAGGCATCCGTGGAGCCACTCCCCCCCTTTTTTTTTATCAGCCTGCCTGGTTCCAGTGCGATAAATGACCAGATGCTCCCCAGCTAACGCCCAGCGGCCTCAGAATACCCGGAGACTCCAGGAAACATCCAGTGAGTGTGGAGGGGGCAGCGGGAGAACCGGGGCCCGGCGTGAGGGGCTCCCCCGTGCTCCCTGGGCAGCTGGCTGGGGGGGTGGAACCAGCTGCTTTGTCGAGCAGCGGGGGGCCCCGGGTGTGGGGCCCCTCCACAGCATCTCCTCTCCTGATCTTGCGACGCCCTATTCAAGCTCCATGGGCTCTGGTCTCCCGGGCCTCCTCTCCTAGTCTGGGGGAGTTGGACCACACAGTGCGTCCCATTCCTATGGGCCACTCGCTGGGGGGGTGGAACCGGCTTCACCCATCGAGCAGCGAGGGGCTCTGGGTGAGTGCCCCATCCACCAGCCCCCCCCCTGTCAGACCCTGCAGCGCTCCTTCCGATCCCGGCCTGCCCAGCTGAGGCGGCGCCGCCATGCAGCGTGGGCCATCTGAGAGGGAGGTGGAACCGGCTGCGGCCATTGAGCAGCGGGGGGTCCTGGGAGCGGGGCCTCCCCCACTGTCCCCTTCTCTTCTTCCGGCTGCACTCCTTCCAGGCCATGCTGGCCACTGACTACACTGATCCTGTGGTGCTACCACACTAACCCAGGCACACTGAGGGGGGATCTCTCCCATAATCAGCACTGCCACCTACCCTTGGCTCCTGCCCTGAGAAGCATCCACAAAGAACTGGCCTACCAGCAGCTGTTCTCTAGCTGCCTTTACTCCCAGAGCTGCGAACTCAGACCCGGACGTAACTTCGCGCTACCATCTACGACACCTCACCAGCCTCGACCCGCTGGAGCCCTCGCCCTGGCCCCACTCAGGCCCTGAACCCCTGCCAGAGGGTTGCCCACCGTCCATCATGGAGAAGGACCGGTCCTCGTAACCCGCGGCCACCCACATACAAACAAAGATGGACCAATTCACTACAGCTGATCACGAGCCCGCGGGGCAGGGTGAGGGCAGCACCCCCCTTCAAGGCAAAGACTTGGCCGCCATCCTACAGGCAATCAGCGCATCACAAGCATCATTGGAGAGTAAGATTGGGGAAGTCAGGGTGGACATGTCCCTTATTCGGCAGGACCTACGAAATGCCACCGCTCGTATCACGGAAGCTGAATCTCGCCCCTCCACGGCGGAAGACGATATTCGTCAATTAAAAGATCAAGTAGCCCACCTGCAATCACACACCAAGGAACTCCATCGGCGGGCGGAGGATGCCGAGAACCGGTCACGCTGCAACAACCTCCGTCTGGTGGGCTTCCCCGAAGGGGTTGAGACGGGACAGGTGTCCAGCTTCATTGAATCCTGGTTTTACTCCTGGATGCACAAAGACGCACTTTCCGCATGGTTCGCGGTGGAGAGGGCCCACCGATCCTTGGCACCCAAACCGCCACCTGGGGCCCCACATCGTCCCATCATAGCTAGAATTCTTAACTTTAAAGGCCGGGTCGCCATCCTGCATGAGGCCCGCTCCCTGGGACCCCTCAAGTTCCAAAACCCACACTATCATGTTATTCCCCGATTACATTCGGGAAGTGCAAGACCAACACCGTTCCTACATGGATGTTAAAAAGAAATTGTGGGCCCTCGGACTTCAGTACCGGCTCCTATTCCCTGCCCGCCTCCGAGTCATATTTCAGGGGACAACACAATTCTTCGAGTCACGCCAAGCCGCCTGGACGTGGTTAACAGAGGAACGTCCCCTCGGATCACGGCGAAACTTATCTCCTGCGCCTTCGGTCAGCACGGCCTCAGTCCCCCAGGCAGCAGCGCCGGAGGCGTACACAATCCCGTAGGAGGCGTCAATCTCAGCGAGAGATGCCCAGATCATTGAGCCTGGCGGCCCACAGGACAGAGATTCTCCCAGCCCTTCAGGCTCCCTGCCTCGCCAGGACACCAATCTAACGGTGGCTCATCTAAGGCGCCTCCCTCACCGGTCCACCGGGTCTTGGAGGCTGCAGACTCGGACTTGTCCCGCAGCCCTACCATTTGACACTCATGGGGACAAATCCCTGAGCTGAGGGGTTGGCGCCACCTCTCAGTCTGAGGTAAAGTCGGTGAACCCTGCACAGCGAACTGGGGGTGCAGGGGAGTACATCCTGTGGCCACTGCTGGTGGGGACTCCACCAACAATCTGTATCACTGTACGATCTTTCTCTCCACACCGCACAGAACTGAAACAGGGCCTTCCTATGGCCTGGTCCAGCTGCGCCCGGACGTACTTGGGCCTCCGCAGCCCTCTCCAGAGGTGTGCCCTCACTGATTTAGTGGCAAGGCACCACGGCAGACTTACAGCTCCATTCCATTTTGTCTTTCTGCCGAGACATTGCATATCCGTCTACAAAGAGGGGTCCTCCACGTAGCCCAACCCGGGCGTTTTAGTTTGGTTACTACTTGTTGCTGTTGGGCTGACAGATGCTTCAGTTACCGAGGTATAGGGTGTGGGGAGGGGGTAGGGGAAGGGGATGGAACCGTTCTCCCATTGTTGTTGTTCTTTGTTGTTGTACTTCGCCAGCCTTAATGATGCACACTACGAGGTTCCCATATACCACTTGCAGGGCGCATTTATATACGCAGTCCCGCGCCCGCGCTAGACCCCATACGCGCCCACGGCCACTCAGGGCGGGGTGCACCACGGCTCCCACTAACAACCACCATGACTGACACAATCATCCCGGGAGCTTCCATCCGTACTCTGTCCTGGAACGTAAATGGGCTCCTAGATAGACTCAAAAGAATGGCTGTCCTGCTCTACGCCTAACGCCTGGGGGCCGACGTGCTCCTGCTCCAGGAGACCCACCTGATGGGCAACCACTGCCCCTTCCTCGCACGCTATGGGTACGACAGAGTATGGCACTTGGGGTTCACCGGGATTCACAGGGGTGGCTATCCTCTTGACCCTCAGGGAAGGTCTGTAGCTCTCAGTGGAACGCTGGGTGGCAATTCACTTAATCTTGTGTCCATCTACTCGATGCTCACATCGACCCTGGAGCATTCTACCGACCTCCTCATTTCTCTGCCCCTGGGCGCCACAGTACTTGGGGGAGACTTCAATGCAGTCCCCAACCCACACCTCAACACGACAGGCCCGATGTCCGCCTCTAGAATTGCTCACTCCAAACAATTAACAAATTGGTCCGACTTCCTCAGCCTATGCGACGCTTGGCGAATCTGGCACCCTCATACCAGACAGTTCACTCATACATCTGCAGAACACCACACTCAGGACGCATAGATTCCATACTAGTGCCATCCACTGATTGCCAAACGCTCCAGGATATCCGTATACTTCTTAGAGGCATCTCCCCACTGCTCCTTTGTATCGGGGACCCCCCCTCAGCGCACCCAACCTGGCGGTTGAACGCCTGGTTCCTTCAAGAGAAAGAATTTAGGAAGGAGGTGTGGACGGAGCTTCGACAATACTTCCTCGCCAGCGCTAGCACTGTTCCTTCCCCGGGTACCCTATGGGAGGCAGGCAAAGCCACCATCCGGGGCTTCACCAAGGGCCAACTCAAACGCCAGTGACAGACCCAGCTACAACAGATTACCTCGCATGAGGCGCAAGCTCCTTGAGCAATCCCCCCCTGTTGACGGCGACACCACCTGTGAGAGACAACTTGCCCGCCTTCGGGTTGAAATTAAGCAGCTCTCGCTGGACGCCGCCAAACTCCTCTGGAGATCGTCCGTAGCCAGGGTGTACGGCAGGGGTGACAAGAATGGGAAGATCCTTCACAGATTGGCCACATACCCAAGGGCCAATCGCATTATCCCCGAAATTGTAGATCTGGAGGGGCTAACGCACCGATCTCCGATGGCAATGGCCCGCGTTTTTGCCTCATATTATTGCACGCTCTAAGTGGCACAGAACCCTGTAATGTACCTCTCTGACCTGTTGGACATGGGCCGTACCCACCTCCCTTGTCTGCGCCCTGCGGCACTAGCCGACTTAGTCCTCCCTATCACCCATGAAGAAATTAGCGAAGCGATAACTCACGCATCGTCGGGTAAAACCCCGGGCCCGGATGGGCTTCCTCAAGAATATTAAGCCGCATATCGGGAGACCCTCATCCCACATCTCGCAATCTCTTTGAGGAGGCCCTGGAGAAGGGTTCCTTTCCGCCTGAGACGGACATGGCCACCATCGTTGTTCTCCCTAAAACACAACCTCCGTCTCCCCGATGCGCGAACTACCGCCCAATTTCCCTCATAAAAACGGAGGTTAAAATATTTGCTACCATTCTCGCCCAACGGCTTCGGCCCTACCTTGCCCTGTTGGTCCACCCGGACCAGTGTGGGTTTATGCCCATGAGAGGGACTAGGCACTGCCTCCGTCGTCTCCATCTGGCCTTGGCACACCGCCACTTGCTCACTCCTTACCTGGCACTCCTTCTCGTTGATTTCGAGAAGGCCTTTGACTCGGTGGATTGGCAGTACCTAGGAGACGTGTTGGACACGATGGGCTTTGGCCCTCGCTTTCGCAGCCTGGTACAGGTTCTTTATGCCCAGCCCCAAGCCCGGGTGCTAGTCAACGGGGCATTGTCAGAGGCATTCCCCATTCAAAGAGGGATGAGACAGGGATGCCCCCTCTTGCCCCTCCTATTCGCCCTGGCGATGGAGCCCCTAGCGGCCCTGATCCGATCAGAGGACCGCGTTCGAGGATGGGAATGGCCCAACACGGAGGTGGAAAAGATTGCCCTTTACGCGGACGATGTCTTAATCTTTCTTGCGGAACCCGCTCAATCAGGCCCCCATTGCCTTACACTCCTTCGGGCAAGCCTCCGGCTCCGGCTTACGTCTTAACCCCAGTAAGTCAGTCCTGTTCCCCCTACACTTAGCCAGGGACTGCTACGACTGTCAATCCACAATACCCCTTAGGAGACAATCCTTTAAGTATTTAGGGATCTGGGTCGCCCTCCTCCCCGACGTCGTCCCCCTGGTGAAAAAGGCGAAGGAAGACCTCCACAAGTGGCAGACGCTCCCCCTTAACCCCCTGGGAAGGGTCGCCCTGTACAAAATGATGACTCTCCCCAGGTTCCTCTAAATCCTCCAAAACACCCCCTTCTGCTTTCCGCGAGCTTGGTTCCGGGAACTAGATAGTACGGCCACCAAATTCCTTTGGGGGCGTGGGAGGTCCCGTTTGGCTCTGACCCTATGCCGGGTTCCGCCTTTTGACGGGGGAATGGGGATGACACATTTATATTTATATTACCTGGCGACCCGCCTCCTCACCATACATGACTGGTTCAACGGGGGATGGTCCGATCCAGCATACAGACTTGAACTGAGCGAGATGGGTCTACCCAAAATTCAATCTCTGATGTACGGGAGGTCCATACCTTCCACTTTGCCAGAGGTGACACGTACAGCGCTTCTGGCCTGGGGGGGCGTCACTGCGCCACACCCACTGGACACACAAACTAACCCAACAAACACCGCTCTGGCACTGTACTTGGCTCCAGGATCTTAGTGGCCTGAAAGGCTTCCAATCTTGGGACCTAATAGGGATCTCACAACTCGGGGATGTGTGGGCTAGCGGGCACATGCGTTCCTTTCAGGACCTGCAATCCAGGTACTCCCTACACCCGTCACAATTTTTTAAGTATTTGCAATTGCGGCATGCCCTCCATGCACACATATCAGATGACACAGCAGTCCCGGAATACAGCCCTCCCGAAGCACAAATTATGCTGGGTAATCTAGGGAAGGGGGGTATCTCCCGCATTTGTCGCACACTAATCAACAATACCCCAACCTCAGTGGACCGGCTCAGAAGCCAATGGGAAGATTGGGTGGGTCCATTGGAGGAAGAGGACTGGAGGGATTCTCTCATGGCCCCCAAGATGGTAACTGCATTGGCTAAGCTCCGACTCATTCAACTATACTATCTGCACGCCACCTATTTAACCCCGGTGCGCCTTCATAAGGCGGGCATGTACCCAACTGCCTCCTGCATACGGTGCGGCCAAGACCCGGCGGATTTTTATCATATGGTGTGGGCATGTCCCCAACTGACACGGTTCTGGGGGGGCATTGAGGAGGAACTCACAGTGGTTCTGGGGTGGGAGGTTCCCCATGACCCACGACACTCACTCCTGGGGATCACAGATGGGCTGGATGGATCCAGGAGTGACAAGTTGTTTTTTAACACGGCTATGGTAGTAGCAAAGCGGGACATAGCCGCTGCCTGGAAACGTCCAGATCCGCCTAGCCTCAGGAAGTGGCAGGAGGGGGTGGACTGGTGTGCGACACAAGAAAAACCCATGTACGAGGCACGGGGTTGCCTGAAAAAATACCGTAGGGTGTGGGGCAAATGGTTGGGTTTTATGGATTAAAGCTGGAACGTATGCTAAATGTTTATACCATGCTAAATCAAGTGGGGTCTTGCGCTATGTGACTGCTCATCCAACCGATTGGGAATTGTCCTTTAAATTGTACTGTGATGATGCACTGGTATTTGTTTTATTATCAAAATCAATAAAATTGGGTATAAAAAAAAAGAAGTTTCAGTTCTTACCAGATATATGAGTGTCTCAGTCCATATCTGAAGCTGTGATTCCATGTGTATATAAATTTGTTTCTAAATTACTGCATCTCTTGGTACCCTGTGTGGTTGCGTAAATGTGTCTCCAAGGGGCTGCATGCTGGGTGTTTTACTGTGTCTGTGCTTTTGTATTTAGCTGTGTCAGAATGAAGTCTGGGCAGTATAGTGCATGTATAATTGGGAGCATGGGTCTGTAGGAGTGTATATAGCTCAGTGAATCTTCAGAATACATGTGTTACGTGTTAAGCATATAGCTTCCTACAGTATGGCCTAGTTACACCCTTCCTCAGTGCAGAGCCATACATTCCAGAAGAGCAGTTTGCACCTTGTGTGGGATTTTTAAAAAGACAGCGCTAACAGTAAAACTGCATGCACAGATCAATTACACCATACCACAAGACATAATGCCTAGATTTCTACTTAGGTATGTCAGATTAAAATGTGGATGGCACACTGCATGTATACTTCAGTACAAAAATCTTTATCAGCACATATAGCTCACTCAAATATTCAAAGGACATATCTTACATATTAACCACATAGCATATGTTTAGGACAATGTACTAGTAGCTGACTGTCTGTTTTCAAAGCTGTAGAAATATGAACATACATCAGTGCCTGTATTAAGAATTAGAAACATATCTGCAGATGCTTTTGATACTACTAGATATATATCTACTTTGTGAGTATCTTAGTGAATTTGCAAGTTCTTCTATTAATCCGTGACTGGGTGAGTGAGACCTATTTATTTTAGAAACACGTGTGTCAGTTACATCATGGGTGGTATAGTATATATAGTGCTTGGCATAATAGTGTCCACATGGAGACTAAGTTACAGAAACAAAAATAGACAACTCTCACTTTTTTAACCAGTTACCACTTACATACCCACTCACTCACCCATATAGGAACTCTCACAGCCACTTACCTTAGTATATATGTTTAACACTCTCTACCTTTTAGAAAACACTCACAATCACTGGATGATGTATGACTGGAGCACATTTTGCTATGGCTTTTCAGGAGGGGTAAAGGTCCTGCCAAGCCTCAGCAAACAGCTATGTCCCAGGGGATGGCACTCAGGGACATAGCAGGAGCCAGCCCTCGGGGTGGTGGTCCCCAGAGGCATATATGGCTCAATGTGGGTGTCAGGCGGCCACCTCCTGTCTTTTTTTTGTAATGGACTTCCCAGGGGAGGTGGCGGTCCCCGGGGATAAAAATGGCCCCATCCCATTGAAAAAAATAATTATGACCCCGGGAAGGTGGTGGTCCCTGGGGCCCGGGGGATCCAAGAGGCCCCCCATGTAAAAATTAAACAGCTCTGGGGAGGTGGTGGTCCCTTTAGAAGGGGGGTCCATGAGGCCCCCCATTTCATTGCAATTAGCCCCGGGGACGTGGTGGTCCCCGGGGCTGCGGGGATGGCCGTACATGCCTCCCCTGCACTAATTTTAGAAATTGCAGCAGGGAGGTGGCGGTCCTCAGGGCTGCGAGGGGCCCGTGTGGGCACCTGCATCCTTTTAATATTGTTTGCCCTGGGGAGGTGGCAGTCTCCCGGGCACGGTGGTGGCGCATGGGCACCCCGCATAATTAAAAGACACTGCCCCCGGGATTTGGCCCACCCAGGGCTTCCTATTTAAAAAAGATGTGCAGGAGCCTGTGTGTCTTTTGATTTTCAATTTTGCCGCAGATCAGTGGGTCTAACTGCGGATTTGTGGTCAAATTGAATTAAAAAAATGCGTTTATCCCCTGGTGGGGTCCCTGTGGGTATTCCTGTGGGTATTCCTGCCCTACCTCCATTTCTTTATTTTTTAAATTTTTTGTGGGACTTAATCTTCAAGCCCCAAGATGACTGCCAACTCTCGTAGGCTGAAACGGAAGTGTTAGCAGCCAATCAATTTTTCAGTAGGATCTGTGTCCCCAGATATCTATATTTTTTAAACTTAAATATCTCTAAAACTACTAAAGAGAGTTACACCAAGTCACAAAAAGCACACTTTCAAGACCAAATTTGGTGTAATTCCGTTCAGCAGTTCGGTCAGTAGTCATGTTCAAAATCCCTATGGGAAAATGCAAGGGGAAAACAAATTTTGGGACCCCCCTTTTTTCTCAATCTCCCACTTGATGGATCACCCCGAAACTTTCAACGCAGCAGCTGAACCAATTGTAGCAAAAGTTTAGAAATTTCATGAAGATTAATCAAGCGGCACCAAAGTTAATAGGCAAATTAAAAAATGCTTTTCCTATGGAAACATGGTCATAACTATAACTACCTACTGGTGACCACCAGTAGGTAATACATACCTATATATTTATATATATATAAATATATACATATATGTATAGATATATATAGATATACCTATTTATATATAGATATAAATATGGATATATATCTATATAGACATATTTATAGATATAGGTGGGTTATGGTATTTGGGTGGCACAGTTTTTTTAGGGTTCAAGGTGGGTAGGGGTATTTGGGTGGCAAGGGTATTTTTGGGGGTAGGGTAGGTAGAGGTATTTGCTTGACAAGGGTATTTTTAGGGTTTAGGTGGGTAATGGTATTTGGATGGCAAGGTTATTTTTAGTGTTTAGGGTGTGAAAGGGTATTTGGGTGGCAGGGTTATTTTTAGGTATTAGGATAGATAAAAGGTATTTGAGTGGCAAGCATATTTTTGGGGGGTTTAGGGTGGCTAAGGGTATTTGGGTGGCTAGGGTATTTTTAGGGTTTAGGGTGGTTAGGAGTATTTGGGTGTCAGGGGTATTTTTAGGGTTCTGGGTGGGTAGGGGCATATGGGTGGCAAGGGCATTTTTAAGGTTTAGAGTGGGTAGGGGTATTCGGATGCAGGGGTAATTTTAGGGTTTAGGGTGGGTAGAGGTATTTGGGAGACAAGGGTTTTTTTATGGTTTAGGGTGGGTAGGGATATTTTGGTGGCAAGGGAATTTTTAGGGTTTAGGATGGGTAAGGGTATTGGGATGGCAAGGGTATTTTTAGTGTTTAGGCTGGGAAGGGTATTTCGGTGGCAAGGGCATATTTAGGGTTTGGGGTTGTCAGGAGAATTGGGGGCAGGGTGTTTTTAAGGTTTAGAGTGGGTAGCGGTATTTGGGTGCAAGGGTATTTTTACGGTTTAGAGTGGGTAAGGGTATTTGAGTGCAAGGGTATTTTTACGGTTTGGAGTGAGTAGGGGTATTTAGGTGACAGGGTTATTTTTAGGATTTAGGGTGGGTAGCGGTATTAGGGTGACAAGGGTATTTTTAGGGTTTAGGGTGGGTAAGGACATTTGGGTGGCAAAGTTTTGTCAGGGTTTAGGGTGAGTAAGGATATTTGGTTGGCAAGGGAATTTTTAGGGTATAGGGTGGGTAAGGGTATTGGGATGGCAAGGGTATTTTTAGTGTTTAGCTGGGAAGGCTATTTCAGTGGCAAGGGCATTTTTAGGGTTAAGGGTTGGTAGAGGTATTTGGGGGCAGGGTATTTTTAAGGTTTAGAGTGGGTAGAGGTATGTGGGTGCAAGGGTATTTTTGCGGTTTAGAGTGGGTAGGGGTATTTGGGTGGCAGGCGTATTTTTAGACTTTAGGCTGGGTAGGGATAGTTGGGTGACAGGAGTATTTTTAGGGTTTAGGGTGGGTAAGGGTATTTGGGTGGCAAGGCTTTTTCAGGGTTTAGGGTGAGTAAAGATATTTGGGTGGCAATGGTATTTTTATGGTTTTGGGGATAAGTGTATTTAGGTTGCTAGGGTATTTTTAGGGTTTAGGATTGGCTAGGATATTTGTGTTACAAGGATATTTTTAGGGTTTAGGGAGTAGCGTTACTGAGATGGCAAGGGTATTTTTAGTGTTTAGGGTAGGTTAGGTATTTGAGTGGCAAGGGTATTTTTAGGGATTAGTGCGTGTAGGGGTATTGAGGAGGCAAGGGTATATTTAGGGTTTAGGGTGGGTAAGGGTAAGGATATTTGGTTGACATGAGTATTTTTATTGTTTAGGGAGGATAAGGATATTTGGATGGCAAGGTTATTTTTAGGGTTTAGGGTGGGTAGGTTATAAGGGTAGGAAGGGTGCCCCGCCGACATATTTGAGGGTAATCACCGTAGGGCGTTGGCCGGAATCAGATCGGCGGTCGGGTTCTGGAAGAACCTCCCGCTGGCCCCGATCGGCCGAGTGGCCTTAGCCAAGATGATAATAGTTCCACAGCTGTTATATCACTTTACGAACCTGCCGGTGATTCCACCCAGGGCATTCTTTCGCGAGTCAGACTCGCTCCTCAGTACACTGATATGGGGAGCAGGCAGACACAGGATAGCACTCGCCAAACTACAATTGCACACCACACAGGGTGGACTGGGCGCACCCTCATTTGAATCGTATTTCCTGGCGGCGCAGCTGCAGTGGTTGTCCTACTGGACGGCAGGCAGACACATGGGTGAGACGCATACGGCGACAGGTAGGATTCCCATCCTAGAACTCCGTCGTCTACTACTACCAGGTAACAAACCGCGGCGCACTTATCCGATACAAGTGTTGGTAGCCCGCAAGTGTATGCAGAGGATACATCGGATGTTGGCGGGGGTACCGTTATACTCCCCTCTGCTGCCGTTTGTTGGCTGGCCCAGATGGGAAACATATTTTTTGCCAGGCATGCTCCACCTCTGGACAGAACACTCTCTGACTGAGATAGAATCCCTGTTTGAGGACGGACAGCTGAGACCATTTCGTCAAATAATGGATGAATATGACCTCCCCCCTGGCCAATTTCTACTTCACAGACAGCTCATAGAAAGCTTTCGTCCATTTCACGACTTGTCAGTGGGAGAGCCAGCCACCCATCCGGTCGTTCACACGATCATACACATGGGGATGGGACGGCACCTAACCACCTGGCTTTATAAAGCCATACGGGAACTTATACACAAACCCCTTGATTCCCTTGGGGAGTACATGGGAGGAAGAGTTGGGGCGCCAATTACACGACAAAGAATGGGAAGTGGCCCCAGAATACCCTAAAAAGGTATCCAGGCCAAAAGATTTTTACCATATTGACACTGGTAGGTGGAAAGGAAGATGGCGGCGATGTAGAGTTTTGCGGCGGAGCCTCTTTTCCCGACCTCCCATACGGAGTGTTGTCTGCTGATGCGAGGCACTATCAGAAGCTAAACTTACCCGCCTGATGTTGGTGTCGCTAGAGGGGGGTTGCTTGAGCGCTGTGGTGCCCCTCCGGGCTGCTGGGTCTTCGAAGGTCGCTGAGGCCGACGCGCTCCATCTCCGGGCTCCAGAACCACGGATCCGCGCAGCAGCTGTGGCTGCAGGGAGGCGCTGTGGTTTGACAGAGGCGGGAGCAGTACGACGCGGAACGGCTGCGAATGATTTTCCGCCCAGACAGCTGGTGGATTCCTTGCGCTGTTCTTTGCGTGTATGGGTCAAGTTTGTGGCGGCTGTCAGGGGAGGAGTTGTTTGCAAAGTGCAGAGAGCTCTCGCTAGCTGGCTCTCTACTTTAATCAAAATGCCACCCAAATCTACGAGACAACAGAGAGAGCAGAAAGAGATGGCCAGGACTAATGCTATTCTACTGTCCCCTGCAAATGTGGAGGCATCCGCAGGTAAGCCCCAAGAGACTCGTACCTTGAAAAAACAGCAAGATACAGGGGCGGTGAAGCGGAGGGTCCCACATGAAAAAAATCAAACTGCAGGCAAAAAAGGTATTATAGCTAAGGCTGTGGATGAAGTAGGGGCAGCAGATGGCGGAAGTAATTTAAATGCTACACCTACACTACCCCAGCCGGCTATAACGGCATTTTTTAAAACCAGGGATGGAGCTGGGAGCGTGGATATGGACCTGGACAATTCACAATTCAAGGAGGGGAATTGGGATGAGGAAATTAACTCTAATGCTGGTTTGGAGGGCATCTTTCAGGCTAACAGGGAGGCCTTTGCTCCACAGGAGATACAAGGGACGCAGGTGGATAAGGATGTGAATAAGGATACACCTTGCGACCAGACAATGGAGGTTATTGATGAAGGGCATAAGATATCAGTCCCAATGCAACTACCACTACATGTTGAGGTTCTGGATATTTATCCCCAAGATAAAAGGCTAGTGGATCTTCCACCTGAGGGTTCAGGCTGTAATATGGATACTGATAAGCTAATACCAGTAGATGTCATATCTGATGTTACTTCGGATGGTCCAGATACATTTTATTCCCTGACAGAAGACTCTCATTCGGGGACCTCGGATTCGGAGCCAATATATAGTGACTCTGATCATATTGATACTACTTCAGGGTCTAGTACATTGGAAGCCCCCGAAACTGCCCGCAAGCATCATAAAAATTCTCGGAGGGCCTCAAAAGGTTCTAAGGGGCTTAAGGAGACACGGAAAAAGAAAAATAGTGGTACCTCTGGCCTGAAGTGGGATTATTCAGATACTGGAATTATTGGCCCTCTTGAACAAGCCTAAGCCCTGGCTGGTACCTCCTTTTCTGAACATCTTGGGGAGCCTGCAACAAATGGAAAATCGGTGGCGAGTCTTCTTTTGGAGACTATTAAGGAACATCGAGCAGAGACTAGAGCTGATGGGAAAAAGACAAGACAGGGCACAAAGAAACTGGAAGGAGCAATCCGGAAAGTAGGACGCACTTATGGGGAAATCTGTGAAAGATTGGATGCAATGGAAATAAGAACTGTTGCAGTGGAGAAGGATTTGGATGCTGTGAGAGAGCAAACAAAGACTCATGAAGCCCAACTGTCTGACGTGATGTGGAAACTGGAGGACCTAGAGAATCGCCAGCGAAGAAACAATCTCCGAGTTCTTGGGATTAAGGAAGGCATGGAAGGGGAGGAAATTCGGGGCTTTATGCTAGGTCTTTTTAAGGAGTCCTTTCCGGAGCTTATTGGGTGGGACTGGGATCGAGAGATCCAGAAGGTACATAGGTTCCAATTTGCCCGGCATAAGGTGCCTAATAGAGATGCTAATCAGCCAAGGGCAATTTTGTTTTTTTTTGGCAATTTCTCACTTAGACAGGCCATTTTTGAGAAAGCTCGCCCGGAGGCTAGACGACAGTTTAAGGAGGTTTTTTTTTTCGTACGCCCTGATTTCTGCCACATAACTGTGGAGCGTAGATGGCGTCTACGGCAGCTTATCAAGCCATTTCAAGATGCAGGGTTTGAGGCTTTTTTATTGGCTCCAGCAAGTTTAAAAACGATTGTTAAAGGGGCCGTTAGATTTTTTACCTCAGAGATTCAGGCTAAGGAGTATCTTGAACAAGCTCAGGGGGAGAAGAGAAAAGCATAGGAATGGCTTGAATGCCGCTGGATGTGTGTAGTGCAGTGAGTTGTTTTTTTTTTCTGAGTACTGTCACTATCATGGCTTCTTCTCGGGCAGGGCCATTCTTCTTTTTTCTTTTGGGATGGCGGGAGTAAGAAATTGTTGAAAAATTTAAATGGTTTTCTCTGTGTGGGGGTAGAGGTGCCGCGACGCTGTGCGCTTTCTCTATCATACAGACCTGGGTGGTCTGGCTGCTTTGATAGGGTGGGGGTGGTGGGAGGGAAGGAGGGGTGGAGGGGGAGGGAGTTGGGGGGGTCAGGGGGTTTTGGTTTTTCTGGTGCTGAAGCTGAAAGCAAAATACAGCTAAAAAATGTGATGTGTTTTTTTGTGTGTTTTTGTCATTAGGGAAAAATGCTGAAAAAATTGTAAAAATGTTAAGATAAGAATCCAACGCTTTTATACAAATCTGACAGGGAGCCTATGCAGTTATAATGTGTATAACATGAATAATATGAATATGAATATGAATGGCTTGTTTACCACGAAGAGGAGCGAATTAATGAATAATGGCTAAGTTACGTATTGCAACTATAAATATTTGTGGCCTTAACGATGGGGTTAAAAGAAGAAGGATTCAAGAAGATCTTAAAGTTTTACACGTAAATTTGGTGTGTCTCCAAGAGACTCATATAGCCTGCAAGGATTATAAGCTACTTGATAACTTAGGTTTTAAATTAATTGCATATACTGCGCAGGTTAGGACCAAAGGGGTGGCAGTTTTGATTAAAAGTAAAAATATTATGGGTGAGAGAAAGATTGTTGATAGGCATGGCAGATGGATAATTATGGAAGTTAGAGGAGGGACTGGTTTATTTACTCTGTGCTCAGTATATGCTCCCGTCTTGGATGATCCTTCGGTATTGAATTTCTTAGCCACTGAGCTTCCTTCCTGGCCGGCGCCTTATATAATTTGTGGCGATTTCAACATTAATGGATCGAATAGTATGTCAGATAAATCTGGGACAGTAAGTAAGAATCGCAAACCTCAATCGCTTAGGGCGTTTAATAATTTGCTCAAAGATATAGGTCTAACCGATGTTTGGCCTAGTTTGAGGAGCACCGAGCCTGGATACACCTATTATTCTGCTCCTCATCTTAAATTTGCTAGGTTAGATTATTTTTTGGTTTCACCATCACTTTTGAAGGAAGCTAGGATAGAGATATTCCCTAGGGTAATGTCGGATCACAATCCTTTGGTTTACGAATTTCCACTGTCAGGAGTAAGGAGTGTACAGAATAAATGGACTTTTGAGAGAGCATTACTCTCTGACCAGGATTATGTTAGTTATATGAAAGGATGGATCAGTGAGTTTTTTAGTCATAATATGGATAGTGCACCCCCAGGAATGATTTGGGATGCATTTAAAGCATCAGTGAGAGGGGAGACACTACGATATAGTCTGATTGAACAAAGAAAAAGTACAGAACAGATTAAAGGTTACTATCAGAAATTAGCTCTTCTGGAGACTCAACTAATTGAGGCGGTAAATAATGGAGGTGATCTCTCTATTGCTACAGATTTAATTATGGTGACTAAAGCTGCTCTGAATGATTTTTATATGGAAAAAATGGCTGGCAAGTATCTTGCTAAAAAACAACAATGTTATGAATACATTGAGACAGTTGGCCGACTATTAGCTGTTAGGGCGAGACAACAGACAGCGCTAGGACATATAAAGCAAATTAGGAATCTTCAGGGAGATATAGTTTTGGATGCCACAGAGATTAGGGAAGCTTTTAAAGAGTATTACGAGGTATTATATACAGCTGCAGCCATACCTGAAGAAAATGAGATAACGCATGAGCATGAATATTTACCCAAAGTGAGATTATCACAGGAGGAGGCTTCTCTCTTGGGTATTGAAATCTCTCAGGAAGAGCTTTATCTGGCTTTGCAAGCTCTTCCATCTGGTAAGGCCACTGGTACGGATGGCATACCATTAGAATTTTATAAGATTTTTATTAATGAGGTTGGCCCTGAAATTTTGGGGCTATTTAAGAAGGTTAGAAATGGGGCCGTATCACCAGCATCATGGGAGACTGCTAATATTATTATTTTTGTAAAAAGGGAAGGATTCTATAAATATGGGCTCCCTCAGACCTATTACACTGCTAAATAGCGATATAAAATTATACTCGAAGATATTTGCATCTCGTCTCAATAAGGTTATGCAGCAATTAGTGACAGTTTGGCAACATGGCTTCATTCAGGGGAGGGGGACAGACGATCATATTAGGCGGCTCATTTCGCTATTTGATGCTGCAGATGTTTTAAAGAAACTTATAGCTGCGGCCTTTTTAGACGCCGAGAAGGCTTTCGACCGTGTATCATGGAACTATTTATGGAAGTGTTTGGAAGCTAACGGATTAGGATCAGGGTTCATCAGAGCCATTCAGGTTTTATATGCTAAACCTACAGCTCGTTTACAAATTATGGGAGGGGAATCAGAGGCGCTTTTTATAGGAAGAGGAACTAGGCAGGGGTGTCCATCTTCTCCCCTGCTGTTCGCATTATATATAGACCCCTTTCTACGACGCCTTGAGGCCCCCCTGAATATTTTTCCAATTAGGTTGCATCGGTGGGAGACAAAAATGCTGGCTTATGCAGACGATGTGGCGATTATTACCTCTGAGCCGGATAGAGCGATGGCCGAAGTTGAAATATTGGCTGAACAATTTGGCTTACTCTCAGGCTATCGGCTGAACAGAGCTAAAACCCAGATAGTAGCAAATAGATATACCACTGTGGATGATAGTACGGTTGTGGATGAGGCCATATATTTAGGTATACGTGTGAGAGCTAAGGTTGAAGATATTATAGATATAAATCTTACCCCCATAATTGGTCAAATTAAGAATGATATGTGTCGTTGGGATAATTTAAAACTTTCTATAAATGGCAGATGCAACCTGATTAAAATGACGATTCTGCCTAAACTATTATACATTTTTCGCACAATTCCACTTGAAATACATAACGATTGGTTTAGGCAGATCGAGAGGGAGGTAGCCAGGTTTATATGGTCGTACAAGCGGACACGTAGATCGAACGCATTCTTATCCCTTCCTAGGGAAAGGGGGGTCTTGGGTTACCTAATTTTAAACTCTGTTATTTAGCAGCTTCTTTACAATATTATTGGCCTCTTTTTGGTATAAAGAAAAAGGATGTAATTGACTCTAAATATGTTCCATCAATTTTTGAGTATCTATTTGGCTCACGGGTCAATGGCTATTTATTGAAAATATACAAACCTAATTATTACAAAAAGGCTAGTTTTAAGACTTTAATAGCAGCATTTCGAAACTGGTCGGGAATCAGGAAAAAACTAGGGCTTGGTAGATATAGTAGATACACACCATTAACTGAAAATGATCAGATACCTGAGGCACTGTCAGATGTGCACCTGCAAAGGTGGGAGAAAGCTGGGGTCTATAGGATAGGTGATTTTTTGACAGGGGATCATATTGCCCCTTTTGAAGAAGTTAGGGCCAAATTTAATATTGATCGTCAGGATTTTTTTAAGTTCTTACAAATAAGGGACTTTCTTCTTAAAAAAGCTGGTGGGGCAGCGGGGTTTTCAGTCTTACCATTGATGTAAGTTCTAATTCGCACATCCGGTTTTTCAATCTCTTCCTTGTATGGTATATTGTTGGAGGGCGTAACGGATGATCTCAAAAAGCATGCACTGAAATGGCAGGTTAGGGTGGATGCTGCTGATTCATGTTTTTTGAAGTCAATAGAAATGGGTAAACTGGCAATATGCACTGCAAGCTTGCGGGCACAGCATTTTAAGACTCTTTTTGATTTATATATTACGCCTGCAAAAATAGTTAAGTGGGGGGGCATAGAGGGAACCTATTGTTTTAGGTGTAAGGCATACGAGGCGGATGCGACCCATATTTTTTCGACATGTCCCAGTTTGGATTTATTAAGAAGAGAAATTTCAGGCTTTTGCAAATTGTTTTAAAAAAGAAGTTCTGCTTTCTCCTCAGCTTATGTTACTTGGGGTAACGGCACAAGATGGCCCTAACAGTGAGTTTTTATTTATAGCTATGTCAGTGCTCAGATTATGTGTTGCATCAGCATGGCTAGACTCTTCCTCCCCAACCTTTTGCAATGGAAAGCCTGGCTTCTACATATATTTAACCTGGAAAAAGCATTCTACGAACAAAAAGGCAGAAAGGGTAGAGCTAAAGGATTGAAGATTTGGAATCCATTAAAAGATTTGGTTAATGGAGTAACTCAGGAGAGGTAACACGCTTATTATGGCAAATTCTATGTATTTAATAATTTGTGTTTTTTTTTGTCTTTATTAATATGCTCCATGTCATATGTTACATGTTAGCTGCTAGCTTTTTGTTGTCTGGTGTAATTTATCATTTATATGACTATACCGCCAGTAAGATAAGGAAAACGGTGTTATGTGGAATTAAGCTGTTCTTTGCTTACATTGCTTTTGCTTTTTTCTTCTGTTTTGGTGAAATGTCTTCTATAAAATAAAAATATATTTTAAAAAAAAAGGTATCTAGGAATGCACGCTTCAAAAATATTCAATACTATATCCTACATAGAGCATACCAAACACCCGCGCGTCTCCAACGATTTTACCCGGACACTCAATTCCTATGCCCCAGATTTAGGTCACCGGATGCCGACTTCCGCCACATGTTCTGGAGCTGTCCTACACTACAATCATACTGGCAAATGATCCACAAGATACTCAGAGATCTTACGGGTCTACCACACATGAATACCTGGGAGGCCTGCGCACTAGGAGTCTTCCGGAGGCGGAAACAACACAAGGTGTACACCTGTTTCATATCACTAGCAACGCTCCTAGCAAAAAGAGGTATAGCAATGTGCTGGCGATCCCCTACGGGTCCCCCGATAGCGGCATGGGTGGGAGCAGTACACAAGTGGGCAGCAGCGGAGGAGGAAACACTTAGGGAGGAGGAGGTGAAAGGGATGCGTAAACACCCCTTATCCATGGAGTGGTCCCTACTATTGCATCAATTCAAACAACATCCCACACGGGACGAGTCTACCAACCCCGCGCACGCCCCAGATGCCTTGCAACCACAAACCCAGACTGAAAGCGTACACAGCATCACTTAAACAGCACTAGTCACGCAATGACGCCCGGCACGGCAAGCACATATCACGCAAGATAGCTAGCTGAATAACAACGACTGGACGAATCCCCTGCAGCAGAACATGTTCACCCTTACCAAAAGGATTACAATAGCTTCGGTGCCCTGCCCGTCCCGTATGCCCCAGGCCCACAGAACGCTACCCCAGTTTTTACCCCCCAGTTCAATGTTGACATTGGTTACCGAAACGATTGCACTGGGTATGAGATAGATCTCAATCTAGAGGCGGGATTGTAATGCCCAATGTCGTTTATCACATGAAACAAAGCTAATTATATATGTAACGTAATGCAATGAGTTTGTCTTATAGAAATGTTAATAAAAATATTTCAACATAAGGGTAGGAAGGGTATTTTAGGGTTTAGGGTGGGTAAGGGTATTTTGGTAGCTAAGGTGTTTTAATGGGTTTAGGGTGGGTAAGGGTATTTGGATGGCAAGGGTATTTTTAGGGTTTAGAGTGGGTAGGATTATGTGGGTGAGAAGGTTGTCTTTCGGGTTTAGGTTGGATAAAGGTATTTGGGTGGCAAGGGTATTTTTAAGGTTTAGAGTGGGCAGGAGTATTTGGGTGTTAAGGGTATTCTTAAGGTTTGAGGGTGGGTAGGGTCATTTGGGTGGCAAAGGTTATTTTTAGTGTTTAGGGTGGGTAAGGGTATTTGGGTAGGGAGGGTATAGTTAGGGTTTAGGGTGAGTAAGTGCATTTTGGTGCAAGGGTATTTTTAGGGCTTAGAGTGGGTAGGGAATCTGGGTAGCAAGGGTATTTTCAGGGTTTAGGATGGGTAAGGGTATTTTGGAGGAAAGGTTTTTTAGGGTTTAGGGTTTAGGGTGGGGAAGGGTATTTCAATGGTAAGAGAATGTTTAGGGTTTAGGGTGGGTAGGGGTATTTGGGGGCAAGGGTATTTTTAGAGTTTAGGGTGGTTAGGGTTTAGAGGTTGGGGTTGACAAGGTAACATATATATATATACTTGTGCTTTGTATACACAATTTACTGTCAGTAGGTAGTTATAGTTAGGACCTTGTTTCTATTCAAAAAGCGTTTTTTCTTTTGCCAATATCTTTGGCGCTGTTTGACAAATCTTCACGAAATTTGAAAAACTAATAGCCCACTCACTTCAGCTGCTGTGTTGAAAGTTTTGGGGTGATTCGTCAAGCGGGGCCCGAGAAATCGCTTTTTCTCCATGTTAATTTCCATAGGAAACTGTGGAGGTAGCTACAGCCTTAACTGCTAAATGGAATGACACCAAATTTGGCAGAAAGGTAGCTCTTGGTCTAGAGTGCACTTTTTATGTTAAATGGTGTAAATCTGTTCAGTGGTTCCTGAGAAATGTAAACATTTCTCAAATATGCAAATATAGCCGCAGAGGATCCGCGAACCCTCCTGTTCTCATGCCTGAAATCTGATTGGCTGCCAACACTTCAAACCAGTCACAAGAAGAAAAAAAACATTTCAGCGGGATTCGTGTTGGATCCGCAAATCCAGAAGAAAACTTTTTAAAAAACGAAGCACAGGCTCCTGCGTTTTTTTTTTAAGCCCCCAGGTGAGCCAGGTCCCTGGGGCAATCATTAAAATAGATACAGGGGACCGCCACCTCCCCGGGGCATAAATTGAATTCGGGAGGCTATGCGGCCCCCGCAGCCACGAGTACCGCCACCTCCCCAGGGTTTACATCTTTAAGAAAATGCATGGGGGGCTCCTGCCCCCCCACACAGCCCAGGGGGCCACCACCTCCCCAGGGACCACCACCTCCCCGGGTCTAAATTTTGAAAGATTCATGGTGGGGCTCCAGCCCCCCACGCAGCCCCGGGGACCGCCACCTCCCCGGGGCTATTTTTAAAAGTAAAGTATGGGGGGCTAGAGCCCCCCCACACAGCCCCGGGGACCACCGCCTCCCCGGGGTGATTTTAAAGATGAGGGAGCCGAGCTGCCCCCTTCCTAGAGCCATAAATGGCCCTGGGGACAGCCACGGACACCCCCCAGGGCCAGCTCCAGCAATGTCCTGGGGTTGCCATCCCCGGGACAGTGCAGTTTGCTATGGCATGGCGGGAGCAGTAAACTCTGCTTCGCGGAAGCAAGAGCATGAAAAATGCTCTCGCTTCCATGAAGTGAAGCAGAATTACTTTTGGGCAGAGGGAGCTACATGTTAGCAGTTCCCTTTGCCTAAAAGCAATGCTGGCTCCCGCAGGAGGAGGGGTGCCGACAGGGACGGTTGGGTTTTGAGGCTCCCCCTGTGGTCCCCAAAGACGTGGCCATGCCCCGGCGGATGGGGTCCCCAGGGCCAAAAATAGCCCTGGTAGGGAGGCCCAGCAATCCCACTGTGTGGGGCTTACTGGAGGTAACAGGTAGGCTAGTTGGCCCCTAAGGATGCCCAGCAGAGAAGGGGACTTCATCCCCCAACCAAGAGCGCACCAGGAGGTGCATTTGCAGACTGGTGTAGAAAGGGGACATGGTTGCTGTCAGAACTCAGCAATCCTGCTGTGTGGGACTAACTGGAGGTAACAGATGGGGTAGTTGGCCCACAAGGATGTCCTTGGGGCCAACTACCCCTCTTGTTACCTTCAGTAAGTCCACACAGTGGAATTGCTGAGAGGTCTTCGGAGGCCACGCCCCCCTTTCTCACCACTCTGCAAACAGGCCTCCTGGTGCACTACTGGTTGGGGGATGAAGTCCAATTTACTTTTGAGGGACCTTGGGGGCCAAGAAGCCCTCCTGGTACCTCCTGTAAGTCCTACGCAATGAAATTCCTGAAAGCTGGTCGGAGGCCCAGCCTCCTTTCTCCACCACTCTGCAAATGCGACTACTACTTAAAAAAACTAAGAAATTCACTGAAAAAATCCCAGGTTTCAGGGAATTTATAGTTAGCAATTCGCATTAAAAAGACCTTGGAAATTCACTGAAAAAAACACGGTTTCAGGGACGTTATAGTTAGTAATTAGCATTTAAAAAATCTTAGAATTGCACGGAAAAAAACAGAGGTTACAGGGACGTTATAGTCAGGCTGACATTTCACTCCTACAAAACCAGATAAATTCAGCCGTTATAGTTAGCTGAGCTAACTATGACTCGTGCCCCAGCAATGCACTGCTGATGACGTCACATATTACATCACTAATGACATGGTCAGTGACATCACTGATGATATCAGTGATGACATCTCAAAATACATCACTGATGACATCATCCACATAATCTCTGATGCACCTTCTCACACCCTAATTAAACCTTTCATACACCCACTTCAAAATTCAGATTACCATTCTCGAAACTATAGACACACCAATACCAGTTAGTACATACCCACTCACTGATTCATAGGTCTACACACACATCCACTTACTCACCCATGCAGCCACTCATACATGCAGTCACTCACCAATACAGCCACTGATATATGCACTCATACACCCATACAGACACTCACACACTGCCACTCACCCATAGAGTTACTCACACACCTAGTCACTCACCCAAAGAGTCAATCACACTGCCATTTACTCACCTATACAGTTATACACACACCACCTTGCTTATTCATACAGGTACTAACACATACTCTCTTATACAATCACTGACACAAGCACACACTCATCCATACAGCCACTCTCACAATCACTCACTCTCACATACAATCACTAAAATAATACCAACACTCACCTATACTGGCTTACACATATGCAGTTACTCACCCATATGCCACTGAGACAACCATACGAACACCCATACAGCTACTGAATCACCCACTCACACATCCATGCAGGGAGTCACACAACCCCCACCCACACAGTCACTCAGGTACCCATACAGGTACTCAGACAATCAATAACCCATATAGACACTTATGTAGCTACTCACCAACCCCTGCAGCCACTTACACACCAACTGACAGACTGATACAGACATTCACACAGATTAGTCACTCACCCATACATTCACTGAGACACGTATATTCACTTACTTATACAGTCAGTCACGCACCCACTGAATAATCCATACAGACACTGATACACCCACTCATTCTTCAATGCACCTTGGCGTATAAATATATATAACATTCTTAAACTTTTTAGAAACACTCACACTCACTGGATGATGTCATCAGTGATACCATCAATGATGTCATTTCAGATGTCATCAGTGATGTCATCAGTGATGTCACTGACCATGTCATGAGTTTTGTAATATGTGACGTCATCAGCAGTGCATTGCGGGGGCGCAAGTTATAGTTAGCTCAGCTAACTATAACGGCTGAATTGCTCTAGTTTTGTACAAGTCAAATGTCAGCCTAACTATGATGTCCCTGTAATCTTGGGTTTTTCCTGTGAATATATATATAGATATAGATATATAAATATAAATTTATATATATAGATATATATAAATGTCATTAGTGTAGTCATTTGAGATGTCATAAGTGACGTCATCAATGATGCCACTGACCATGTCATGAGTGCATATGTTATAGTTAGCTCAGATGACGATAACTGCTGAATTTCCGTGGTTTTCTACGTGTGAAATCTGAATCCAATTTTAATGTTCACGTAACCTTTGGTTTTTTCAGTGAATTTCAAAGATTTTTTAAATTCTATTTCCTAAGCATAACATGCCTGTACCACTGTTTTTCAGTGACTTTCTAATTTTTTTAATACTATTTGCTAATGTTATTGTTAATGTTACTGCTAACATATTTTAATGTTATTGCTAACTATGGCGTTCCTGTAACCTTTGTTTTTCAGTGAATTTCAAACGGTTTTTTACATTTTATTTCCTAACTGTTACCCGTAACCTTTGAGAGTGGGTTTGTGACTGACTTATGGGTATGTGAGTGGGTGTATGAGTGGCTGTATGGGTCTGTGAGTGGGAGTGGTATTGTGGATATGTAAGTGGCTGTATGGGTCTGTGAGCTGCTGTAGTATAGGTCAGTGAGTGTGTGTGAGTGGCTGGGTGGATCTGTGAGTGGGAGTGTGAGTAGCTCTATGGGTCGGTGACTGGGTGTGTGAGTGGCTGTATGGGTCTGTGAGTAGGTGTGTGAGTGTCTGTATGGAAGTATGAGTGGGTGTGTGAGTAGTTTTGAGAGTGAGTTTGAGTGGATGTGTGAGTCAGTAAGAGGGTGTGTGAGTGGCTGTATGGGTCTTTGAGCGGTTGCAAGAGTAGCTGTATGGGTGTGTAAATGAGTTTGCAAGTGGTTGTATGGGTCTGTGAGTGGGTATGTGATTGGCAGTATGGATGTGTGTTGGCTGTATGGATCTGTAAGTGGATATGTGAGTGGCTGTATGGGTGTGTAAGTAGTTTTGTGGGTGTGTGAGTAGCTGCATGGGTCTGTGAGTGAATGTGTGAGTTGTTATGTGGGTGTCTGAGTGGATATGTAAGTGGCTGTATGGGTCTGTGAGTGGGTGAGTAAGTGGTTTTGTGGGTGTGCAAGTGGTGTGTGGGTGACTGTATGGTGTCATATGGCCCATAGGGTCATTGTCGACATCGCTAAGTTAGCATGAGCTCTTCTTCCATGATGCTGCCTTTGCGCATGTTACTACATGACTTTATTTTCCAAGACTCTGTTTATGCCTTTCACATGAGAACCGTCTGCTTTGTGCATTCTCGGTCTGTTCCTGGAGTTTAGTCTGAACACGGTGAGCAAGGTCGATAAACAATGCCCCTTGTTATTTTGTTCTGGTAAGTCCCTAGCAACTAGACAAAACATGCTAACACAGCTGCGGCTGCTGGAAAACTTGTGCTTTGATATTATGGGGATGCATGTTGGTTTAACACACACTTGGAGAGGGACCTTTCCAGGGAGAAGAGCCATGCGGTTCCTATGATGTAGATATACCATCTAGGCACTAAGGTATGGGGTCTGCTGACAAAGCCCAGAGATCTTCTATTATATAATAATGCTTCTTACCAAGGGGAGGGTGGTTAGGCCTTATAGCCCTTCATCCACTGTCTTTATAAGATGACGTCTCCCTTTATAATATATGGACTTGCTACAATGCTAACTGTTTTAGAATAGTCGTTTTGCTGCTGGTAGTGGCTCGTATACTGCGTTATGGAGAACGATAGTTGACATAAACACTGTAAACTATATCAGTGTCTCTGTCAATTCTTATTGTGGACAAGTACGAGTGAGTGAGCGAAAGGGTACGTCTTGTTACCGCGATTCCTGAGAGTCGGGAGTATTGTGTTCTGGGGTGTCTAATCATTTGCATCTTCGTGATTGTTTAGGAGAGCGAGTGAGACACTATAGCTAGTCGGTCCTGGGATTTTGGGTACTGAGGCGGTAGGAAGGCTTAGCCCCTATACACCAAGGTCCCGTATTCCTGTGCATAGTTCTGTGTATGTGCAGAATCCCTGCAACAATGGGTGTGCAAATATGTGTGTGAGCAGATGTGAGAGTGGCTGAATATGATATGGTATATATTACACATAATAAACACAACAAAAAGAACAGAAATCTTTTATGAAGTATTACTAATCCTGAAAGTTATGCCAACTCATGAATTGCTTACAGTTTGCTCATTCACGTTTAAAGCATACTCTATGTTACACAAGGACGTTAAGATAAAAAAAGAACAAAATCTTACCCATATATATGGATGCATTTTCTTTATTCACATTGTTGTCTGGGTAGGTTGGTCACAGAGTGTATATCGGGATCGAACCCATACCAATAAGTGTTTATGCACAAATTAATAAAGCTCCGCATAGGGAGCAGTCGTTCACAAGTGAGTCCTTGAAGCATGCAGACAACTCCAAAGGATCTTTGGCTGAGTTATTCCCATTGAAACACAAACGTTTATAAGAAAGGGAGGCGTTTGTCTCTTAAATCTGATATGGAGTGGAGATAAATTAAGAAAACGAGAAAAGTGCAACTCCAATAGAAATGAGCACACCACCCACAGCCAACCATTGCGGCATCTGTCAGCTATCTCAAAAATAACTGATAAAGACCACCACTAAGAGGCTGCCGATCAGTGGCAGCTGGTGATATTTTAAAGTTGTGGGGCATAAAAATTGGAGCTGGGTTTTACATAGGGAGTGTGTGAAGAGAGCAAGCCAAACTGATACAAGGAGGATTTGAAGGTTCTTCTCACATCCCTGAGAATATCTTGAGAAAAAGGAATGAAAAGTGGTGCACGTTAAAGCAAATTTTAATAAAGAATATAGTGAGAAAGAAAGGTCATTAATGAGGCAATTATTTTAATTGTAGTCTTTAAATATTTAAACATGAAAACTGCCCCATATGTTGCCTCATTAAATATTTTGAGAACTTACTAGAGTGTGCAAATGGTACAGAGCGACAAGTAAAATATTGTACAAAATAATTTCCGTTCAGTCTACTGCATAGTGAGATGCTTTTGTGTCCTGATTTTGTTTTATAAAGAGCTTCAAGGAATACATCAGACCCAGGAGGAGTGAGAACATAGTGTAAATAAGTGAGGGGGTGCCATTGTGAAAAATAAGGTAGAAGGTGAAGCAGTGCCTTGGCAGCGCCCAGTTCCAATTCTCTTCCAGACTGGTTGAGCATCTAAAATATTATGTGGCTGAAGTCAAAAGGTGTTCAAGGAGACAGCAGACTTTGAGATACATTTTTTGCTGTTTTATATGGCATGAACTTGGCCCAAGAGCATTGGAGCACTTTACATGAGCACCAGTTACATACAATACACAAGCCTGGCACTGGCACATAGGCAGTCCCTCGAGGTGACAGGGTGGAGCACAGGTATACAGGCATCCACCAGATTCACGTGCAAGAGCAGCGGCTATCTTACAACCAGCTCATCAGATAATTATTAGTGCTCGGATTTACACTCATGAACGCACCACTGATTAGTGGACTGTGTCCCCTCTGATTGTAATGGCGGTATAAAAAAATCTGCCAATTTATCCTCAGGGTCTTCAAGCTGAATGGCTGTAGGAAGGAAGGGTTTCCTGAAAGGCAAGGCAATGATACCAGTTAAAGGAGCCCTTAATTCCTCAATTTTATTCCTCCTGTTTTTCTAATTTTTTTGCCTCTGCCTTCTTGTGCTTTGCTTCTCTTTCCCTTTTCCTTATTCCTCCTGTTTGTCTTCTTTGTCACCTCTGCCACTGTGATCCCAGTGGCCCCACCCTCCAGTGTACTTTCCCGCTCCCATATTTTCCTGCCTCTCGGCTGTCCAGCCCCCCGCAGCACTACATACTGGTGGCCGGTGCGCCAAAGGCAAGCCCATCTGCGCCCATCCATAGCTGGACCGTGCCCAGCGCCAGGGACCCTGGTTCTCGGAATTTCTACCACTACGGCGCCAGCACCCTCCTCGCCCTCAACCCTGGACCCCATGCCGCCTGTCATCTACCATCATCGAAGAAGACCCATGGACCCTTCGCTGCCAGAACTGCAACTTCATCTTCCCCCACGCCAACACAGCAGCTCCTCTCACCACCCAGCTGACCAACAGCACACCCGACCGGCTCAACTGCATCCTCCTCAACATGTGATCCCTCCACAAATTTGCCACAGAAATCTGGGACCTCCTCAATGCCACCTCCCTTCGCCATCATCAAGGAGTTCGCCAGGCCCAACAGCGAGACCACAGATGTCCCTTCCTCCCAAGACCTCTGCAACAGACTCTGCACCTTCTTCCACCACAAGATCAGGCAGATCTTTGACAGCTTTGATACCATATACCCTGCCACTACACCCACCACCACCGCACACAACCACGCCACACCCCAACTGACTGTGCTCTGCTGGACCCCACTCACAACAGAGGATACACTCAAAACCATGAAGAGCATCCACTCAGGATCCCTGTCGGATCCTTGCCCGTACCACATCTTCCACAGAGCAGCCGCCGCCATCGCCCCCCATCTTTGCTGCACCATCAACTGCTCCATCAAAACCAACACCTTCCCAGACAACTGGAAACCCACCAAGATCAACCCCCTGCTGAAGAAGCCGTCCTCAGGCCTGATGGACCTCAAGAACTTCAGACTCATCCCTCTCCTCCCCTTCCCAACCAAGGTCATCGAGAAGGCCATCAATGCCCAACTCTCCAAGTTCATAGAAGTGAACCACGTCCTAGACACCTCCCAATCCAGAAGCAGCCACAGCACAGAGACTGCACTACTCGCCGCCACTGACAACATCCACTCCCTCCTAGACCAGAGTGAGACTGCAGCCCTCATCCTACTCGACCTCTCAGCCGCCTTTGATACCGTCTCCCACCACACCCTAATCACGAGACTCCACGATGCCGGCATCCATGACAAGGCACTGGGCTGGATCCACTCCTTCCTCACTGGTCAGACTCAGCCAGTCTGACTACCCCATTCCTCTAAGAACCTACAGAGATCAACTGCGGAGTGCCTCAGTGTTCCTCCCTGAGCCCCACCATCTTCAACGTCTACATGGCCCCCCTCGCAGCCATCATCAGAAGCCACTGACAACACCGTCTCCTACACCGATGACAGTCAGCTGATCCTCTCCCTCACCAATGAACGCACAACTGCCAGAACCAAATTACACAGCAGAATGAAGGCCGTTGCCACCTGGATGAAAGACAGCTGTCTCAAGCTCAAACCGGACAAGACGGAAGTACTCATCCTGGGACCCTCCCCTTCAACCGGGCACGACTCTTGATGGTCAGCTGCTCTGGAATTCCCTCCCACCCCAACGGACCACTCTCACAACCTCGGCATTATACTAGACTCATCGCTCACAATGAACCACCACGCTCTGCCTGCTTAAAAAAACATTCAGATGAATCCCCACAGAATCCAGAAAGACAGTTACCCACGCACTCATCACCAGCAGACTCAACTACGGCAACGCACTGTAGGCCGGCATCACCCAGAAACAGCTAAGAAAACTACAGAACATACAATCCACCACATCCCCCTCCGCAGCCACATCATGTAACACCTCCGACAACTCAACTGGCTCCCAGTCAACAAGAGAATCACCTTCAAGCTCCTCACACATGCCTGCAAAGCTATCCACGATGAAGGACCAGCATACTTGAACCACCTCCTCGCATTCCAGGTTCCCGCCAGACAACTCTGTTCCACCCAACTCACCCTAGCCTCCATTCCCAGGATCCACAAGACCAGAAACAGTGGCAGTTTATTCTCCTATCGCACCAACAAGACCTGGAACACCCTGCCCCTCCACCTCAGGCAATCCGCGTCGCTGACCCAATTCAAGAAGGACCTCAAGACCTGGCTCTTCGAATGATCCTACACCCAGAGGGACCAGCACCCACCCCCCTCAGTGCCTTGAGACCCTCACGGGTGAGTAGCTGTGCTTTACAAGCCCCTGATTGATTGATTGATTGATTGATTCATGTGATGAAGGTGGCAGCGTTCATTCAGTTCACCCAAGAATGGTTCACTATTCACTTAGCTCTCGAAGCTGAAGAAAGAAATGAACCTGCACCACAATAGAACACATTAAGACACACCCTAAAATTACTTGGGCTAATATTATTTATCACTCAGGCTCTACTGAAGTATTATGGATGCCGTCAACTGGCCGCAACTGAGTGCACCAAGTTCTAATGTAGAGCAGGCTGGACCTCAACCACCAGGCCTGCACTGCACATAGTCGCACTTCCTTTCCTTTAATAAAACAATGGTAGAGGCAGTGCCTTGGCACCCATCCCTCATTCTCTTGTGAACTGGTTAAGCACCTAAAAGAATGCATGTCAAAAGATGTTCAAAGAGATGGCAGAAATTCAGATTCCTTTTTGCAGGTTCATATACAGCGAACTCAGCTCAGGTTCATATGAGCGCTTTACTTGTGTACTCTTTAACCGACTCATGCACAACTCAGATAGAGAGAAACCCGGTTCTGCAGATCTTTTTGTGGAAGGAAGGAGAAACTGAGAGAGCTTGAACTGTTACTTGTCCAAGAGCAAAATGCGTATTTAAGGAGAGCTGACATTTCATGGTCCTTTGAAACTAGCCCCACACCCACAGTGCCCGGTTGGGTATTCAGTCAAAATATCAGGTTGGAAATGTCGAATTACACTAATAAAGCGTTTTAAATATCGTGACACAGAAACATAGACAGCAAGACTATCGTGGTCAACAATATCTACTTTAAGATAAGAAATATTGATTTTAAAAATATAGAAGTCATTAATATCATTTGCAAAAATATAGTTGTTCAAAATATCGATTTTTTAATTAGTGTTATGTATTTTAGTATATATTTTAAATGTATGTGATGAATTTTTTTGTATAAGTATTGTTTATGTTTTTTAATACATATGTTACATTTTTTGTAATTATTAATTTTATTTTAATTAAATTTTGCATTTTTTAGTTCCGTAGCGGGTTGTGAGTTTATAGGGGAATAGGGTGAGAAGTAATTTAATTATAACAAATTAATGAATATTTTATATTTATTAATATTTATTTAATTCAGATTTTATAATGTTAATTGTGTCTTAAATTGTTTGGGGTTAATTTTAGGTGCGGGTTGTGGGGTTTATAGGGGTAAAGGGTGAGAAGTAATTTATTTGTAATTAATTAATGATTAGTTGTTAATATTAAATCATAAATTGACAATTAATAATGGTAATTGTGTAATTAATTTTAGGTGCAGGATGTGGGGTTTATAGGGGTAAAGGGTAGGAAGTAATTTATTTTTAATAAATTAATAATTAGTTGTTAATTCATATTAATTAATTAATTGACAATTAAATATGGAAATTGCGTAATTAATTTTAGTTGAAGGTTGTGGGGTTTTAGGGGTAAATGGTGGAAGTGATTTATTTTTAATTAATTAATGATTAGTTGATAATATTAATTAATTAATTGATAATTAATTAGGGTAATTGTTTAATTATTTTTTTTGTGTGTGGGTTTTGGGTTTATAGGGGTGAAGGGTGGGGGGTTAATTAATTTTACTTACTTTATAATTAGTTGTTAAATACTATTAGTTATTTAATTGACATTTCTTATTAATTGTGTAATTAATCTTTTGTGGGGATTATAGGTGTAAAGGGTGGGGAGTTAATTGAATTTTATGTGTTTACATTTTTTTTTATTATTAATATTTGTATCATTGATAATTAATTATTTTAATTATGCAAATACATTTTTTTTTATTTTTGGTGTGGGTTGTGAGTTGTGTGGTGTTATAGGGTTGGAAGTAAATAGACTACATTTATGTAATAAATAATGTTTTTGTTAATAAATAATTTCTAAATAAAAATATTTATTTGTTTGAAAATAATTTTTTATTTGATTTAATTTAATATTTGTGGGTAATTGTGATATGTATTTAACATCATATGTTTTTATTGTTTTTATTTTTAATTTTAAATATATTTTAATTTTAAACATATTTATATATTTTTTTATTTACTTTATAAATATATATTTTATTTTTTTGATGATGTTTTGTTTGTTTTTAATTTTGAACTGACTGCAGTAAGAATAGTAAATTTTATCCCTCCGCTATCCAACACTTTCCCTACTGTTGCACTCATTGGAATGGGAATAGTAATTTCCACCCCTCGGCTATCCAACACTTTCCCAACTGTTGCACTAATTGGAGTGGGAATAGTAATTTTCACTCCTCCGCTATCCAACACTTTCCCAACTGTTGCACTAATTGTAGTGGTAATAGTAATTTTTACCCCTCTGCTATCCAACACTTTCCCTACTGTTGCACTGACTGGAGTGGGAATAGTAAATTTAATCCCGCCGCTATCCAACACTTTCCCTACTGTTGCACTCATTGAAGTGGGAATAGTAACTATACCCCTCTGCCATCCAACACTTTCCCTACTGTTGCACTGACTGGAGTGGGAATAGTAAATTTTATCCGTCCGCTATCCAACACTTTTCCTACTGTTGCACTCACTGGAGTGGGAATAGTAGTTTTTACCCCTCCGCTATCCAACACTTTCCCTACTGTTGCTCTCTTTGGAGTGGGAATAGTAATTTTTACCCCTCCGCTATCCAACACTTTCCCTACTGTTGCACTGACTGGAGTGGGAAATTTAAGTTTTAAGATTTTTAAACAGTTTAATGTTTTAATATACAAAAGAATCTTTTTTTAATAGATTTTATGTTATTGGTATATGCGTATATATTTAAACTTTACAGAAACACACATTCACTGGATGATGTCATCAGTGATGTCATCAGTGATGTCATTTGAGATGTCATCAGTGATGTCATCAGTGATGTCACTGACCATGTCATGAATGATGTAATATGTGACATCATCAGCAGTGCATTGCGAGGGCGCGAGTTATAGTCAGCTCAACTAACTATAACGGCTGAATTTTTCTGGTTTTGTACGAGTGAAATGTCCAACTGACTATAACGTCCCTGAAACCTATGGTTTTTTCAGTTAATTTCTATGGTTTATTATATGCTAATTTCTAAATATAACGTCCCTGAAACCTATGGTTTTTTCAGTGAATTTCAAAGGTTTTTTAAATGATAATTTCTAACTATTCCTACAGAGGTAGGACATGTGCAGAAAGAGGAAGAAACGCGCAGAAAGAAGAAAAGAAATGCAGAAAGATGCAACAGAAGTCCAGAAAGACGAAGAAAGGTGCAGAAAGAAGCAAGAGATATGCACAAAGACCCAACAGAGGTGCAGAAAGAGGCCTTGTTGCAAAGTCATCCTGTGCCCACAACGTTTTGCTGACTGGTACTGGTGGTAACTGACTATGACTAACCAGGCCCGGAGCCAGTGCTATCCTGAAAGACACTTAGAATACAGTGAAAACACCTGCATACACTAGGGTACACTATGAGTTGGGGTACCCCTGTGATTGGCATGACCTCCCCAGTAAGGCCCTACTACATAATAGGGCAGGGGGATTAAAACTACCTCTAAGTCAGAGGTGCAGAAATAGGAAAGAGGAAAACAGAAATTTGCAAAAGAGGTGCAGAAAGAGGCAGGAGAATTGCTGAAAGAAGCAACAGAGGTGTAGAAAGAAGCAAGAGAAGTACAGAAAGAGGCAAGTGAGGTACAGAAAGAAGCAAGAGCAGTGCAGAATGAACCAACAGAGGTGCAAAAGAGGCAAGAGGGGTGCAAAAAGAAGGAAGATAAGTACAGAAAGAGGCAAGAGAATTGCTGAAAGAAGCAACAGAGGAGTAGAAAGAAGCAAGAGAAGTGCAGAAAGAGATAAGTGAGGTGCAGAAAGAAGCAAGAGCAGTGCAGAAAGAACCAACAGAGGTGCAAAAAGAGGCAAGAGAGGTGCAGAAACAGGCAAGAAATGTGTAGAAAGAGGGTACAGGGGTGCAGAAAGAGGCATGCGAATTGCTGAAAAAGCAACAGAGGTGTAGAAAGAAGCAAGAGAAGTGCAGAAAGAGGCAAGTGAGCTGCAGAAAGAAGCAAGAGCAGTGCAGAATGAACCAACAGTGGTGCAAAAAGAGGCAAGAGAGGTGCAAAAAGAAGGAAGAGAAGTGCAGAAATAGGCAAGAGAATTGCTGAAAGAAGCAACAGAGGAGTAGAAAGAAGCAAGAGAAGTGTAGAAAGAAGCAAGAGAAGTGCAGAAAGAGACAAGTGAGGTACAGAAAGAAGCAAGAGCAGTGCAGAAAGAAGCAAGAGAAGTGCAGAAAGAAGCAAAAGAGGTGGAGAAATAGGGAAGAGGGTGCAGAAAGAGGCAAGAGGGATACAGAAATTTGCAAAAGAGGTGCAGAAACAAGCAAGAGAAGTGCAGAAAGAGGCAAGAGAATTGCTGAAAGAAGCAACAGAGGTGTAGAAAGAAGCAAGAAAAGTGCAGAAAGAGGCAAGTGAGATGCAAAAACAGGCAGGAAAGGTACAGAAAGAGGGAAGACGAGTGCAGAATGAGACAACGGGGTGCAGAAAGAGGTGCAGAAAGAGGCAACAGACGTGCAGAAAGAGGAAAGAGAGGTGCAGAAACAGGCAAGAGAAGTGCACAAAGAAGCAAGAGCAGTGCAGAAAGAAGCAAGAGAAGTGCAGAAAGAAGCAAAAGAGGTAGATAAATAGGGAAGAGGGTGCAGGAAAAGGCAAGAGGGATACAGAAATTTGCAAAAGAGGTGCAGAAACAAGCAAGAGAAGTGCAGAAAGAGGCAAGAGAATTGCTGAAAGAAGCAACAGAGGTGTAGAAAGAAGCAAGAAAAGTGCAGAAAGAGGCAAGTGAGATGCAAAAACAGGCAGGAAAGTTACAGAAAGAGGGAAGACGAGTGCAGAAAGAGACAACAGGGGTGCAGAAAGTAGCAAATGAGGTGCAGAAAGAGGTAACAGACGTGCAGAAAGAGGGAAGAGAGGTGCAGAAAAAGGCAAGAGTAGTGCAGAAAGAGGCAAAAGAGGTACATAAAGAGACAACAGGGGTGCAGAAAGAAGCAAGACAGGTGCGGAAAAAAGCATGGAAAATGCAAAATGAAGCAACAGGGGTGCAGGAAGAGGCAAGAGAAGTGTAGAAAGGAGCAAGTGAGGTGCAGAAAGAGCCAACAGAGGTGCAAAAAGAGGCAAGAGAGGTGCAGAAACAGGCAAGAGAGGTGCAGAAACAGGCAAGAAAAGTGCACAAAGAGGCAAGAGAATTGCTGAAAGAAGCAACAGAAGTGTAGAAAGAAGCAAGAAAAGTGCAGAAAGAGGCAAGTGAGATGCAAAAACAGGCAGGAAAGGTACAGAAAGAGGGAAGACGAGTGCAGAAAGAGACAACAGGGGTCCAGAAAGTAGCAAATGAGGTGCAGAAAGAGGCAACAGACATGCAGAAAGAGGGAAGAGAGGTGCAGAAAAAGGCAAGAAAAGTGCAGAAAGAGGCAAAAGAGGTACATAAAGAGACAACAGGGGTGTAGAAAGAAGCAAGACAGGTGCAGAAAGAAGCATGGAAGATGCAGAATGAAGCAACAGGGGTGCAGAAAGAGGCAAGAAAAGTGTAGAAAGGAGCAAGTGAGGTGCAGAAAGAGCCAACAGAGGTGCAAAAGAGGCAAGAGAGGTGCAGAAACAGGCAAGAGAAGTGCACAAAGAGGCAAGAGAATTGCTGAAAGAAGCAACAGAGGTGTAGAAAGAAGCAAGAAAAGTGCAGAAAGAGGCAAGTGAGATGAAAAAACAGGCAGGAAAGGTACAGAAAGAGGGAAGACGAGTGCAGAAACAGACAACAGGGGTGCAGAAATAAGCAAATGAGGTGCAGAAAGAGGCAACAGACATGCAGAAAGAGGGAAGAGAGGTGCAGAAAAAGGCAAGAAAAGTGCAGAAAGTGGTAAAAGAGGTACATAAAGAGACAACAGGGGTGCAGAAAGAAGCAAGACAGGTGCAGAAAGATGCATGGAAAGTGCAGAATGAAGCAACAGGGGTGCAGAAAGAGGCAAGAGAAGTGTAGAAAGGAGCAAGTGAGGTGCAGAAAGAGCCAACAGAGGTGCAAAAAGAGGCAAGAGAGGTGCAGAAACAGGCAAGAGAAGTGCACAAAGAGGCAAGAGAATTGCTGAAAGAAGCAACAGAGGTGTAGAAAGAAGCAAGAAAAGTGCAGAAAGAGGCAAGTGAGATGCATAAGCAGGCAGGAAAGGTACAGAAGGAGGGAAGACGAGTGCAGAAAGAGACAACAGGGGTGCAGAAAGAAGCAAATGAGGTGCAGAAAGAGGCAACAGACGTGCAGAAAGAGGGAAGAGAGGTGCAGAAAGTACAAGAGATTTGCAGAATGAGGTCAAGAGAAGTGCAGAAAAAGAAAGAAACGTGCAGAAAGAAGCAACAGAAATGCAGAAAGAGGCAAGAGAGGCGCAGAGGGATGCAAGAGTGGCTTGCACACCATCAGTACCAATTTAACACCCACATTTAGCAATAAGTCACAGGTGACCATTCTAGGTTTGCAAAGGGCCTTCCACCACGCTGTAACACTTGTCACTGCATTTTTGGTAACGTTTGACCCGTTTCAGCTAGAAACAAGGCTTTTTTGTTCAAATCTGCAGATTAGGGTGCAGATGATGAATTATGTGGCTAATGCAGAAAATGTATAATTGTGCGAAAGTCGGTGCAGCCAAACAGTCACATAATTCCAGTGGCCCTTCACATACCTCTGACTAGGTCCACAAGTGCTCCTCAGTGATTCCATCTTTTTTTGTCTCACTGAGTTCATAGTTGAGCTTCTATGGAAGCGAGGAAGACTAAACCTAAGGTTACCACTCCACAACACAGACTACCATACCACATAATTACTCTCCATAACACATAATCCCACTCTACATAATTTCTATACACTAAATACCACATACTTTCTATCCACATAATTTCACTGCACAACATACCACATAATTCCACTACACAGAACGTACATCCACTCCACTCCAAAAAACATTAGTAAAAAACGTTTGCATTTACCCCAATAGCTCTAATTCTCGCAAATGCGAAACCTATTACATTGCAAACACTTCTTTAACTAGTAGTCGCGTTTGCAGAGTGGTGGAGAAAGGGTGCTAGGCCTTTGACCAGCGCTCAGGAATTCCAGTGCTTAGGGCTTACAGGAGGTACCATTAGGGCTTCTTGGCCCCCAAAGTCCCTCAGGAGTAAATTGGACTTCATCCCCCATCCCGTAGTCTGCCAGGAGGCGCGTTTGCAGAATGGTGGAGAAAGGGGGGCATGGACTCCGAAGACGTCTTAGCAATCCCACTGTGCGGGACTTACTGGAGGTAATAAGAGGGGTAGTTGACCCCCAAGGACATCCTTGGGTGCCAACTACCCCTCCTATTACTGGCGCATACTGGAGGTACCTGGTGGGCTAGTTGGCCCCCAGGGACCCTCAGGATTGAAGGGGACTTTACCCCCCAATTTACAATTCGCCAGGGGGCGCGTTTGCACACTTGTTATATCAGGCCCCGCCCCCTCCCTGCACCACTTTGCAAACACACCCACTGGCGCGTTGTAACTTGAGGGATTAAGTCTCCTCAAATCCTGAGGGTCCCAGGGGGCCAACTAGCCCACGAGGTACCTCCAGTAAGCACCACAGAGCTGCGTTGCAGAGAGGTGGTCCGAGGCCATGCCCCTTTTTACACCACTCTGCAAACGCGGCTTCTGGCGCACTGCTGCTCGGAGGATGAGGTCCTCAGGACACACAATTTCGGTCCCGGGGACCCCATCCCCTGGGGGATGGCCTCCTTTATTTCATATATTTATAGTGAATGGGGGCCGCGTTGCCCACCTTCCCTGGGCCACTTTTGGCCCAGGGGACCCCGTCCCCCGGGGCATGGCCTCTTTTTTTATTAAATAATTTAAGGGAAGGGGGGCTGCGTGGCCCCCCTTCCCTGGGCCACTATTGGCCCCGGGGATCCCATCCCCCGGGGCTTGGCCATTATTAAAAAAATTTAATTGAGGAGGGGGGCTGCGCGGCCCCCCTCCCCAGGCCAATTTTGGTCCCGGGGACCCCATCCCTCGGGGCCGGCCCTTTTCGTTGGGGACCATGGGGGGAACCCCAATGCCGCCACGGTCCCGCCGGCTCCCCGCCTCCTGCGGGAGCCGGCATTGCTTTTGAGTAAGGGGAGCTGCTGACATGCAGCTCCCCTTGCTCAAAAGCAATCCTGCTTTGCTTCATTGAAGCGAGAGCAGGCTTTCCTGCTCTCGCTTCAATGAAACAAAGCAGAGTTTGCTATGACAGGGCGGGAGCCGTGCTCCCACCCTGTCATAGCAAACAGCAATTGCAGGAGCCGGCCCTGGGGGGTGGCAGTTGCCAGGGCCATCAAGGGCTCCAGGAGGGGGGCCACGCAGCCCCCCTCCCTTCAAGTACAAAGCCCTGGGAGGTGGTGGTCCCCAGGCGTGTGGGGGGGCTCAAGCCCCCACACACGTTTTTTTAAATAAAGAGCCCCGGGGAGGTGGCGGTCCCTGGGGCTGTGTGGGGGCCGCGTGCCCCCACATTTAATTAGCAAAGCCCCGGGGAGGTGGTGGTCCCCGGGGCATGTGGGGGGGCTCGAGCCCCCCCACACACATGTATTTTTAAAAATAAAGAGAGCCCCGGGGAGGTGGTGGTCCCCGGGGCTGCGGGGGGGCCGCATGCCCCGGCGTTTAATTTCCAAAGCCCTGGGGAGGTGGCGGTCCCCGGGGATGCAGGGGCCCCAGCTAATTAAATAGGCATTGCCCCCGGGACCTGGCCCACCCGGGGGTTTAAGAATAACGAAGCGCGGGAGCCCGCACTTCGTTTTTTTTTATTTTCTCAGCCGGATTCGCAACCCCAGCGCGAATTTGGCTGATATTTTTTTTTTTTATGCTTTTTATGGCCCTGGGGGTCCTTGTGGGACCCCCTGAGCAGGCCTAGGGGGTCAGGGTGTTTGTACCCTGCCCCCTTTTCTTGTTTTTTAATGTTTTTTTCACTGTTTTCTTGTGACTTGGTTGCGAGTCACAAGATGGCTGCTCAACACTTCCTGGTTTGGAGTGTTGACAGCCAATGAGGTGAAGCTCGAGCCCGGGAGGTTCGCGAACCCTCCTCGGTGCTCAGATATCGATATTTTTCTTTTCTAATTTCTCAGGAACTACTGAACAGATTTACACCATTTAACAAAAGGGCTCTTTCTGAACCAAGACCTACCTTTTTGCCAAATTTGGTGTAATTCCGTTCAGCAGTTCGAACTGTAACTTTGTCTAAAGTTTCCTATGGAAATTAACATGGGGAAAACGCGTTTTGGGACCCCCATTTTTCTCGGCCCCGCTAGCGAATCACCCCAAAACATTCAAGACAGAAGCTGACCGGTGCGGGCCACTAGGTTTTGAAACTTTCGGGAAGCTTACGTCAAACGGCACGCCAAAGTTATTGGGAAAACAAAAACTGTTTTTGAATAGAAACGAGGTCCTAACTATAACTACCTACTGGCGACCGCCAGTAGGTATATATATATATATATATACATATGTTACATACCGATGCACGAGGTTTTATTACTTCCAGACATCATGGGGAGAAAGCGGTTTTGGGCAATGATATTGAGATCTAGTCGGCACAGTTTTTAATAATGTATTTTGTTTGTTTTTATATATAAATGGGCACTTTAGAGCGATTGGAGGCATCAAGTTATTTTGTAACATGTTCCCCAATAGGCGAGTGAATTATATTACTTGTGGTGTATGCGTTTAGATTCAGCACGCTATACCGGCAAACTTTGTTGATTGAGTAGGCACTATGCTGGGATATGTAAATCTCAATGGTTGCATTATGCACGTTTATTTTCATGAACTTGTTTTACCAATCAGAATTGCGCCTTTACATTAACTGTATAAATTTTGCTTTTAGCGCGTAAAACCTACATAAACAAGTATTTTCTTTATGTTGTCTAAAGGGAAGAGCTATAAATACTTACGTCTGCATTGCGCCAATTAGATTGACAAAGGCTTCTTGGAAGCCAAAACACGTCTCTTGTTAGCTGCGAGGTCGAGTGAGACTCATGGCAATAAAGAAAAGCCCTATTCTGACATCTTCGTGTGCGTGCCTTCTTCATTTTTGGAGCAGGATGGTGTGTGCATTTCAATTGCAGCGGTTGTGGTTCGACGCTGTTACACGCAACACCAGTCGTTTGTGGCTCTACCTTTGGACCACGTTTGTTTGGGAAAGTATGGGAATGCTAGCGGTAGAGCCCCCAGAACAGACGCCAGGAAGAGAAATGAGGATGACAGTGGATGGGATACCAGGATCCCGCAGCGGGGCGGTTTGTTGACTGCCAGCACGGGTCCGCATTTCCTGACCCTAGAAATGCCTTACTCTGGTTACTGGAGCTCTCTGGTGACTGGGCACCGCGGATGCTGATGCAGAAGCGGTGAGGATTGTCTGGCATATGTAATTTTTTGTTGATTGATCTTTATCGACCTCGCAGTTTGGTGCCTAATGAATGCCTAATGAATCCGCATTCCTGTGCTGCCTGCCTTCATAAACATTGAGGAACAATTCCCTGCAAATGACTTTATTTACCGCTTTCTCCATACTTGTATGTGCACGGATTTCGGTATGTTCAATCAACGACATGGACCTTCACACAAGCGCTCAGTGAACTGGTGACTTTCATAAGACCGCCATGCGGCATTATGGGAAAGGTAGTCCCCACGGGGACATAAGTGTTTACCGGGAGGCGGGCATTTATGTCATTAATATACACATTAGGTGTTGTTTGGCCTCAGTTTTTAAGTACCAACACCATATTTTATTGCCACTGGTGTGAGAAGAACTTAATGAATGTTTTCCTTCAATTCACTGTTGAAGTCAAGGATATATGTTACATACCGATGCACGAGGTTTTATTACTTCCAGACATCATGGGGAGAAAGCGGTTTTTGGGCAATGATATTGAGATCTAGTCAGCACAGTTTTTAATAATGTATTTTGTTTGTTTTTTATATATAAATGGGCACTTTAGAGCGATTGGAGGCATCAAGTTATTTTGTAACATGTTCCCCAATAGGCGAGTGAATTATATTACTTGTGGTGTATGCGTTTAGATTCAGCACGCTATACCGGCAAACTTTGTTGATTGAGTAGGCACTATGCTGGGATATGTAAATCCCAATGGTTGCATTATGCACGTTTATTTTCATGAACTTGTTTACTATATATGTGTGTGTTTAACTTTTTTAAATTAAGTTTGTTATATTTGTTAAAGTGTGTATAAAATCTAATACATTTTTTCTTTAATATTTATTAATTTATTTTATATATATATATATATATTTATATATATATATATATATATATATATATATAAACGATATTTTGTACAACTATATTTATGACATCGATATTTGTTTCTCAATATTTTTGTACTTACCATTATAAGTATAGGATCTAGATTTTTTGACATCGATATTTTGGTTACGATATTTTTGTGTGGGGATATTTTGGGTGTCGATATTTTGTCAGTGTACCGCCCCGTTGTTACATCAGTACTCTCACCGAGGGAGCCCACCCTGTCTCTACTCAGTGTTCTGTTGCACCAACCTCTCGAGCACTTGTGCCGATGACAAAGCAGCTGACCAGCTGCCCTAACTCTCAGCTCTTAAAAATGTACTGCCTTTCAATGGTGATGATAACACTGCTCAGATACCCAGACACCATCAGGAATTGTATAAAAGTCAGAAAACACATGCACACCAAGAAGCAGCGTAAGTCAGTCAAGGTCACATGGAGACATGCTGTGGCCAGGGTGGTGTTCAGTGTAGAGGAAGCAGACACACCTTTGTTTCTTCTCGCAAACGTTCTAGACCCTGTCCTTTCTGTATTCCCAGCACTTGAAAAGTTAGATGTTGCAAATGAAAACACTGTCCTAGAAGAAGCAGCAAGATTATGAGTTGAATTATCTGAAGCAAGGCCACAGCTGAAGCTAGACCCCTGCAAACTGGGCAGTAAAGTCACATCCGCTACCACAGGGGTGGACTGTGTTGTGTCCATGAGCGCCAGCCCTGATCCCTGAGCAGGCGGCACTCAGAGCCCATTCCAGGCTGGCAAACTCTTTGTCCTGAGTGATGGTCCCTCTCTCTGGTGCGTACCTATGCCTCTCCGGTCTGCTCCTGGGAGAGATACAAGGCCATAAAGGCCAAGCGCTCACAGTCCTCCGAAGTCATATTTCAAATGCTGCTATCACCAAAATGCAAACTTAACTGAAACTGCTCTTTGCAAGTCAGCATTCCCTATCGGGAAACTTAAACCCATTTCAGGAAGGTAATGGGGTTGTGGCTTGTTTGATGCATACAGCTGTAGCACAGCAACAAAGAAAAAACCTTGGATGCCACACAACTTAAACGGGTCAGAAGTAATGTTAAGAACGCAATCTTTGGTTTTTTTAATTATAAAAAGGTGGAGTTATATTCAGTAAAAGATCCAAAAAAAATAAAAATGAATAGATAAAAACAAATAAAATGCTTCACATAGCTGGGCGAAATCAGCATTATTCTGTGTAAGTGTCTGTGGTCACCCCCTCAGTGACACTGGGTAAAGGTCCCTTTGACATCATAGCCTATAGCCGAAGGAGCGTGGCTATAGGAAGACAAAGGCATTCTGCTCTAACAACACCCTTTTCCCAGTTCCTCTAGAATGAGAAGGCTGGTGATATACGACCTCCATTTGAAGTCAGATACACACCTGCTGGCTGAGTATTTCTTATTCTTGACTCTGGCTGATGCTGGAGTGACTATGTCTCTATTAATACAGCTTAACAGTGCAGTTCCTTTCAACAAAGTACAGCATTTTGTATCTCAAACCGGAGCGTATCCAGATGCAGTGATCTTATTGAAGTAAGGTTCAGCAAACTTGTGTGGGTCGGCAGGTAGACATGCTGGACATGCTCCACACATGATCGACACACAGGGCACAACTGTAACTGGCCAGCACACCCCTCACAACACACCATGTGGCCACATGGGCCGAAGGCCAAACTGATTTTCTCCTCGCAGCAGGCCCTAGCATGGCCTCGCTCAGCTTACACAGCTTTTCCTGCAGGTCCTTGGTTTGGTGACAGTTGAGGCCCTCTCAACTATCACAGCTCATACTATGCTCTGAAGACTTGAGGGGGAGTTTGTGGAACTCTGGTTACTGCTGGGTACCAGATCCACAATGCCAGCATTGTACAGTACCCGCAGAGCATGGTCGTACAACTCCTTTAAAATCCGCCTAATGTCAAAGACATATTTTTTGCCAAGGTTAAGGTTTTAATTCAGGAACAAAGATGCCAAGTGGCCTTTCAGGTCTCTGCTGTACTGCATTATGTCGGCATGGGTCTCAGTTATTGCTCTGTAGAGTCTACTCATGGCCCGCGTGCTGATCAATATGAAGAGGAGCACAATACTTGTGCCAGTTTTCTTCATGACAGTCAGGTAGACGTTCTTGCCAGACTGGGTTGCCATCTGGATTACTGGATATGTAATTCTTTTAACAGGGCAAAAATCTTCTTTACAGGTGGATACACCTAAGGGACCAATGCCGATAATCAATTTCTGCCCTTCGTTGTCCCTCACAAAATGTCATTCCATCCCAAAGTTTTCCAGAGTTGAAGTAATCTAAGTCTAGCTCACCCCTTCCAGTGCCTTGTGTTTTGCAGTGATAATGTTTAAAGTGGTGGTGCCAAGCTCATTCTCTCACAGATCAAGGTAGCAGTACTTGGCAGTATACTGGTTGTAATCCCTAAACTCCATCTGTGCCAACAAAGAGCTGAGCTCCACTGCTTGCTCCAGGGAACACTGCAAATTGTCTGCCAACAGATCCTCTTTTACATGCAAGAACACATATGCCAGGGTCAAACAGGCTTCCCAATGCGCTTTGGCGTCCACCTCAACCTCCATGACCAATGGTCTGGCCTCGTAACAAAGCACAGCATGGAGGGTACTGCGGCAAAGGCTAATCTCGCGCATGCTGCTGCCACGCAGAAAATCCAGTCTGCACCGACCTCAAGCATAAAGATCGCAGCTGGTGCAATGCTAACTTTTATTGCAGTGTCCTCCTTTGACCTCTGCACACTGGCAGGCTGAAAGGCATGGGAGCTGAGACTGAACAACAGCTTCTCTAACATAGCCACCTCTTCTCTCCTGCAGCATTGTCAATTCTCGTGTCAGTGCAGTTGCACCCAGGACCTGGCCCACCAGGTGACTGGCAAGCAAACAAGTGCACGAGACCGCGCTTGGTTTTTTATTTACATTTTTGGTCTGAATTAGCAAATCTGTTGTGATTTTCGGCGCACTTTATTTTTAAAAAAAAATGCTTTTTGGCTCTGGCAGGGTCCTTCGGGAACCCCATGACCAGGGATATTCCTAGTCCCAAGAAGGCTGCCAACACTTCCTGGGTGAAGTGTTAGCAGCCAATCAGATCTCTGCACAAGATTGGGAGGATTCGCGGAGGGGTCGCGTCCCGATATACACAAATTTGGTTTTCTTTTAATAACTCTCAAACTAATGAACAGACTTACACCAAATAACAAAAGGGACACTTTCTGAACCAAGACATACCTTTCTGACAAATTTGGTGTAACTCTGTTCGGGCTGTAGTAGTGTCTAAAATACCTATGGGAATTAGTATGAGAAACATGGCCAAAAAACCTTTGAAATTCACAAAAAAAACATAAAGGTCACGAGGACGTTATAATTAGGAAATAACATTAAAATACCATAAAAATTCACCAACAAAACAAGGGTTTCAGGATCATTATAATTAGGCTCAGATCTCACTCATTCAAAACCAGTAAAATTCAGCAGTTTCAGTTACCTGAGCTAACTAAAACTTATGCCCCCCGCAATGCACTGCTTATAACCTCACATATTACATCACTCATGACATGGTCAGTGACATCACTGATGACATCTCAAATGACATCACTGATTACATCACCCAGTGAGTGTAAGTATCTTGTAAACATTTCTGAGACTTAAAGATATATTCTAGCCTACGGGATAAGTTAAATTGCTATTCTTTCTGTACTACTAATAGGTGATACAATGTCTAACATATGTGAGATGAGTGGTTGTGTGACTCTCTGTATCTGTGTGTGAGTGGGTTTGTGAGTGGTTATATGGATGAATAAGTAGGTGTGTGAGTAGCTGTATGGGTGAGTGAGTGACTGTGTGAGTGACTGTATTGGTGAGTGAGCGGTTGTGTGAGTGGCTGTATGGATGAGTGGGGGTATGAGTGGCTGTTTGAGTGAATAGGTGGCTGTGTGAGTGCCTGTATGGGTGAGTGAGTGGGTGGCTGTGTGTATAGGTATATGAGTAAGTGAGTGGCTGTTTCAATGGCTACATGGGTGAGTAAATAGGTGTGTGAGTGGCTCTATGGATGAGTGAATGTGTTTGGGATCAGTTGTATGGTTGTGGGAGTGAGTGTATGAGTGGTTATGTTGGTGTGCGACGATGTGGGAATGATTCTGTGGATGAACTCATCAGTGATGTCATCTGTGATGTCATTTGAGATATCATCAGTGATGTCACTGATCAGGCCGTGAGTGATGTAATATGTGAGGTCATTAAGAAGTGCATTGCGGGGCGTAAGTTATAATTTGCTCAGCTAACTATAACTGCTGAATTTCACTGGCTTTGTACGAGTGAATTATGAGCCTAACTATAACATCCCTTTAACCTTTGGTTTTTTCAGTGAATTTCAAAGGTTTTTCAAATTCCATTTCTAAAGTATTATGTCCTCTAATGTTTAGTTTTTTTAGTTAATTTGTGGGATTTATTTGTAATACTAAGTGTATTGCAATTTATTTTGATTTTTAATTTAGTTTTATTTGTACTGTAAACATTCTTTTTATAAATATACTTTAATACATTTAAAAACATAAAAATCACATATGTACCTTATGTAAAGTATATGAAGTTTTTAAATGTAATTAAACAAATGTTATTTTTTAAATAATTTTTTGGGGTATCGCGGTACCTTCGCGGGTCCATAAACATAGACGGACTACTACTCCATGGTTTGTAATCCAGTTCACGTGATAGTAACGAATCCACGGATTCACAGAAAATTTGATAAATTACTTTAAATATGTACACCCCTCCATTGTCGTTAATGACATCAGTGTGAACATATTTACAAGTTTATATAAACTACCTTATATCTCTTTTTCAACAAATTTACACATTTTATGAGTTTTGTGAATCCACGAATTTACGGCCTGGATTTGCGAATTCACTAAAAAACACACCCAAACCTTGTCTTCTTATTGGATACATTAGGACCCCACCTATGCACATAGAAAACCTCACCCAAAAGCAGTTACTTCTCCAGTGAAGTCTCAAGAAGGCGGATTGTGAACCAGTGGTGCCTTGCTTTTACACAATGGCTGAAGCTACATCGTCTATCCAAGATGGCCATCCACAACCTGTTGAGAATGAGGAGGAAGACTCACCACCTCGCAGAAAAGAAAGTGATGTGTTGAACCACTTTACTATACCTTCTGGGGAAAAGAAAATAACAGCACAACATGTGTAGTGCAATATTTGGGGCAAGCAGAGGCACTGCAAAGAAGTATTCTCATGAAACAAGTTTCATGTGGAAGCACCTAAAAACAATTCATGAAAGGGTCTACAATCAGATGATGCGGAAGAAAGCAGGTGCAGCAGGACAGTCAACCTCTACAGCAGCCTTCCGAGAACCATCATCAGCTGCAGTCATTACAATACCAGCTGCCTGCGAAGAATTAAGTGACATAGTTATTCACTATGTGAAATGCCACATGCTTGTCACTGTAAAAATGTCTTCTTTGGGTCCATTCTTGGATACAGTGAAGAAGCACCACTGAAGTGAAAAGAAAATAAAGATGAAATTGTGGAACTAAATTGAATTCTTTTTTTTATTGTTTGAATTATAAACTTGAGTGCAGATTGGGGACGTTCCCACAGGATGGGGATATCACATTCAATTCTTATATGTGCCCTGGTGTGTCAGTTTCTGTATCGAAGTGTGGCTGGGTGTATCAGTAGTTGTGTCACTGTGTGGATGGGTATGTCAGTGGCTGTATCAGTGTGTCCCTAGGTGTGTCAGAGTCTGTATCACTGTGAGCATGGGTCTGTCGGCAGCTGTATCGGTGAGTGTCTGGGTGTGTTAGTGGCTGCATTGGTCTCTGCATGAATGTGTCAGTCTCTGTGTAGTTTTATCAGTGTGTGTATGGGTATAAGAGTAGCTGTATTAGTGTATGTGTTTGGGTGTGAGAGTGAGAGTGGGTGTATCAGTGTATAACTGAGTGTATGAGTTACTGTATGAGTGTGTGAATCGGTTTGTGAATGGCTGTATGAGTATATGAGTCTATCTAAGTAGCAGTTTCCATATGTAAATGGGTGTGCGACTGACTGTATGTGTTGGGAATCTCCTGTCCCTCTCTCATTTTTGTGCCATCTGCCACCTCCTTCCCTGGAGCTCTTGGAATAATCATGTACAGGTTTTCACAGTGTGCAGAGAATCTTTACTGCGCTATCCTGAATGCACAAGGATAGTGGAGCTCTACATAGACTATACAAAGAATTATTACTGTGTGCAATAAATCGCTACAGCTATCTTGAAGGCACGATGATCGTGAAGACCTAAAGTAAAGTCCTAAAGGCTACAATAGTGTGTACTGTAGATGATCTACCCCTGCGAAGAGCGTGTACATACTTGTTTTGGGTGTTAAGTGAATATTGTGTGCGTGTGTGATATATGTTGGTCACTGTATTACGCCTGCGCAACACTGTACCTGAAATCTTCCTTTCCTTAGAACTGAACTCCCCAACTGCACTATATACAGCGACCACCTGCACTCCCGAAGCATCAGGTGCCCGGCTGGACCAGGCGGCAGTGGCATTGCCTTCTTTTTCTTCTGTCTTCCAATCCCCCTTCCCTTTTGGGACACCTGTCGGGACTCCTGTAGCACTCCAGCAGTGCTGAGAGGTGTCCTCGGAGGAAGGGGGCATTCATCGCCCCTGCAGATGACCTGCTTTTCAGGTGAGTGGCCGAACCACTACAGTATGTGATTTTGAGTGGCTGTATGAGTGTATGTGTGGGTGTATCAGTACCTGTTTAAATGACTATAGGTGTGAGAGTTCATGTATGAGTACCTGTGTGGATGTGTTTGGGACCTATAACTAAAATAACTAATATACAGTTTTATAATTTTACAAATACATTTATTTAACACATTACAAAACAATTTACACCAAACAATTAACAAATAAACATAACTGTAATTTTTCAACTATTTACAAATACAAATTTGTGCACAAGTACTTCGGTAAGCACAAATCAAAGTGATGTTTTGAAGCATCTTAAAAAAGATTGTAGATAAATATCAGTACTACCATACCTGCAGCAAGCAGTTATCCAGGGGCATTACAAAGAATTATTTACATGGGACAACTTCCATGTGGAAGCACTTAAAAACAATTCCATAAAGGTACCGCAACAAAATCATGCAGGACAAAGAAGGTGCAGCAAGAAAGTCCACCTGTACAGTACCCTTGTGAGAACCACCACCAGCTGCAGTCATTATAATGTCACTTGCCTTCAAAAATTTAAGTGAGATGCTTAATCAATGTGCAAAATGTCACATGCTTCTCATCGTACAAATGACTTCTGTGCGTTCATTTTCCCTTTTTTACTGTTCTCAGGTTCTATACTCATACACCAAAAGTGATGCACTGTTGAAAGAATCATAAATGAACAGTGCGGAAAAAACAATCATAAAGATTGTACAAAAAATTAAAAACTGGGGTCCCGAATCACAAAGATAGAGTTAGACCAAGAGTCTATCTATACTACTTTTCAGTATTCACAAAGGTTAAGTTAGACCAAAAGCCTAACTTAGGCGAAAAGTCTAACTTCATTACTTTTCGGTATTCACAAAGTTAAGACTTTTGGTCTAAGTTTACCTTTGTAAATACTGAAAAGTAGTAAAGATTAGACTTTTGGTCTGAGCTTACCTTTGTAAATACTTAAAAGTAGTAAAGTTAGACTTTTGGTCTAAGTTTACCTTTGTGAATACCAAAAAGTAGTAAAGTTAGATTTTTGGTTTGAGTTTACCTCTGAGAATACAGAAAAGTAGTAAAGTTAGACTTTTGGTCTAACCTAACCTTACCTTTGTGAATACCAAAAAATAGTAAACTTACACAAAAGTGTAAGTTTTCCTTTCTGAATCAGGCTCTTGGTTTCTAACTCTGAGCTGTGCAGAATATAAATGGGATAACTTACATAACTTGTTCACACAAACAAACTGTAATATTAAAGACATCAAATTCAAGACACCAGGAGAACTTTGCTCTTTGAATCCGGCAAATGTTAGCAGCTGCTTGAAGCACAGATTTGAAAGTATGCTGTCCTTCATCTGCATCAACAAAAACCACTTCTTGGAGAAATTACTGATTTCTTTATGCAAAAATAGTACCAAGCAAGAAGTGCTCCTCATATTCATATGTTGTTGTGTGTAGCAGATGCACCTACATTTGGAACAGATACAGATGACTGTACTTACTTTCATGGAAGAGTATATTACATGTACCTTCCAAAAGAGACTAAGGGAAAAAGCATAAAGCAGGACGTAGTGTTTCCATTCACATTCATGTCTAAAGTACTGTCAGCAGAAATATCTAATTGTTTTCTTAGCTCTCCATTGAACCTTCATGTTTTTCACAGTCTGACCCCAGTTTTCTCTTCCCAGTTCTCTTGGAAAAAACCAAAAAGTATAGGACTGTTAGAAAAAGCTTCTTAAAAACAACAGTACTTTTTACAAACATTTCAAAGTACCCCACAAAATCCTCCTAGGACTGGTGACATACTTCCTGACTGCCCCTTTATTTCAACCTGCACTCCTCTGGGGTGAATTCATACTCACTGATAAGGGCCTCCTTGATAATGGGATATCTCAACCCTTTCCCCTTCTCTTGGGCCACTTGGGTGTCCCTTCCATCACCAGGAATATGACTCTAAAGGCCAGCTCCCCAATCCTCCTCAGAGATCCACTGTACCTCTAGAGCTACTTCAAATGCCTGTCTATATCACAGCACTCCTTACAGCCAGGCACCAAGTCTATGGGAATATGGACTCTTTGTTCTGCAATGGACACAGCAGTTTTGCTCCCACCATTTTTGCTAGACTCTAACAACTATTTAGTCTTCATGTCCACCTCCTTGACAGTCACTTCATGAGCCAACAAGACCCTTTTTCTTTCAAGGCTCTCACAGCCTCAGTTTTTCTCTCCTGTGCAGCTACCTGGGCCAGCTGCAGTCTCAGGTTCCTCTCAGCCTGTCTGTACTTGAGCTCCTCAGGAGACTGGGTTTGGGAGGAGACACTACTTCCTGCATCGAATCCAGTAGGGAACTCTCTCTCTCACTGGGGGGATCCCCTCTCTCTTCTGGAACCTTTGCCCAGTCATTTCTCTACTCCTTTTCCTCCTTTTCAGATCCAGTACCCTTAGGGGCCCTGATTCCAAGGTCAACTATTATCAGGGTTTTCCCTTCTCAAGAGTGCTGAAGTTGTCCTCTTAAAACTCTTCCTGTGGTGGAGATTGCATTCTGTGGATGTCCTCCCAAACTGTAAGGGCAAATTAGTATGCAAACTTGGACGCACAGGTGGGTAAATGGGTGTGTGAATGGTCTTGTGGGTGTGTGAGTGAGTGTGGCAGTCACTGTCTGGCTATATGTGTTATGGGTACATAAGTGCTTTTATGGGAGTGTAACTGGGCCTGTAAATGTCTGCCTGACTGCATGAGCATATGCAAATTAGATTACTATTAAATTGCATACTATAAGGAAGCACGCACATCTAATTTCAAACCTATTCATTTATATTGGCATAATAAAATTAATATTCATTCAATATACCAATTCTTCTTTCTCTTTTCCTGCTCGCTATAATTCTAGCTATGTTCTCATCTAAGCACCCTTATAGTTTCCCTTCTAGTGTAATGTCTAGAAGCTACACATTTTCTTTCAGATTACATACACTCCCTATTTTTTTACTAAATGTAATTTTATTATCTATAATCTAATTACCATACCTGTAAAAGCTTGTTGCTGTTCTCTCAGTTTTATTTCTATGTCTGGTAACATCTGTTTTCATGTGAAATCCCCAGTCAGAACTCTTGTAAACCACCTCCTCTCTCAATAGAAAAGCAAGTAAAATGGTTAGCCCTCACCATGTGCTCTTAATTATGGTGCTCTAGTTAACACATCAAAGGCTTCCTTTCATCTTTCTTTCTTGTTATACCACTTCTGAAAGGCAGTATTTCTTTAGCACTTTCCATGTTTCCAGCAAAGAAGCCCAATTAAGTTGTGTTTACCCATGAATCAGTGAATCCTCCACAATGCTCAGCGCGCCCCCCCTCCCGAGTAACTTTGCGGTGGATTCGTGGATCTATATGGGAGTATGTTAAACCATTTAACATTATACTACTATAAGTTTGCACCTACATTTAACTTTATAAGATAGTATTAATTTAGAAAAGAACTCCTCCATAATAAGGAATGAGTCTAAAATAGTCTACTTTCAAGTTTGAAAGTACAGTCTCTTCAGAACCCTTCCCCCCACACTGCCTTAGCTCAGTTTTCATAGCAACCACCTTTGGATCACTCTCTTGTACCAGTAGCACAAAGACTCAGCATAATAGCTTCAAATTCAACAATAGCAGGAGTGGTTGAATATTTGAAAATATAAGCATATCCCAAATAGCATAACATTTTTTCAATTTTTCCAGAGCCAATCACAGATCTAGTCAGTTTTTTTCTCAAAATCACTACCTATTTTTAGCTACCTGCATATTTACACCATCAAATTTTTATTTTTTTTAATTACGTGCTGGGCTCCATTCTAACTGCTTTTCATTTTGAAAACTCCTCCTTGCCTTCAAATGGTTAGCGTGTGGATTGTGGGTCATAGCTTTGTGGTTTGAGCTAGAGAGTGTGCGAGAAATAGTGGCATTGACAAGGACTTGCCTTTGCCTAATGTGGACATTACTTGGGTTGGCCAGAGGGGGTTAAAGTGGCATCAATTGCTGCCTTTGATTGAAAACATTGTGGATTGGCAACAACCAGACCTCAAGATTGTGCACTGTGGTGCAATGACCTAGGCACATTTACTTGGGTTGGACTGGAAATCCTAATGAAGGATACCTTTGCTCAATTAATGGCTATTTTCCCTCACAGTGCCTTGGTGTTCTCTAACATTTGCCAAAGGCAGAAATGGAAGTGGTCAAACAAATTCTGTCCACAGATAGACAAAGCCAGGAAACATGTCAATAGAACTGTTTCAGCATTCCTCAAAGGCCACAACAGGGGCTCCATCTACAGAAACAATTTAAACTTTGACATGGAGTGTATATAGAGAAATTATGGCATTCACTTTATAGAGAAAGGCAACATGGTGTTCCTCAAGAGCTTCAAAGACTGCATTCTGTATTATGTATAGTTATCACCTACGCATCATGAACACAAAGGCTCTTTTCAGAGCCAACCCTTTCCTAAAGACAGTTTTTTTCTATTCAAATTCCTTAAATCTCTTGCAGATTCGTTGTGGATTCACAAACCAAAAGCATCTACCCAATACACACCAGTAACACTAGAGAATGTCTTATTGGATGTGTGAGTGGTTCATCGCTCTAACAGTAGGTGTGTAAGTGAATATGTGTGTGTATTTGAGTAGGTATGTAAGTGTGTGTCTGGGTCTGTCAGTGGGTGTGTAAGATTCTGAGTGGGTCTGTGACTGGATGTCTGACTGTCTCTGTCAATCTGTTAGAGGGTATATGACTGTGTATGTGAGTGGGTGATAGAGTGTCTGTCTGTGTGTATGAGTGTGAGTATGAGTGAGAGTGAGAGAGTTTGTTTGGGTGTCAGAGTGAGTGTGAGAGCATCTGTCTGAATGTATGAGCGGGTGGGAGAGTGTCTGTGTGTGTCAGTGGGTGTGAGAATGTCTGTATGAGCATCAAAGTGGGTATGAGAGTGTCTGTGTGTGTCACTGGGTGTGAGAGTGTTTGTATGAGCATCAGAGTGGATGTGGGAGTGTCTGTCTGGGTGTCACAGTGGGTGTAGGAGTGTCTGGCTGGGTATGTGACTGGGTGTGCGAGTGTCTGTTTGGATGTCACAGTGGGCATGAGAGTGTCTATATGGGTGTCAGAGTGGTTGTGTGAGAATATATATATATTTTTTGATTTGCGGTGAGATTTGCGGATCCATTGAAGATTCACAATACACACCACTAATACTACAGAATGTGTTATTGGATATGTGAGTGGTTCATCACTCTAACAGTAGGGGGCATATTTACTAGAAATTGGCATAGGGCTGCGCCACGAGCCTTCTTGCAGTGCTGCCTTATGCCAATTCAAAAGGACAGGAATGTACCGTGGGGCATATTTACAAAGAGCTTGCCCCACCACTGAGTAATTTTTTTTGATGCAGTGGCGGCGCTGTCATTGCTCCATAATTACAAGGTGCTGCATGTAGGCTGATGCATCACTTTTCATTGGCCTGGATTGTTTTTGTCCCTCGTCGGAATCAGCTGCATCACGTTAGTTTAATATTTCCAAGGTTGATATTCCCACCTAAAAGTCCCCGTAAAACTGAAGGAATTGTACATGTGACTTTTTCCCAAAGTGCTGCATCTTCAGGATGCGGGCCACTAAGCTTGAGAGGCTTCAAAATTTCTGCGCCTCTTAAACCCAGGCGTAGGAATCACACATTGGCTGTTTAATAGGAATTTGAGCAGCTGAAGGGGCATATTTACAAGGAGCTTGCACCACCACTGCATCATTTTTTTTGACGCGGAGGTGATGCTGTCATTGCTCCATATTTGCAAGGTGACGCATCCAGGCTGATGCATTACTTTTTGCCGTTCTGCATAGATTTTTTCCTTTGTTGGAATCGGCTGCGTCACATTAGTTTTAATATATGCAAGGTAGGCAATCCCACCTAAAATCCCCTATAAAACTCACACAGTGGAATTTATTACTTTTTCCCAAAGTGTCACATCTTCGGGAGGCAGGCCGCAGAGCTTGAGATGCATCAAAATTCTCAAGCCTCTAAAATATATGTGTAGGAATGACGTATTGGCTATTTCAGAGGAATTTGACCAGCTGAAGTGACTTGAAACAGTGTAATCTGCAATCAAGTCACATCTCCTCAACAGGTAAGTGCACACATAAGGTAGGTAACACAGTAAATCACACATTACGCACTCTTAATGACTTATGTCACACATACGTAGTCATAGTGGTACACATAAATACACTATGCCCACTTATATGCGTGATGTCCAGGGCCGATAACCCCTATTGTTGCAACAATAAGTTCCCCACAGCAGGAGTGATAAGACCTCATCGGAGGCCCTGCCCCCTTTCTAAACCACTCTGCAAAGGGGCCTCCTGTCACACTACTGGTTTGGGGATGAAGTCTCCTCAGCTGCTGAGGGTCATTGGGGGCCAAGAACCCCTATTGTTGCCACAAGTAAGTCCCCCATAGCGGGATTGCTCAGACCTTCTCCGACAATCTCAATCACTCTTGAAAGGGGCCTCCTTGAGTACTACTGGTTAGAGGATGAAGTCTAGGCGTGAGCATGCTGGGTTTTGCCGAACTCTGTGTTCCAAGTGGGGTGCAGAGTGGCAAAACTCAGCAAACTCCACCAGCGGAGTGGAGTTTAATGCCCACCCCTATCAAAGACTTTCAATCCCACTCACAGACACACTCAGACACTCCTATAGTCACTTATAGCCCCACTCATACTCTCGCACACCCTCTTACAAACCTACTCAGACACTCATACACCCACTGAGACACTCATGCACTCACTCATACACTGAGGGCCCGATTAGGATGTCAGGCAGACTACCATCGATAGGCCTTTGTTGGTGATCTGCCTGACAGCCAGGATAGCTGTCGGACCGCCACATTATGATGCGGTTGGTTGGAGGACAGCGGTTAGAGGGACCGACCAATTCCTCCGACAGGCTCAAGGAGCCCGTCAGGGTGTCGGTTGGACCGTAATCCCTACAATGGGATTGGTGCCTGCAGAAGCACCACAGTAGGGATTCCAATGACCCTTTCCCTCTGCCTTTACATGGTGGTCTGACCGCCATGTAAAGGCAGACGGAAGAGGACTTTAGGAGCCACTAGCAGGGCCCTGTCCCTCATGTGCCTCTGCTATTGGGCCAGATGGGCACATGTGGTGTCTCCCCAGACATCCATGCACCGTGTGCCAGGCACCACATGGTGCCTGGGGCACGGTGCATGGATGTTTGCAAAATTACTTTTTCCATTGCGGCTTGTGCTGCAGTCCTTTTTTGGGCTGCAACACAAGCCCCAATGGAAAAAGGCATTTTTCTGACCGCCTACACGGCAGCCGCATCGTAATTTGGTGGGTGGAACTGCGTACTACATGTCAGGCAGTTCCATTCCCGCAGTGATGGTGGTCAGACACTCGTCCGACCTCCATCGTAAAGGTTAGTGGTTACAGTTAGGAAATAAAATTTTAAAAAACCTTACAAATTCACTTAAAAAGCCAAAGGTTACAGGGACAATAGAGTTAGGAAATAAAATGTAAATATTGTAGAAATTCACTGAAAAAACAAAGGTTGCAGGGACATTATAGTTAAGAATAAAAGAAAAGAAAAAACTAAGGTTCGAAATGTCATCAGTGATGTCACTGACCATGTCATGAGTTATGTAATATTTGAGATCGAGAGCAGTGCATTGCGGGGGCGCAAGTTATAGTTAGCTCAGGTAACTATAACTGCTGAATTTCATTGGTTTTGTATGAGTGAAATCTGAGCCTTACTCTAAAGCCCCTGTAACCTTTGATTTTTTCAGTGGAAAAAAAATATATATATACATTGAGGTTAGGCCCCAATAGCAGTCTGAGTCTCAGGGGTCCCACTCTGACTCTTTTCCAATCGTCAAAAATGTTCCATAGCCGAAGCTCTACCTGGCAGACAAGTTCTACCGGCGCCTTCTAGCTCTTTGATCAGTCTTACCTGCACAAGCAGTCTCTGAGAGTGTCTCAATAGTGGGAGCAGAGGCTGTAGTGTAGCCTTCGGTGAGTTTCACTCACGGCTCTGCTGGGCAGCAGCTGCGTGTCCTCCGTGCTCCTCTGGTGCAATATTAAGTTTCCTTTGATCCTTCCCACAGGTGGAGGAAATTCAACAGCTCCTCGTTCTGATCCTCATTAAGGGCTTGGGCCCACACAGGTTACCCCAGCAGCCTCTCCTCTCAGTGTCGGCATAACCAGACTACAATACTTGTCCTTTCCGGTGATGCCTCTGGCATTCAGGGTCACCACTCCTACTCCACACTCATGCAGTGGCCCAATCAGCATGGCAGCAAGGTCATCTTCAAGACGGCACAGCTAGCCATGGTGGCCCCCTCTGGCATACGGGTACCCAACTTACACACGGCACATGGACTATGGCCAGATCTGCATGGTTAACTTTACAGCAGCCCCCCCAGCATACTGGGATGCTGACTTCCACACCGCACATGGCAGATGATCCGATTAGCACAGTTAACTTCACAGACCCCTCTCTGCATACAGGACAATGACTTACACAATGCACATGGGTGAGGGCCTGATCATCAGTTAACTTCACAGCGGCCCCCTCTTGCATAAAAAGTTGCTGACTGACACAGAGCACATGGGCTGTGTGTGGGCATTATTGCTTCAACGAAAGAGGTGTGTGAGGAAACCTTTGTCCTGTCCAATATGGTGGCTATTGTGAGAATGTGCAGCCTTACCAATATGGTGCTTAGCTCTTAAATTATATCTCATGAATACAAATTCACAATACATTGACAGCTGTTTCTAAGGTTAAGGCGGCTTATGTTTATTTTTGTAGTCTCACAATTATTAGCAAGTGATGGGGACTTACTACTCTGCTACAGTCAGAAGTTAGGTTGTGAGCGTGGATGACTCGATATAAGGGGTGTGTGAGTAAATATGTGGCCTATACAATATGGCAGTCACTGCCGAACAATCTGAATTAGAGGTATTAAGGTAGGGAAAGGGGTCCATTTACTTGAGCATTCCTTTTCCATTTGTCCTATTCTCCCTTATCAGACCACTGGAGGAGACACAAACTGGTTAGTTATGTTAAAGGGTAGGATTTCTTTACTTGGTAGCCTGGTTAAATTAATGACTATGAGGTAAAAATCATAAACATGGTTGATACATGGAAAAGCTGCATATGGGTGGATAATTGTAATTGTTTGTGAACTGCTCAAGATATGGATAACCATGTTGGGTTGCAGACATGTTATTTGTTGACCAATTGTGAACAATTGTTCACTCTATGGACACATGCGCACTTTTCACTTGAGAACCTGACTCATGATGCTTTGTGACATCCGTTACGGTAATTATTAGGTAAGAATGCCTTAATTGCAATATGCATATGTAATATGTAATAAGAGGATGTTTCTTGTATTTCTTAACCAATAATAATAACAATAATGAGATTTAAATAGTGCATAGTTACTTCAAAACAAAGGGGCCGATTCCGATTCGGGCCGGAAAAAGCACCGACCGACTCGGATCCGGTAAAAATACCGACCGACACGTACCAGTGGCGCCCGACACGCCAAGTACGATGCAAGCCGCGATAAATCCGACCGACACGTCAGGAAACCAAGCCCGACCGACCGAGCCGCTCGGAAAATAGCAATCCGGCCGGAAAAACACGCGAATCCAACCGACCGACACGCACCCGGAACAAATCCGACCGAATCGTACCCGCCAACTCCAACCCGCAAAGTACGATGCAAGGCGCGAAAACACGACCGAGTCGGACGGAGGACAAGCCGTACGACCGACACGCATACAAAACCGAGCCGAAGCAACACAATACACCGCGACCGAGCGCATACGCAGCATACAAAACTGCACAAACACAGCGTGAACGAAACGGAAAACACCGTACGAGACCAATGCACGGTCCGACTCGGTCACAAGAACGTTTCCAACATACACAAACAGCACAAAGGAAAAATCAACCAAAAAAGGCCAAACAAGCAATTACCAAGCCAATAAATACTGGGGGGTGGGGACAGAGAACAAAGACACACCCACAACTCCACCTATATAAAGGACACAAATCACTACCATGAGCCTTTGCAAATGCCATTCCACTACCAGCACCCAAGAGAAAGCAACCACACACCCACAGCTCATCCCTCACACAAGCCACACACCAGCAGCACACCAACAAATACCTACCTCACATACACCCAGCACAACACACACCCACACACCCTCACCTGCACACCAACACACACATCACCCACCATCACCAACCATCACCATGCCCCCAAGAAGAATCCCAAGTTCCTAGATAGTGAATTGGAAGTCATGGTAGACGAGATCCTCAGGGTGGAGCCACAGCTGTTTGGCACTCTGGTCCAACAGACCCCCATGTCGCAGAAAACCAAGATGTGGGAGAGGATCATCAACAGGGTGAACGCCCAATCACCATGTCGGCGCACAAAGACGGACATCCAGAACAGGTGGTATGACGTGCGCAGGAGGGTACGGGACCTGCTGAAGATAGACTACATCAACAGCCAACACACCGGCAGTGGCCCTCCTGCCAAGCCAATATACCTCAGGCCCTGGGAGGAGAAGGTGCGGGCCATCCTTCCGCCAGTGAGCGTATATGGACTAGAGAACATCCCAGAGCCTGGTGAGTACACAACAAATGTACACAATAAACTGCCACAAAACACACACATCACTGTCAAGGGAGAGTCAAACCATGCACTCATAGCAATTACACAGCAACTAGAACAGAATCATCCCAAAATGTGTATGTCAGTCAGATAAACACAACACATGCCATCAAAAAGTCACATCCAACTGTGCCAACACATGTACAAACACAACCACAACTACAGCTAGGCAGTGGCACAAATAGAACTAACACACACATCCACACATGTAGCCACCACAACAACACCAACACACAGTGAAGACCACTCAAAGGAAGGAATTCTGTGTATGCTGGCCAAGTCAGTGTAGCCAATAGCATCATGGGAGTCGCAGTCACACATATTGCCCCCCCAACTGTCCCATCAACACCACCATGAACCATGCGCACATCACAGGGAGTGGAGAAGGACTCACAAGATGGCTGACACTGGCTACTGCTGTGAGGAGCACAAGGCCCTGCTGGCAACTGTGCACCAACAAACAGCAGGACACCACTGACTGACATCCTGAGAGACAACTTACACTCCCTGCAATGCAAGCACGTTCCATGGTGGGATATCTGGCTGGCTGGGTGGGAAGGGGGACTTGCAGCACTGACCATAGTCACCAGCACCTCCCCTCACACCCCCCAACACAAACTCCACAGTACCCACCTGGTAGAATGCAATGCCCTCCATCCTAACACAAGATCCCACAAAGCACCACCACCCTGGGTTATGTTGTGTGAAGCACAGGGACACTCTTGGGACTCTTAGCCAAACAACTGCCAGGACAACACTCCCAGCCATCCTGTCAGCACAGCCAGCCCACCCCACAGGGAAGCAGAGTCAAAAGGAAGGAAGCATGGGCATGCTGGGAAGGGGGTGGAGGCAATAGCATGATGGGAGTCGTAGTCACAGACATTGCTCAGCCTCACAACTGTCCCATCAACACCACCCTGAACCATGCTCACATCACAGGGAGTGGAGAAGGACTCACAAGATGGCTGACACTGGCTACTGCTGTGGGGAGCACAAGGGCATGCTGGGAACTGCACACCAACCAACAGCAGGACACCACTGTCAGCCATCTTGCCATTGCCCTCACACCCACACACACTGAACTCCCCACAAAAGCAAGTAAGTATGGGAATGCTGGGAAGTGGGGTGGAGGCAATAGCATGATGGGAGTCACAGTCACAGACATAGCTCACCCCCACAACTGTCCCATCAACACCACCCTGAACCATGCTCACATCACAGGGAGTGGAGAAGGACTCACAAGATGGCTGACACTGGCTACTGCTGTGGGGAGCACAAGGCCCTGCTGCCAACTGTGCACCAACAAACAGCAGGACACCACTGACTGACATCCTGAGAGACAACTTACACTCCCTGCAATGCAAGCACGTTCCATGGTGGGATATCTGGCTGGCTGGGTGGGAAGGGGGACTTGCAGCACTGACCATAGTCACCAGCACCTCCCCTCACACCCCCAACACAAACTCCACAGTACCCACCTGGTAGAATGCAATGCCCTCCATCCTAACACAAGATCCCACAAAGCACCACCACCCTGGGTTATGTTGTGTGAAGCACAGGGACACTCTTGGGACTCTTAGCCAAACAACTGCCAGGACAACACTCCCAGCCATCCTGTCAGCACAGCCAGCCCACCCCACAGGGAAGCAGAGTCAAAAGGAAGGAAGCATGGGCATGCTGGGAAGGGGGTGGAGGCAATAGCATGATGGGAGTCGTAGTCACAGACATTGCTCAGCCTCACAACTGTCCCATCAACACCACCCTGAACCATGCTCACATCACAGGGAGTGGAGAAGGACTCACAAGATGGCTGACACTGGCTACTGCTGTGGGGAGCACAAGGGCATGCTGGGAACTGCACACCAACCAACAGCAGGACACCACTGTCAGCCATCTTGCCATTGCCCTCACACCCACACACACTGAACTCCCCACAAAAGCAAGTAAGTATGGGAATGCTGGGAAGTGGGGTGGAGGCAATAGCATGATGGGAGTCACAGTCACAGACATAGCTCACCCCCACAACTGTCCCATCAACACCACCCTGAACCATGCTCACATCACAGGGAGTGGAGAAGGACTCACAAGATGGCTGACACTGGCTACTGCTGTGGGGAGCACAAGGCCCTGCTGCCAACTGTGCACCAACAAACAGCAGGACACCACTGACTGACATCCTGAGAGACAACTTACACTCCCTGCAATGCAAGCACGTTCCATGGTGGGATAACTGACTGGGTGGGTGGGTGGGTGGGAAGGAGGTCTGGCTGTCAACCAAACACAATCAATGCAGACCATGTTCACACCCCAGAGAATACATAGAAATGCCCAAATAATGCAGGACAATGTGCCACACCAATATCAACCCCTGACTGTGACGACTTAGGACAATACAATGTACAGGCCCGCACCCGAGGCACAGTCACAACTGTCAGGTGTGTCAACCACTGATGCCTGCAGAAACATGACATACATTGTTTGTGTCTCCCAAAAACAGGTGATGATAGGGACACAGCAGCAGACGCTGAGGAGTCCCAGTCCCAGGCTCAAGAGGATGCCGAGCTCACTGGCGTCGTACAGCCTCTGTCCTCCTCGGACAATGAAGAACAACCTGGCACATCCGGTGCAAGTCAACATGCTGCACCAGCAGGACCACCAGCTGCAGCACCAGCAGGTCCACCAGCTGCACCCCCTGCACCCACCCCTCCAACGACTGTCACCACGAATACCATCCCTGCCGACATGGACAGAATAAGGAACAACACCAGCGCAGTGACCCTGGACCAACCTGGGGCCATGGACACCACCACCACCACCAACCCCCAAGGTGGACCAGGGTTATCTGTGCGTGCAACTGCACACACTGCACATGTCAGCAGGGGTGGTGGGAGGGGTGGGAGACAGAAGGTCGCTGCTAGCAGACGTTGCTGGTGTGCATGAAGACCCACAACTGGTACGCATAGCTGATGCGTACCAGTCCAGCACCGGAGAGCTCAGCCAGGTAGTGGGGCTCCTCAGAGACATCAAACAGCAGCAGGCTGCCCATCATGCCCGCTTGGACTCCCACATGTCCCACGTGGAGTCACACATGTCACGTGTGGACTCCCACATGTCACGTGTGGACTCCCACATGACCCGCGTGGAGTCCAAGTGGGATGTACTACATGAGATGACGGCGGTGCACAGGGACATTTTACAATGCCTCCGCCAGATGAACAGCAACCAGTCCACACCTCCCTGTGTGCCAACAACATCTGGTACCGAACAAACTGCAACTGCCACAGGGAGGGAGGAGGACTCTGGCGGAGAGTCCCCTGCACCGCAGCAGCCTGCACTAGAGGGCCCCCCAAGAAGAGGGGTCGTCCGAGGAGGGAAAGTGAGAGGCTGATGGCCAAGCGCAACTCCCAGGAAGCCTGAACCTGTTCTGGATTTTCGCCTTTGTGCACAGACTGTTCACCCTGTTGATGGCAACACTACTCCCACACATTGCATGGGGAGTACAAGTTGGAACAATGTGTCAGACAACTGTGGCCCCGATACTGGGGATCCTGTCTACCTGGACTTTCTATTCATCTAGGAACTTGGGATTGCAAGATTCATGTACAGCACAATCCATCCTATGCACTATTATCACAATAAACACACTAATACACCATACTTGCCTCTGTCGTGATTCCAACGTGGGTGCTGTTATGGGGATGATGAACTGCAAAATTACACAGTGTATGCGAACTGCAACAGCAAGGACAACACAGGCATGTGAGTACAGGCAACGTGACACATATGAGGGAGACACACCACCAGGGCTACACAACACATACACACCTAGGCCATCTGACTCATTGCCTACACTGATGTTGCCAGGGAAGACGGTGCAATGCACAGACACCACACCCATTCCCAGTTGTAGTCAAGTAGCCCACAGGTGCAGTAAGCAAATGGCAGTCAAATGTGTGACCACAGACAACGCACATCACTAAGTGAAGCACAGGTTTATTACACAGTAGCAACATGCCGTAACCACTACAGATGCAAGAGTAACCCCACCTGGTAGCGGGCACACAGTCAACAACTGTAGACAGAAGGAAGTCCATGGGTGTGGCGCACATCACCTGTAGGGACACAACAGCTACCAGCCTGGATGTGCAATCACGTCGTCGGTGGACACAGTTGACCAAACGAATCTGAAAGTACCCTGTGAAGGACAGAAATGACACACAGTCAAAAGCAATGCAGTACAGGACAGAACAGCAAAACTCATGCACAATACATGTTACAAGATACCCACCCAGAACCAAGTTAGCATGTCAACACTGTTGGGGAGTACAGCCCACCTGTCACCACACATCGCAACACACATCCTGTCAAGTAGCCCATGGACACACTCCAACAGCACCAGAGCACCACCCACACATCATGCCAACTCACATCATTCACATGACACCTCAGGATACTCACATTCAGCTAAAGAAGTTGGTGATGAGCTGTGTGCGGACATCACCATCACCATCATCATCATCATCGTCACTGGCATCGTGGTCCAGGCCAGGATCCTCCACAGGTGGCGGATGTTGGTCATCGTCATCCTGGATGAGAGGCAACTCCTTCCGCACTGCCAGGTTGTGGAGCATGCAGCAGACGATGATAATCTTGCACACTTTCGCAGGGGCATATGGGAGGGACCCTCCGGTCTTGTCCAGGCAGCGGAAGCGGCTCTTCAGGAGACCAAAGGTCCGCTCAATCACTCTCCTGGTCCGACCATGTGCCTCATTGTAGCGCATCTGGGCAGGTGTCACAGGGTTCCTGAGGGGTGTCAGCAACCACGGCATGTTGGGGTATCCCGAGTCACCTACGGACAGACAAGTGCACATCAGCTGACTTGGAAAAGTGGGCGGAATACTACAGATCAGATCACACACAATGGCACAAAGTCAGTACACACCGACAAGCCAGGCACGCTGGTTCTGCATCTGTGCCATCAACCTGGGGATGCGACTACTCCTCATCACAAAGGCATCGTGTGCTGAACCAGGGAAACGGGCACACACGTGTGTGATGGTCATGTCTGCAAGACACACCACCAGTGCATTGACCGAGTGGTAGTGCTTGCGGTTCCTGTAGGCCTGCTCCTGGGCCTGTGGTGGTACCAAAGCCACATGTGTCCCATCAATGGAGCCAATGACATGCGGCATCCTCCCCAGGGCATAAAAGTCACTCTTCACGTCAGTGAGTCAGTCGCAGTCTAGGGAAATAGATGTACCGGTTCAGGAAGAGCAACATTGCCGCCAAGAAATCGCGGAGCACACGGCTGAACATGGTCTGTGACATCCCACCAGCAGACGCCACAGTATGTTGGAAGGTACCGGTGGCAAAGAAGTGTAGGGCTGCCATCACCTTCACCTTGGGGGTCAGCGCTGTAGGATACGGCCGGCCAGGCTGCAAATGTGGGGACAACTGCACTGCAAAATCCTCAATCAGCTGCCTGGTGAGCGGTACCGTCGGATGCTGTCCCGTTCCACCATCGTTGCCAGAGTCTGGGAATGGCCGATGGACAGCAGGAGCCCTGCAGTGCAGAGGAGAAGTAAGCAAGATCGTCAGTCACCCCACATATGCGGCATTGAACACACTCAAGATCCCAACATACATCATCATGAGGCACAACTACATGAAGTGTGCAGTACTGGAACGACATGTATGGTACATACATGGCCAACATCTGTCAACACGGTCCTACG